>CM042415.1:12315032-12710032 GCA_023634145.1 Thymallus thymallus | reverse complement strand
AACTCATCTCAGACAGAGGAGTGACGGGGAGTCTGACTGGGAGGCCCTCTGTTACCCTGGGTGGGATTTTAAAAGAACTGTCTGATTGAGAAGAAGCCAGAGGTGTCTGGGATCAGAGGTATCTGGGGTATTTCATGGCAACGTTTCACCTCCTTGATTTTGACAGATCAACGCAATGATGTATGAGTAGGAATCAACAGAGACCATTTAAATGGAATTCAGTTAGGGGTTTTCTGCTGATCACTTATTGCCAAGATGTCTGTCATGTTCAGTGGGGTCTGAAATGATTGACACCCTTGATAAAGACGAGCAAAAATGGCTGTATAAAATAAATAATTCAAATACTGAAAAGGGAAATTATATAATTTTATACTAATACAATTGCTCAGAGAAATATATTGTGTTCAACAAGTAATAAAAAAAAAACTGAAGGGTAGGGGTCAAATTATTGACACCCCTGTTTTCAATACCTTTCAATACCTCACCTTGAGATGATAGCGGCACTGCCTTGGCAAACACAATGGGAGGGATCTTAGACAGAATCTTTCCAGATCCTTGATATCCTTCGTCTGCGCTTATGGACTGCCCTCTTCAAGTCAAACCACAGGTTTTTAATGGGGAGAAACTGCAATATTGTCTCTCATCTCCATGCCAAACTGTCTAGAATGGCTGAAAATTAGCTTTCAAAAATTGACATTTTCTCTCAGTTCAATAGAAAAAAAAGAAGAAACTGTTCTTAAATAGCAAAAATGGCTCTAAGCCTCCCAAGATACCTTTCTAGCTAATAGATTATGTTAGTGTTGACCATTCCTCTTCCAATGAACTGTGGAGAAGGTCAAAATAATGTAACTGTCTACCAAATCTATTCATTTTAAACGATTACTTTCCATTATTTTTCACCTGATGATAAGACAAGACGTTTATGTATTTTTTACTAACAAATGATGGGGGTCCCTGGGTCGCCGATTTGCCTAGGCGGGCATCCCTGGGCTGGCTTAGATGAAGTGTAGTGACAACATTTCCCAGTGTTGACACATGCAAACACGCACACGTGAAGTTAGAAGTTAGAGAAGTGGACTAATGATCAAAAAGATTTGTGTTTAAATTCCAGGCTGACAATAAAGATTTGGGAGGGCTTCTGGTCTGATCTTAGGTACCAGTTTCTGACATTGTTCGATTTTTTTCCTTCGAGGCTTTAGAGACAACAGTACTTGTACTGTGGCTGAGATCTCAGCCCAGCTAAGACGTGTGACATTTAGCGATGTGCTTGTAAAGAGAAGTGTGAAGAATTATCCTATTAACAACACTGACTGATGATTTATTATATATATATACAGTGGGGAGAACAAGTATTTGATACACTGCCGATTTTGCAGGTTTTCCCACTTACAAAGCATGTAGAAGTCTGTAATTTTTATCATAGGTACTCTTCAACTGTGAGTGACGGACTCTAAAACAAAAATCCAGAAAATCACATTGTATGATTTTTAAGTAATGAATTAGCATTTTATTGCATGACATAAGTATTTGATACATCAGAAAAGCAGAACCTAATATTTGGTACAGAAATCTTTGTTTGCAATTACAGAGATCATACGTTTCCTGTAGTTCTTGACCAGGTTTGCACACACTGCAGCAGGGATTTTGGCCCACTCCTCCATCCAGATCCTTCAGGTTTCGGGGCTGTCGCTGGGCAATACGGACTTTCAGCTCCCTCCAAAGATTTTCTGTTGGGTTCAGGTCTGGAGACTGGCTAGGCCACTCCAGGACCTTGAGATGCTTCTTACGGAGCCACTCCTTAGTTGCCCTGGCTGTGTATTTTGGGTCGTTGTCATGCTGGTAGACCCAGCCACGACCCATCTTCAATGCTCTTACTGAGGGAAGGAGGTTGTTGGCCAAGATCTCGTGATACATGGCCCCATCCATCCTCCCCTCAATACGGTGCAGTCGTCCTGTGCCCTTTGCAGAAAAGCATCCGCAAAGAATGATGTTTCCACCTCCATGCTTCACGGTTGGGATGGTGTTCTTGGGGTTGTACTCATCCTTCTTCTTCCTCCAAACACGGCGAGTGGAGTTTAGACCAAAAAGCTCTATTTTTGTCTCATCTTACCACATAACCTTCTCCCATTCCTCCTCTGGATCATCCAGATGGTCATTGGCAAACTTCAGACGGGCCTGGACATGCGCTGGCTTGAGCAGGGGGACCTTGCGTGCGCTGCAGGATTTTAATCCATGACGGCGTAGTGTGTTACTAATGGTTTTCTTTGAGACTGTGGTCCCAGCTCTCTTCAGGTCATTGACCAGGTCCTGCCGTGTAGTTCTGGGCTGATCCCTCACCTTCCTCATGATCATTGATGCCCCACGAGGTGAGAACTTGCATGGTGCCCCAGACCGAGGGAGATTGACCTTCATCTTGAACTTCTTCCATTTTCTAATAATTGCGCCAACAGTTGTTGCCTTCTCACTAAGCTGCTTGCCTATTGTCCTGTAGCCCATCCCTGATGTCCTTACACAGCTCTCTGGTCTTGGCCATTGTGGAGAGGTTGGAGTCTGTTTGATTGAGTGTGGACAGGTGTCTTTTATACAGGTAACGAGTTCAAACAGGTGCAGTTAATACAGGTAATGAGTGGAGAACAGGAGGGCTTCTTAAAGAAAAACTAACAGGTCTGTGAGAGCCGGAATTCTTACTGGTTGGTAGGTGATCAAATACTTATGTCATGCAATAAAATGCAAATTAATTATTTAAAAATCATACAATGTAATTTTCTGGATTTTTGTTTTAGATTCCGTCTCTCACAGTTGAGTGTACCTATGATAAAAATTACAGACCTCTACATGCTTTGTAAGTAGGAAAACCTGCAAAATCGGCAGTGTATCAAATACTTGTTCTCCCCACTGTATATGTGTGTACACTGAGTGAACATGACACAGACTGACCAGGTGAATCATGAAAGCTATGATCTCTTACTGATGTCACTTGTTAAAACATTTTTTTAAGCCTTGAGACATTTGAGACATGGATTGTGTATGTGTGCCATTCAGAGGGCAAGACAAAATATTTAACTGCCTTTGAACAGGGTATGGTAGTAGGTGCCAGGCGCACCGGTTTGAGTGTGTCAAGAACTGCAACGCTACTGGGTTTTTCACGCTCAACAGTTTCCTGTGTGAACAAGAATGGCCCACCACCCAAACGACATCCAGTCAACTTGACACAACTGTGGGAAGCATTGGAGTCAATATGGGCCAGCATCCCTGTGGAACGCTTTCAGTCCATACCCCAACAAATTAAAACTGTTCTGAGGGCAAAAGGGGTGCAACTGAATATTATGAAGGTGTTCTAATGTTTGTTCACTCGGTGTATATAGTTCAATATCTTTTATGCCTGCTTTCTATCTGTCATTTAAGTTGACACTGAAAGCACTTAGACAGCCCTAGCATGCTAACTGTTGCTGTATAGTTCCAGTCATTGTGCTTCCTTCATACTGGATGCAGAGACATAAAAAATCTATCCACAATAGTATTCTGTTGCAGCTAGCGGAAATTCACAAAATATATATTATTTTGCACCCCCTGCAGTACCTCTGCGGACCCTAGTTTGAAAACCCCTGAATTAAGCATCAGCACAGAGCTCACCTCAGGGTTTTCTACAGTGCACATGCTAATACACTAAAACGAATGGACATATGCCATGGCAAAAAACGTCCTAATCTCAACAGGATCTACTAGCAGCAGGCTACCAGAACAGAGCAGCCCCTACTGCCAGATGCTATTTATTCATATCACTTTGAATAAGGTTTTAAATGAGAAGTGTAAGGGATGAGATAGTAAGACAAACCTTAACTGAGTCCCAGACTCTCTTAGACTTGTTTGTGCATGTTACCATCCCTAAACAAAATAGAGTCAAATTGTACTTGGGCACCCAAGACCAGTCTATGTGTGTGAACTGTCTGTTTCAGTTATAAACTCCGCAATACCTTCATTCATTACCGAAGTCAGCGTTTCCTATTTTTGTGTATCTTTCTCCTCTCCGCCAACATCATCATCACCCCAATTACCTTACACAACCCCTTCCCCTGACTGAACCAATCAGATCACTCAATCGACACAAACGGTTATACAACTTCCTGTGTCATCATGGTACCAGTGGTCATGTCGTGACACATTTGCTGTCTGAGTGACAGTAACTACTGAAAGGACAAGAAAGAGGACCTGAGCAGACAAGATGAACTCTGTAGCGATCAGATGCAGACCAGATGCTGACAACAAACATTATTTCCCATTCAAAAAAACTTTTGTGACTTGGATGACTGATCGCAATTGTATATTTCCCCCCAAAACATAATACAGATATATATCTGGTCACCATGATTGTGACTTCAAACAGGTAAATATGCTTGTTTTTTTTTACCATTGTTAAAGTCCCTTGAGCCTCATATACGCCCGAGGTCCACAAAATAACAGTAATTTAACTTGATCTCCCCTTTGATCAAGTTGCACAAATATATAGTTGTGCGTTCTCTCATTTCTCCCTTCTCCTTAGTTGGCATAGTGATATGTGAAAAAGGTCAACTGTAGAACCAAATACACCAAACTTGTTTTGAGAGTAAAGCTATTGCAGAGCACTGATACTCTACCTCTGCATTCAGCACCACTGTAGTGGACAGCGACTGAATCGGTATTCTGAAGTTCAGCAGCACATATCAGTGGAAAGCGACTGTGTATAGTCTATGGCAGTGTGGAATGATGATAAGGCCATTATACTTTAATCTAGAAAGGAAACGATACTGAACAAAAATATAAACGCAACATGCAACAATTTCAAAGATTTTACTGAGTTGCAGTTCATATAAGGAAATCAGTCAATTTAAATAAATAAATGAGTCCCTAATCTATGGATTTCACATGACTGGGAATACAGATATGCATCTGTTGGTCACAGATACTTTAAAAAAAAGGTAGGAGCGTCGATCAGAAAACCAGTCAGTATCTGGTGTGACCACCATTTACCTCATGCAGCGCGACTGTTGAAGAACTGGGACATTTTCCGCTTCCAGGAATTGTGTACAGATCCTTGCGACATGGGGCCGTGCATTATCATACTGAAACATGAGTTGATGGTGGTGGATGAATGGCACGACAATAGGCCTCAGGATCTCTGTGCATTCACATTGCCATCGATAAAATGGAATTGTGTTCGTTGCCCGTAGCTTATGCCAGCCCATACCATAACCCCACCTCCATCATGGGGCACTCTGTTCACTACGGTGACATCAGCAAACCGCTCGCCCACACAACGCCATACACGTGGTGCAGTTGTGAGGCCGGTTGGACGTACTGGCAAATTCTCTAAAACGACGTTGGAGGCAGCTTATGTTAGCTAAATGAACATTAAATTCTCTGGAAACAGGTCTGATGGACATTCCTGCAGTCAGCATGCCAATTGAACGCTCTCTCAAAACTTGAGACATCTGTGGCATTGTGTTGTGTGACAAAACTGCACATTATAGAGTGGCCTTTTATTGTCCCCGGCACAAGGTGCACCTATGTAATGATCATGCTGTTTAATAAGCTTCTTGATATGCTACACCTGTCAGATGGATGGATTATCTTGGCAATCTGGGATGTAAACAAATGTGGACACAAAATTAGAGAGAAATATGCTTTTGTGAATATGGAAGATTTCTGGGATATTCTATTTCAGCTCATGAAACATGGGACCAACACTTTACATGTTGCGTTTATATTTTTGTTCAGTGTATATAACCCTGTGTGGCATGTTCTTCAACCAGGGGTTATCCCGCTGTGACATCCCGCTTGCTTGGTCAACACAATCTCAGTCAACTTTTCACCCCTAGCTAATATGAACACTCACCACTCACTAGGTCAAACAAACTGAGACACTCTGAAGCCAGTTATGTGGTTATAGTGAGTGTAAATTCCAGTATAGTAACTTCATAAAGGAAAGGAGCGTTCAAACATGGCATTGAAGCAAGAAGCTACAATTAAAAGGGTTTCATAGGTGTCACACACCTTCCTATCCCAGCAGTCCATTTCTACCAGTTAGATTCTGCCTCTGATCAAAGAGATCAGGATGTTCTGCCCATTATCTCCACTCTCATCCAGAACAACTTAACTCCACATTGAAATGCCAAACAGAGCAATAACTGCAAGATAGGCTCTCTGAAAACCATTAGGAGAGGAGCTTTCCTCCAGAAAAGAAAACTTACATAAAAAACAGTAGAAATTGGATTGCATTTCCAGTCTCTCTTAACAATCCACTCCAATTTAGATTATTCATTATTTGAAATAACAAAAGGGCATATCACTTAAACACTGCATGAATGCCAGCAATTTCTTTGGAAGCAAATACAGTTAAAATGCACCCATATTCTGTGTGGTGCAGATTCAGATGTGGTGCAGATAAGACGCTAAATATAGTGCCAGGCATGCAGAGTGAGCCTGCTAACCTTTATGAGGTCTTCAGAGTAGAAGTTAATCACTAAAATAAAACACACACAGACTCTCTCTCTCTCACACACACACACACACACACACACACACAAACACAAACACACATACACAAGTGTACGATTTTAATTTGAACCAGTTTGCTTCAGCAGGAAAATACAGCGACAGGAAATGGATATTATTATATGTATTATAATCAATGGACAATTTTGGGGTTGATATATTTTCCGTAAGGGAAAATCAGGTCTGAAATTTCAAAGTGGAAATTACAAACTTCAGAAGCCTTTTTTAAGCCTTTTTAAACCTCAAATACACTACATGTGCTCCTGCAACAGGGTGATCAAATTAGTATCCTACATCTGTTAACAAGCACACTCGCAAACATGCATAAACACACACACACGCAAAAGCATGCACGGCACAAGAACGGCACACACACTCTCGTGAGCCTTGTAAAATGACAAATATGTTTCTGAGGTAGAGACTACCCTAAATGTATAATAGTGAAACACTTTAAAATGGTAATACGCTACTCTGAAATGTCAGGATCCAATGGCCCTGTTGTTGAGTATCAGCATATCAGTGTATTTGATTACAGCTAATTAAAACGCACCATTCTTCTCTGCAGTATCTGTGCATCTGAAGTGAATGAGAGGTACATCCCGTGAAAATGCACTCCTCTTTTCTCACCACCTTCAGTAAAAGTGCACACTGACACTGCATATATCAGCCACATATTAGCAACACAAGAGAGGAGGGACAAATGAGCCCATTGCTAGCATGATACTGAAGCTTGGAGACCACATTTGATTTTGCCGTCTGCCTTTATAACACTGTAGTAAGATGGCTGTAAAGTCCTGTCAGCACATTATGACGTCATGACTGGCTACTGTAACTCTCTTAAACCTTACACCATATCAGAAAAAAACATTCAAATGTTTAGTTCTATGGTACATCAATGAGTAATGTGAGGTTATCTGCTACTGTAATGGCCTGATTTGACCACCACATCATTCTTACAACCAGGTATAATATGTATGCAGTCTGTACATTATCACATCCTACATCAAGTGTTACCCCCTTGACTTACAGAAAAGTGTGAAATGTACCAATAACACTGAAAATAGACTTAAAATGTCTGGGACTGAACATCTCGACAGGTGACTGATTAGCTACCCCACAGTGCAATATCTCCTAGTTCTCATTGTAACCCTGGGCCCCATGTACAAGGCTTCAGTGAGCACTATCTTTGTGAGCCCAACTCTCCAATTTGTAATCCTGCTTGAGGCACCACAGCAGTGATTTAATAATGTGTTCTTTTAGGGGACACTTATCACAGGCTGTACTGTCAGAATCTCAATTGACACAGTGTGGAATTCAGACTCTCCCGCAAGCTATCACAGGACATTTATTTGAGATACTTTGACGAAAAAGGGT
This sequence comes from Thymallus thymallus, assembly GCA_023634145.1. NCBI lineage: Eukaryota > Metazoa > Chordata > Actinopteri > Salmoniformes > Salmonidae > Thymallus > Thymallus thymallus. The sequence continues at coordinate 12,702,127 of CM042415.1, read as the reverse complement.
CAGAGAGTGTTGTTTGAAAAAGCCCTATACTGTGCAAATAATTTAATTGCATATAAATAATATTAATGTACAGTATGTGTATAAACCAAAAACATAAAAGTCATGTTTCATTTTACAGATGTAGGATCTTCATTTGAGCCAGGCTGCTACAGCAGGAAAATAATCCTGCAGCAACCAGAAATGTGAATGATTTCAAAGTGAAAATTACAAACTACAGAAGCCTTTTTAATCCTCAAATACACTACAAACTTTACATTTCCTGCATTGCAGGACAGTTCTCCTGCAACAGGGTAATCAAATTAAGATTCTAAATCTATCTGTACGTTACAACCTAACATCACAACTTTAACAACTAAATGTTATTTTTTTTAATTATACATCTGCAAGTGAAACCTGCTGTTATAGGCATAATCTGCTTTTTATGCCATTCAATCGTCCCTACAAACATCCAATAACTGCTCCATGATGACTCCATGACTAATATTATTTTTTATATTACTAATATAGTGACATATGTACAGTTAAATATCTCCAGGTCTGAAGGCACAACCTCTGCATCTTGAGAGTCCGTGGGATCCAATGACATAATGTCTGGAATGCCTGTGAGCCAACCATCCACAGGGACATCATTATTCCGGATTGGCAGCCCTCCGATTGGCTTAGGAGAGGAGATAGCTCATCTTGACCTTTTGCCATGAGTGAATCCTGACAGGATCAATCAAAAGACGAGCATCCTTTAAACACAAACTCATTGAATCATTGGGCTCCAGGCTTTGCGGTGGAATTGAATAAGTGCATTTCTCCCAGCTACTAATTTCTAATGGGATCTTTATGTAGATTTCCCCAGAATCAGCAGTGAGGCTCTTAGTGGATGGGGTCTGTCTGGGCCTTTTCACCACAGCAGGTTCAGTCAGTACTGCTGGGGAACAGAGAGATAGTGAGGGAGAGGAGCAGTGGATAGTGGTTTAGCAGCATGCCTGAACTCACTGTACTAGAACTGCTCAAGGGGGAGAGAGTTCCCTGACATGCCCTTCTATCCATAGACTACTATCCTAGGATCTTAATTTGAGCCAGTTTACTACAGCAGGAAAATAATCCTACAACAACAGGAAAGGTGAATTATTATGTGTATTATAATTCCTGAGCTTGCCCAGTACTCTAAGTAAACAACAGTAGCAAAAACATTCTGTTTGTCTGATTTCATTCATGTCACATTTAGAAACCATCAAGGACATTGGAGCACTGTGATACTTTGTAATAAACTGTGTATGTTTTCTAACGTGCTTTGGTAGAATGACACATGTTGCGGTGGACACTTTCACTTAAGTATGGTTATCTAACACAAGGCATGATACTTGATGACCTGGAACATGTTTCAATCTGGACCCTATCTCGCTGTGCCGTATAGCGTCATGGTCCACGGTGTAAGATGAGCACTTTTTACGATAGAGGCGAGTCATTGGTTGGCCTAGGGCAAAACCAAAGACCTTAAAGCATTTGCCAGTAAATGTTAATATGCAGAAGTAATCTTGCCATCAAACTGCTCTACGCCACCTCCTGTGCTTATTCGTACGTTCGCTAAATATGCTAAACAATATGCAGATACAAGCAAATGAGAGGCACTTTAACTTTGATTGACTTTATGTCTGTGGGCCGAAATTATTATGACTACGATATTTCCTTGAGGATACTGACCGACATTGTCTTTGCTTTCATGTATACACTAGCTGTTAACAAGGCTGAGGCATAGTCAAGCTTGATGTTCTTGAATGTTGACTTTTCACGTCTTGAGGGAAGTTTGCCATTGAATTCCCAACATCACGAAACTTGGACAGCAGGCACTTTAACTCATAAATGCCAGATCACTACAATGAATTGACATCAGACGAGATGGTATCTAGTGAGTGGCATCATTTACTAATTTTAGCATTATTTCAATAAAACACTTAAATCCGTCGCAAACAGAACTCCAATGTACTCAACACCCATCGGAAAATGAATGAGATTTTCCCCTGACAGATCATCAAACACGGTAGATCTCAAACATACAGTACAGTAATAGCCTAACAGATGATGGTTCCTGGCACAGCTCGATTGGCGAAGGGTGCAAGACAGCCCCTTATGTCACATGAGAGGAGTGCTGCAGTCAGGGCATTGGTGGTGCGCTGTCTCTTTAAAATGAATGGCCATGCTTGACAGGAGGTGCTGTATCAAACTACTGTAAAATTGACATGACTGGGTTGGCTCAGTGGCTGGCTGGTGCTCCATGCTGTCCATCTGCACCATGAGAGAGAGAGAGAGAGAGAGAGAGAGAGAGAGAGAGAGAGAGAGAGAGAGAGAGATAGAGAGAGAGATAGAGAGATAGAGAGAGAGAGAGAGATAGAGAGAGAGAGAGAGAGAGAGAGAGAGAGAGAGAGAGAGAGAGAGAGAGAGAGAGAGAGAGAGAGAGAGAGAGAGAGAGAGAGCGAGAGAGAGAGAGAGAGAGAGAGAGAGAGAGAGAGAGATAGAGAGATCTGTACATGTGATACTCATATACAGTGGGGAGAACAAGTATTTGATACACTGCCGATTTTGCAGGTTTTCCTACTTACAAAGCATGTAGAAGTCTGTAATTTTTATCATAGGTACACTTCAACTGTGAGAGACGGAATCTAAAACAAAAATACAGAAAATCACATTGTATGATTTTTAAATAATTAATTTGCATTTTATTGCATGACATAAGTATTTGATCACCTACCAACCAGTAAGAATTCCGGCTCTCACAGACCTGTTAGTTTTTCTTTAAGAAGCCCTCCTGTTCTCCACTCATTATCTGTATTAACTGCGCCTGTTTGAACTCATTACCTGTATAAAAGACACCTGTCCACACACTCAATCAAACAGACTCCAACCTCTCCACAATGGCCAAGACCAGAGAGCTGTGTAAGGACATCAGGGATAAAATTGTAGACCTGCACAAGGCTGGGATGGGCTACAGGACAATAGGCAAGCAGCTTGGTGAGAAGGCAACAACTGTTGGCGCAATTATTAGAAAATGGAAGAAGTTCAAGATGACGGTCAATCTCCCTCGGTCTGGGGCACCATGCAAGATCTCACCTCGTGGGGCATCAATGATCATGAGGAAGGTGAGGGATCAGCCAAGAACTACACGGCAGGACCTGGTCAATGACCTGAAGAGAGCTGGAACCACAGTCTCAAAGAAAACCATTAGTAACACACTACGCCGTCATGGATTAAAATCCTGCAGTGCATGCAAGGTCCCCCTGCTCAAGCCAGCGCATGTCCAGGCCTGTCTGAAGTTTGCCAATGACCATCTGGATAATCCAGAGGAGGAATGGGAGAAGGTCATGTGGTCTGATGAGACAAAAATAGAGCTTTTTGGTCTAAACTCCACTCGCCGTGTTTGGAGGAAGAAGAAGGATGAGTACAACCCCAAGAACATCATCCCAACCGTGAAGCATGGAGGTGGAAACATCATTCTTTGGGGATGCTTTTCTGCAAAAGGGACAGGACGACTGCACCGTATTGAGGGGAGGATGGATGGGGCCATGTATCGCGAGATCTTGGCCAACAACCTCCTTCCCTCAGTAAGAGCATTGAAGATGGGTCGTGGCTGGGTCTTCCAGCATGAAACACACAGCCAGGGCAACTAAGGAGTGGCTCCGTAAGAAGAATCTCAAGGTCCTGGAGTGGCCTAGCCAGTCTCCAGACCTGAACCCAATAGAAAATCTTTGGAGGGAGCTGAAAGTCTGTATTGCCCAGCGACAGCCCCGAAACCTGAAGGATCTGGAGAAGGTCTGTATGGAGGAGTGGGCCAAAATCCCTGCTGCAGTGTGTGCAAACCTGGTCAAGAACTACAGGAAACGTATGATCTCTGTAATTGCAAACAAAGGTTTCAGTACCAAATATTAAGTTCTGCTTTTCTGATGTATCAAATACTTATGTCATGCAATAAAATGCAAATTAATTACTTAAAAATCATACAATGTGATTTTCTGGATTTTTGTTTTAGATTCCGTCACTCACAGTTGAAGAGTACCTATGATAAAAATTACAGACTTCTACATGCTTTGTAAGTGGGAAAACCTGCAAAATCGGCAGTGTATCAAATACTTGTTCTCCCCACTGTAGGCCTAATGACTTTTGATTAACCTTGGAATTGGGACCCAAACATTTAAACACTGGTGTAAAATACAAGAGAGCCAAGGCAGCACTCTGTATATTATTTAAAATGCCTTTATTTCTATCATGGCATTTTCAGTCTAACAACATCAAAACGGATGCATTTCGGCATGCTGTTCCTCAAGGAGAGATAAAACAAGTGTTTTTATAGGGAACTAGTGTTCAGTCAGCCATAAGTAAAAAAGATGTGACTGATCACCGGATTTCCTTTTGATAACATTACCTTGAGATTCAAACACAGACTCCTTTACCCAGAAAACCTGTTACATCTAAAAGGTTGATGGTGCCATCTATTGTGGTGGAAAGACTATAACCTGTACATTACTATTGACATGGGTTTTGAAAGTATAATACTACTGTGCACACATTTTTCTGGCAGTGATCTCTCCAGTGTGGGCTCAGTAGCTTAACATCTCACAAATATTATGCAACCAACTTCTATTGCTGTGCTCACACAAGAGGCCATTTGGCTATATCCGCTTGTGATGTGTTAGAAAATGACCAACAGCATCATATTACAGAGTTTGAACCGGCCGTTCTCTTTGAATGACTGATAACTTTAAGACATTCATGTATTGGCTGCTGAACATGATTTTGGTTAGAGCTTTGTCAATGCACCACCAGTACAGCAGTATCCTTACTGTATCCAGTGGTACAAGACATCACACCTCGGCAGCCTCAAGTCTCTCTACCCCCCCCCTTCTCTCTCTCTCTCCCCTTTTACCTCTCACGCTCACTCTCTCTCTCTCTTTCCTTCTCTTTCACTCTCTCCCCTCTCTCTCTGTCACACACACACACATTCTCCTCACACAAGATTTGCAGTTGCTGTACGAGATACTTTGTTAATAGCGACTGGACTCAGCGTACCATACGACCCTTGGATCCCTCAAAGTCTCTCCAAACTTTCAAGTGGCCAGAACATTTGACACATACAGTCAATCACTCAATCAATAAGATATATATTACCACAAACAAAGCATTAGAAGGCTGCATGATGGAAGTCGCTCACGTTGCACTCCGTTCACATAGCATTAGTCATCGTTGCGGTGTCACAATACCAAGGGAACTGATTTGAACATACACTTTCAGGGACCATTTTTCTCCACTACAAACTCATTAATTATTGAGTCTCAAAAACAAGAAAATAAGTGCCCCTTCAGGCTCCTTACTGCGCACATTGAATAGATATGACTCAATACTAGATGGGCAAAGTTACAGTTTCATGGTGATACAGTAGGGTACCTGTGACCATAAGGATGTTTCACACAGGGAAATGGACTTGCAAGACTGTGATACCAGCAGGCATGCACACCTCAGCACATTGCAACACTATGAACTATCCTACTCAGCATGCACAGGCACAGTGACATATTGACTGGCACACAGTGATAAAACCAGGTAGGTAGCTATATGGAAGACAATACCTCTTGCTGTACCTGCCTGTGTTTCCACTCCACCCCGTTAACGCACCCCTTTGCTAAATTCAGTATTTTATGATGGAGAGAGAGAGAGAGAGAGAGAGAGAGATGGGGGGGAGGGGGAGGGGGAGGGAGGGAGATGCAATAGTGGAATATCTCAGTTCTCTTACCTTGAAAGGGAACATAGGACATGTTCCAACGGCATTGAACGTGGTCTTCGAGTCTTGACAGTCTCCCAGCATGCAAAGACAGACCATACACCAGTCAGAAAATAAGGGATACGCTATTCACAATTGGAGTCGATGGTAGCCAATATTCCACTGCTGTTCAAAAATAGAAATGATAATCCACGACCGCCGAAAGCCATTGAAAATGTATCCCCGTGCATACAATTATATGCACAAATATATCGCACGCACCGTTATTGAGGTGTGGAGGGAAAACACGAGAGAGAGAGAGAGGGAGAGAGACAGAGAGAGAGAGAGAGAGAGAGAGAGAGAGAGAGAGAGAGAGAGAGAGAGAGAGAAAGGGGGCGGATGAGTGAGTGCGCGCGTGTGTGCGCTTTCCAATATATCTATAGCCTATCAATGCATTGTATGTTCAATGTTTGCTCCTTGAAGTGCAAGAAGCAATGATAGCTAAATTCGCCTTATTGAATACGGCCGCTTCTACCGCTATCAAACGCGTACACCACCGCACGCCACCGCACGCACAGTCACATACGCTCATACACAAACGCGCGCGTACACAAACACACTACACAGATCGGCTGCCAATAACGCGGTAGCCTACTTTACAGTTCGCTATAATTCTCTCGTTTTGGTGGTAGGCTATAAACTAGGCTTTTTTGGAAGTCTGAAACTTAGTTTAGACTTTAGGTCTACATCTGGTGACATGGTCAATGGAAATATTCTCAAGGGGTAGGCTAAATGAATTGTCTTCGAGAATGACTTTCGCCAACTCATCTCAAATGTCAAGACGAAACACATTTTTTAATTGGCCTATAGGCTCTAAATTCTGAGCAAAATGGTCTTATATGTATTCCTGCACTTTTATGTTCCATTACAAAGATAATGGGCAACATTATTGTTACGGCTATTGATAATTTTTATCGGCAAATCAAGTTGCTGGTGTCCTAAAAGGAACAAAGCAAAAAGTAGTTATACATGTGCATTGTATTCGTCCAATGCACACATGCACAACTTGATATGGAGCCTACCTACACATTATCAGGCCCAATAATGGCATCACGTGTGCAGTTGGTAGCATATGATTTCCTCTTGGATCCAAAAGTGGTCCATAGAGCCACCATGGCGTCCTCATCGTCTCAGTTGCTTGCACAGTAGCGTTGTCAAACTTGGATTATGGCTACCACCTGGCGGTTTGCTCTTGCAGCTGCAGTTGGAGACTGAACGGTAATGCACTTTAATGTTTCCTTTACACCTCCTCCTACTGGGAAAATGTAAGTTAGTACATGCATTATACAGAATTACGTCTAAAGCTGTCATGCTGAATATACATTTTGGCCTAACCGACCTATGTATAGGCCAATAGTGATGTGCTAATTAGAATAATAACATCTATACAGGATAACATGCAGTTACTGCAGTATGCATAATCATAGCCCTCTAAGATTCACTAGGCTATCTGAAATGTCACTGCAATGAATCAACTGCTCTTGACATGCCATGGCAAAGAGATTCTTGGCAAAGGAGCCATAAGGACTAGCCAGTCTGTTTGCCTGGCAGAAGGGCCAATGATTCATCACATAATACCTGCATGTGAATGGGGTGCATAGAATAAAATGGAATAGTATATAAAATAATAGAATATAACTTTATTGTCCCTGAAGGGCAATTCAACATTTATTACTATTGGCTAGCCTACTGTAAATACAAATAGGCCTATACACATTTTAAGTTAAACAAGAAATGGACAGAAAACACTCCAAGCACATTGGTAAGATGTGAAGGGCAACTTTAATTTTTTAAATTTTACATTAGTTGTGTCAGCGTAGGAAATACATCAAACCAAACTTGGACTTGACTACAAATAAAAAAAGAGAAGACTATAGAGACTCTTAGCTTCTTGTTCCTCAACTCAAAATCAGATTTACCCCAGTCCTTTGAAGTAATTTTGTATAGTTCCATCTATAACCTACAGTAACAAACACTTGACGGGTCTATAGACATACTTTACCATAGAAAACATACAGATACATTCATTACCATCGAACTGATGGTTCCACAGACCTCTTCCTATTCAAATACAGTCAAATTCACTGAGAATTATCTAAATCCTAAACTGGGCTGGGAAGGACTGAGTTAGAAGGTGCATTTGACCTGCACTGCTGTTTAGAAATGTGCCAAACCCTTAGCAATCGTAACATAGTAAATATAAATCCATTACGCTCCAATTAGTATGATATGTTACATTTCGTACTATATGTATTAATTTGTGGATGTCCATCATCCATTTCGTATTATGTGTTATGAATTACAATTTGTATGATATGTTACGAATTGCAATTTGTACAATATGTTATGAATTTGCAAAACGTATGATGTTACGAATTCCAACTTGTTGTGGCTAACGTTTTCTAGGTAGCTAATGCTAAAGTTAGCTAGGTGGCTAGCGTTAACTACGCTAGGGGTTAGGGGTTAAAGTTAGGAGTTAGGTTAAAGGGTTAATGTTAGAGTTAGGGGACGGGATAGCTAACATGCGAAGTAGTTGCAAAGTTGATAATAAACTAAAATGGTAAAAGTCCGTGTTGAGATTCAAACATGCAACCTTTGGGCTGCCAGGTATTTGCGTTCTACGCCTACCCATCCACTTTGACCAACCACCCTACTTTCCCTTTTGCATTAAGTAACCTTCTGTCTTATCTAACCATACCAAACGTAATATATCATACTAATTTGAGGATTTCCATTTACTATGTCACATCTAGTATATGAGACCAGGCTGAGCAATCATTTTTTCACTATTATAAACTGGGTCATTCGAGCCCTGAATGCTGATTAGCTGATGTGGTGTATCAGACCGTATACCACGGGCATGACGCAAAATTACTTGTTTGCTGTTCTAATTACATTGGTAACCAGTTTATGATAGCAATAAGGCACCTCTGTGGTTTGTGGTATATGGCCAATTTACAAGTATCCAGGCACTCCGCGTTTGGTTGTGCGTAAGAACAGCCCTTAGCCGTGGTATATTTGCCATATACCACACCCGCTCAGGCCTTATTGCTTAAGTAAGAGCTGGCATATTTCACATCACTCAATCTGGGGAATGGGCAATATCTTGTGTTTAAAAAAAAAAAGGTTTTCTGTTGACATTATTATAATAGTATAACTGCCTATTGTGTTATCTACCTATGTACTGTAACTACACCTGTAACACAATCTGTCTTCTGGGGGATAAAACCCACACATTTACTCTTATGTGTTTTATCGCACAAAAGGCAGAAATAAAGATCTGTATAAATATAAACTCTGAACCTTGCACTATGATATTCTAGAGTTCTATACACAACCTCCTGTTCCACTATAATCTCTGGGAACCAATTCCAAATCAAAACACACCCATAGCCCTAACCCCTTAGACACTTGGGTACATCTGAAAGGATCGGATATGTGAGAAATATGATGAAAGCTCCACCTTGCCCTCTGATAGACCGGATGAAACTTAAGCCATATTGCTCATATCTATCCAATCTTGTAAGATCTACAGTGTCCAGACTAGGGCTTGGAAGTGGGCCAGAGTTAACGCTATCTCTCATCCTCAGTGTAACCTGGAAGATAGGAGCTGACTCCTCTGTCTATGACCTGAAAATGGAAAACAGTACAAATCGTTTCACCTGCACATAATACCATAATTTGTTGACATGTCTTCCCTAAAAGAATGTAAAACACCCCTCAACAAATTGACAGTCAAATCTGGCTCAACGAGCGACCATTTTCCATGGCTATCTGATCAAAGATTTTGATCACTAATCTTGAAGAGATGTTTTGCTATTTGTTTGGAATGTATTTTACACTAATTCTGTGTGTTGTTCAATTGCAATTGGTGGATGAGGAAGAAAACCTTATAGGATAGTTATTATACATGTCATACATTTCAATCACCTGATCCCTTGATTCAGGTAAACTTCTCAATCTGCAGATGCACAATCCAGATAGGCACTATGCAACCACATCATCAAATCAAATATTTCAATAATAATATATTGTGAATATATAAATCTAACTATAAAACAAAAGCCCTCTTGTGGCTCCTAAGACATTTCTATTACATACTATCATGTAAACCAAGTATGACAAAAGGTAACGTAACAAATTGCCTATAATCAAGTACAGTATATACAATCTTCAAACATAAACATGATAAATGCAAAGGCATATTCCAAAGGTATACAGTACAAATATAGGGGAAACACTAGCAAAGAGGGAGATATAGTAACACGAAGTGTGAGGATATAGAATGGAGGCGATATCGTTTGAGCAACCTGGATTTGCCTTGTGTGGGGTTTTTATTTTGCTTGTACTTGATGTTGCCACACATTTCTGATGTGGCACCTGAACGACAGTCATTGTATCTGTATCTATTTTTCTCTCTCTCAAGCCCTCTCCAATCTCCCCTCTTCGCTGCCAAGCACTCTGGTGTTTTGATCCTCCCTCCCTCCCTCCCTCCACAACCCCCTGCTCTCTCACTTTCTCTCAGTACACGTTCACGTTCCCCCACTCCACGAGGTACTGGACCTTCCCGTCTGGCGTGACTCGCCTAGCCAAAATCCTCACCCCATCCCCGCCCCCCCAGCCCCTGGCAGCTGACCCATCCCCCCCACCCCCTCCCCCCACGCCGCCCGGATAGGAAGGGACGTCACGCAGCAGGAGGGAGGGGCAGGGATCAAACTTCTGGCCAGGCTGGTGCTGGTGATGCTGCTGGTGATAGTTGTGGTTGTTGTGGTTGTTGTGGTGGTGGGAGGATGATAGGGAGAAGGGGAGACAGGGGGGCGGAACTCGACAAGGGTCTTCCACACTGAAGAGAGAGAGACAGAGAGACAGAGAGACAGACAGACAGAGAGACAGAGAGACAGAGACAGAGACACAGACACAGAGACAGAGACAGAGACAGAGAGAGCGAGAGACAGAGAGATGAATATTTAACTATTCATACTTTTTTGTCATCCAGGCACAGCTATGGTTTCCTCTCTAGATGGAGGGTAGTCTCCGGAGGGCAGGAGGAGTTGTGGTTAATACTGACCTATAGTGATGCAGGGTTCTGGAGATGGCTGGGGCTCCGTTATAGGTGGGGTGATACAGGGCAAACATCCTCTTAGGTGGAGTGCTGTGGAAAGACCAGGGATAAAAATAAAAATAAACTTTGACAAAAAGCAACAATGTATGCATGCATTTCCACACTGGCATACTGCCTAATAAGGGTAGCCTAAATCAGTAAGGATGTAATGTAAAAATACGGTAACAATCTGCAAATACAGTACAATGCATTATTACTTGTTATACAGTATGTAAAGTGTAACCAATACAATGACAGTACCAACCCCAAATTCAGCTCCTCCTCCGACTTCCTGGAGTTGTAGAGGTTAGTCCCACCTACGTAGCCATGGCAACATGGCACCAGATCTATTGGGGTGGCTGGGACCGGGGGCGGACAAGGCTGGACACAGGAGAAACACTGATTAGCTAGTGTTTTGACGTTCAAATATTGTCTTTCTCTCTCTTTGAGTCAACTACTCACCACATTTTATACTCAGTGCTAGCTAGCTGTAGCTTATGTTTTCAGTACTAGATTAATTATCTGATCCTTTGATTTGGTGGACAACATGTCAGTTCATGCTGCAAGAGCTCTGATAGGCTGGAGGACGTCCTCCGGGAGTTGTCATAATTACTGTGTAAGTCTATGGAAGGGGGTGAGAACCATGAGCCTCCTAGGTTTTGTATTGAAGTCAATGTACCCATAGGAAGACGGAAGCTAGCTGTCTTCCGGCTACACCATGGTGCTACCCTACAGAGTGCTGCTGAGGCTACTATAGACCTTCATTGCAAAACTGTGTTTTAATCAATTATTTGGTGACATGTAATTATATTTAGTATAGTTTTAAATAAAAAATATTACTTTTTAAATGTTTTACAATTTAAATTTTTATGAACTTCACTGAGTAGGATGGTCCTCCCCTTCCTCCCCTGAGGAGCCTCCACTGTTGTGAATACATCTAAATAAAATCCAAGGTCTATTAACATACTGTATCATTTGATACATATCATTTAAAAAATGTAATGTAATTGCAAACACTGGAGCTTTGTTAGTACAAAAGGCTAGACTTTTCATAAGGAAATACATGTTTTCAAATGACAGCTTTAAATCTGCATTACAATTCCACATCACACACTTGTATTGTATGCCGCGAACACACTGCTGCAGTAACTATGGAAATGATTTACAGAATGATAATGCTATTGTATCACATAATTGACATAATTATCATCACTTACTATGGCTCATCAGGCATAGCATGATCCATGTCCTACATACACTACACAACCAAAAGTATGTGGACACCTGCTCGTCAAACATCTCATTCCAAAATTCTGGGCATTAATATGGAGTTGGTCCCCCCTTTGCTGTTATAACAGCCTCCACTCTTCTTCGAAGGCTTTCCACTACATGTTGGAATATTGCTGCGGGGACTTGCTTCCATTCAGCCACAAGAGCATCAGTGAGGTCGGCCACTGATGTTGGGCAATTAGGCCTGGCTTGCAGTCGGCATCCAATTCATCCCAAAGGTGTTCGATGGGGTTGAGGTCAGGGCTCTGTGCAGGCCAGTCATGTTCTTCCACACCGATCTTGACAAACCATTTCTTTATGGATCTCGCTTTGTGCACAGGGGCATTGTCATGCTGAAACAGGAAAGGGCCTTGCCCAAACTGTTGCCACAAAGTTGGAAGCACAGAATTGTCTAGAATGTAATTGTATGCTGTAGCGTTATGATTTCCCTTCACTGGAAATAAGGGGCCTAGCCCGAACCATGAAAAACAGCCCTATACCATTATTCCTCCTCCACCAAACCTTACAGTTGGAACTATGCATTTGGGCAGGTAGGGTTCTCCTGGCATCCGCCAAACCCAGATTTGTCATTCGGACTGCCAGATGGTGAAGCGTGATTCATCACTGCTCCAGAGTCCAATGGTGGCGAGTTTTACACCAATCCATCCGACGCTTGGCATTGCACATGGTGATCTTAGGCTTGTGTGTGGCTGCTTGGCCATGGAAAACCATTTCATGAAGCTCCCGACAAACAGTTATTGTGCAGTTGCTGCTTCCAGAGGCAGTTCGGAACTTGGTAGTGAGTGTTGTAACAGAGGACGATTTTTACGCGCTACACGCTTCAGTACTCGCAATCCCGTTTTATGAGCTTCACAATAACAGCACTTACAGTTGGCAGCTCTAGCAGGGCAGAAATTTGACAAACTGACTTGTTGGAAAGGTGGCATCCTATGACGGTGCCACGTTGAAAGTCACTGAGCTCTTCAGTAAGGCCATTCTACACCCAGTGTTTGACTATGGAAATTGCATGGGTGTGTGCTCGATTTTATACACCTGTCTGCAATGGGTGTGGCTGAAATAGCCATGTCCACATATTTTTGTATATATAGTGTATATCTGTCACCTCCATTGACTATGATAAGTAGATTCATACTGTGGAGACTGAGGTAGTATTTCTTACAGTGTCAACTTGCTACCATAACAACAAAAGCATCAGTACTCCATCCCATCTATCCTTTGCTTCCTCAGTTCTCAGCACATCCTCAGCTCCAACAGCATCATGCTGGACTGTGACCCACAACATATACAGTAATTACAGCAGTGGTATGCTAGCATTATCCCCTCCCCTTACTATTGCGCTGTCCCTTTAAATCAAGGTGCTCTGTCAATGCAGCACTGTCAAAGTGCCAGCGCCACCTGGCCAAACTGTAATCGACTGCAAAGTGCACTTGGAAGCGCTCCCAGATGCCGCATATCAGCGTACCTTTCCCTTTCACTTTCCCTGTGATAACCAACCTGCCCCAAGATGGAGGATGATTAACGTCCACTCAGGATACAACAGTCTGCTGGAAGTGCTGCTCGCTGAAATACGACCGTTCCATAACATTTACTGTCTCAGGATAAAGTAGCCAGGCTGAGCAGTAGTATAAAAGGATGTGTATTTTCTAATCATAATCAAAAATTATATTTCTAAACCCGTGACCATAACATGTTGTCATAAATGGTAAACTAGCTTAAATTCAATAGTGTATGAGGGGTAGGCTGGGCTAGGCTTTGAAGAATATGTAAACTGACAACAACACTGGCTATAAGGAGAACCTTTTCTCCACACACTGACTGACTGTGACTGACAAGTCATTCCAATGCCAAGCAGCTCTTTGCTACACAGTGAGGGGGCGGCTGATGGCTGATCTCTCCCTTGATGCCTGATTCGAGACAGAAGCACTGACCTGTGTCTCCATGATGCGCCGCTTTGATTTGCGTGACTCTGGCCCCACCGCTCTCCTCTGGCAGGGCAGTGACAATGGGCTGCTCCACATAACAACACAGAGACACAGTCAATAACTTGCGAAATGGTGCAATATGTTTACTTAGAAAACTATGTCAGGGTATAAATGTGGTGTTTGTTCTTTTAAGCCTACAGAGAATGAAAGAGAAGATGGTGTTGAGAATGTTTAGCAAGAGAATCAATGTCCACATGCACACGCATGTATGCACACACACACACACTATAGATTCTGTATTTATTGACCAAAATATTAGCTATAAACATATTCACCAGAGTGGAATAAGTGAGTCCTTCCCTTAATGATTTAATGAGGCACACAGGTGCCTGTTTAGTTAGGAACAGTTGTTCCTATTCATCTGGAAGGACCATCGTCTAGAATCTATCCATATAACGAGTTGGGTCCTGATGCTTGTGTTTGTGATGAGAGAATAATAATCACAGAAGTTGTCCTTACTCTGACCTTCTCCGTTGGGTGATGTTGATGGGCGGGTCAGTGATGAGGGGGGACGAATCAGAGGTCAGCGGAGGCGGAGCTCGGACCTGGAGCCCAAAAAGACACTTCTTCTTCTTGATCTCTTTGCCAGAGACAAACCTGGATGACATCACAGATAAAAAGACGACTTTCAAAACTTGTAGACAACTTTGTAAAGTCAGGTGATCTTTGTTATTTTTTTAACAAGTTAGCATTATTATCTATGTTTTCTTATCGTTCTCTACTGATAATATCAAAGAGTTAAGAAACAATGAACTAACTGTATTTTCTTTCCCCTTATGTAAATCTGGTCATGCATAGCTGTGGCTTCTGTTTATTCTTTGCATCATATGCAAACTCTCACCTGTCTTTGTGGGAGTTCAAAGCGTTGAGCAGATTGTGACAGCGATCTTGTCTTGGCGTGTCAGAGAGCTGGGGGACAGAGAGGAATGGAAATCAGAAGTTTTATTAACACTGTGGACGGTAGCCTGAAACAAATGTTAACGCATTTAGAGACACTTTGACATTCATTGGTGAAAGATAATCATTTCCATGGATAATGTAGTTAGTTACTAATTTGTGAACAGTTCATTGAAAAAAGGGTATGACTGATTTAAATGCAACTGCAGTACCTGAGAGCCACATAAAATACGAATTCTATTTAACGTTTAAATAACAATGACAAGTAGCTAATGAAATCAAAGCACATAATTACCACATGACTGCTAACCAATGACGCTAGCTAACACTTTCACATCGTTTCATCATAGCAAGTAAGTGAGGAAATATTTATACCGAGCCTAGAAGCAAAGAGTCCCAATTCTCATTGGCAAATGACATGATTTCATGGTCAAAATCAAAGTATTTCCTCTTGCAGCACAAGGAGAGATGGTAGAGCACCAAATGGGCCAAATCTACCCTGTATTCACAACAAACACACCAGGAAAAGACGCAGTTAGTTCATAATTAGAAAAGCACAAAGCTTTTCCTTACATTATTGAGTAAGAGGAATGAACATATTGTAACCCATAACGACTCAATAAACCTGTCATAAGAAACTAGTTTTCAAGAGTGTTTTAGTGTGATATTCCCTGCAGTTTAAATGATGTATTCTTCTCTTAGCAGATACTGTATAGCCTCACCAGCTCATGGGTAGCCGTTGAATTGTCTCTGGTCCACTTGCACAGACTGAGCACTGGAACTCATAAAACCTTTCAGAAAAAAATAGAAAACTGATTATTCTATTTTTGTCTTAGATTGACCAGATATAAAAGTAAATGGAAACATAACACAGCTACTGTCAGCAAATTCTTCCCAGATTCCATCACCTGTTTAGCAACCCACCACATTCTACCTCACCATCAATCTCAAACATTATTTTCCTATGCAGAAACAAAGAGTAATACAGTATATAATGGGCATTAAACCAGTAGGATAATACAGATGGTTAATGTGACAATAATGGTGTAGTGGACTGGTCTAATTTGAATTCATTTTTACCTCTACCACATTACATTAGACACCAGAGGCAGAAAAACAACTACACTGATATTAGCAATTAACACTAAAGGCATTAGCCCTACCACTGCCAGTTTTATAACCTCTCTGTTATGGTTAGACAATGGTAATGCAAAGAAGCTGTACAAGGTTCTAGATAACATTACTCTGTCTCACCTGTCTCCATATAACAACGGCTTGGTCAGACACTGTGTGCAAGCTTCATGAAACCACTGACCACAGCTTCCACACTGCAACATTTTCAAGTTCCACCTGCAATTGGAAAATAGAAACATGAACCACACTCCCCAATGGCCTAAAACATAGGAAACATCTGGTGACCACCTGACAAGAGTATACTATGTCTTTTTCAAAGAGGATGTAATACCCAATTGAAAAACACATTACGTCTTGACAGTATACAAAGTTGGAAAGGATATACAGGGTTCCAACATGAATACTATATTTGTTTTTGTTGGTAAGGAAAAGGAATAGTATAGCTTATTGACCAATACCTGGGCTAAACACTAATTACAGTGGGGAGAACAAGTATTTGATACACTGCCGATTCTGCAGGTTTTCCCACTTACAAAGCATGTAGAAGTCTGTAATTTTTATCATAGGTACTCTTCAACTGTGAGTGATGGAATCTAAAACAAAAATCCAGAAAATCACATTGTATGATTTTTAAATAATTAATTTGCATTTTATTGCATGACATAAGTATTTGATACATCAGAAAAGCAGAACTTAATATTTGGTACAGAAACCTTTGTTTGCAATTACAGAGATCATACGTTTCCTGTAGTTCTTGACCAGGTTTGCACACACTGCAGCAGGGATTTTGGCCCACTCCTCCATACAGACCTTCTCCAGATCCTTCAGGTTTCGGGGCTGTCGCTGGGCAATACGGACTTTCAGCTCCCTCCAAAGATTTTCTATTGGGTTCAGGTCTGGAGACTGGCTAGGCCACTCCAGGACCTTGAGATGCTTCTTACGGAGCCACTCCTTAGTTGCCCTGGCTGTGTGTTTCGGGTCGTTGTCATGCTGGAAGACCCAGCCACGACCCATCTTCAATGCTCTTACTGAGGGAAGGAGGTTGTTGGCCAAGATCTCGCGATATATGGCCCCATCCATCCTCCCCTCAATACGGTGCAGTCGTCCTGTCCCCTTTGCAGAAAAGCATCCCCAAAGAATGATGTTTCCACCTCCATGCTTCACGGTTGGGATGGTGTTCTTGGGGTTGTACTCATCCTTCTTCTTCCTCCAAACACGGCGAGTGGAGTTTAGACCAAAAAGCTCTATTTTTGTCTCATCAGACCACATGACCTTCTCCCATTCTCATCCAGATGGTCATTGGCAAACTTCAGACGGGCCTGGACATGCGCTGGCTTGAGCAGGGGGACCTTGCGTGCGCTGCAGGATTTTAATCCATGACGGCATAGTGTGTTACTAATGGTTTTCTTTGAGACTGTGGTCCCAGCTCTCTTCAGGTCATTGACCAGGTCCTGCCGTGTAGTTCTGGGCTGATCCCTCACTTTCCTCATGATCATTGATGCCCCACGAGGTGAGATCTTGCATGGTGCCCCAGACCGAGGGAGATTGACCGTCATCTTGAACTTCTTCCATTTTCTAATAATTGCGCCAACAGTTGTTGCCTTCTCACCAAGCTGCTTGCCTATTGTCCTGTAGCCCATCCCAGCCTTGTGCAGGTCTACAATTTTATCCCTGATGTCCTTACACAGCTCTCTGGTCTTGGCCATTGTGGAGAGGTTGGAGTCTGTTTGATTGAGTGTGTGGACAGGTGTCTTTTATACAGGTTACGAGTTCAAACAGATGCAGTTAATACAGGTAATGAGTGGAGAACAGGAGGGCCTCTTAAAGAAAAACTAACAGGTCTGTGAGAGCCGGAATTCTTACTGGTTGGTAGGTGATCAAATACTTATGTCATGCAATAAAATGCAAATTATTATTTAAAAATCATACAATGTGATTTTCTGGATTTTTGTTTTAGATTCCGTCTCTCACAGTTGAAGTGTACCTATGATAAAAATTACAGACCTCTACATGCTTTGTAAGTAGGAAAACCTGCAAAATCGGCAGTGTATCAAATACTTGTTCTCCCCACTGTATAAAATGTTATAATTAAGTGATAATGCCCGAGAAGCTTGTGTTTGGATATATATTGGCACGGGTGTTGTTATATATCCTCCAAACACCGGCTTCGAGGGCATTATTACTTTTATACAACGTGTTACCAACATATTCAAATAATGATTGACATATTTTCTTTAAAAACGTTATTTTTATCAATTTGTTCGTACTATTTCATCCTTCCACAAGATATAGTCCCAAAACAAATCTAGGGTTGCTACCCAAGCCGGCAGGTCGTTTGTTGCCAGATATGCGACGCAGTGGTTCAGTCTTTTTGTTCTGTATCTATGGACGCGACCCAATCGTTCGTCTAAAATGTTTGCTGTGTTTTGTTGTAGCTGCTTGACAAGGAAATTTCCCCCCCGGGGGATCAATAAAGTACCTACCTATCTATCTATCTATCTATCTTGCTAGCTAGCTAACTTACAGTCACGTCAAAAGCCAGAATAACAACAAAGTAGCTGCATTTGCATTTGTTGAAGCTGTTTTCTAGTGACATTTATTTGGATACATCCATAATAATTAGCTAATGATGCTCAATTTTTCCTGGAGTAGAAAATGTGCTTTCTTGTCAGGACACTGTTGTTCAGAGGAGCTCCAGTAGCCAACACCACAGCTAACACAATCAATTCAAACTGAAGCTGGAAAGACCGCAAACTAGATGCACTTCATTTCGTTTGACCTGTTTTCTATTGATAGTGCTTTGTATATATCCATAAAAATTATGCTGATTCATGATTTTGACTGGCTGAGAAAAGCTACCTGCCTGTCTGTCATCCCAACTCCCGACATGTTCATTACTACAGGGCAGCTGGAGATCAAATTTGAATATTGAAACAATGTTGCAAATGTCGGAGAGACAAACACCAAGGTTTATACAAATCTCCGCTGTTGAAAACTAAATGTCATTCTAAAAGAAATGTGAGATAATGTTTAGATGCTTTTTAGAGTGGAGATCAGTGGATTGCCCAGTCAGATGGAACAGAGTAAATAGGCATTTTAACGTCATAGATTTAGCCGGTGGTAACTGGAATGCGGTTTTAACCAATCAGCATTCAGAATTAGACCCACCTGTTGTATAACATAATTTATCCACTGAGGGCATCTCTTAGAAGGTATAAAGTGTCACTCACTCTCCAGGTCCGGCACAGTAGCAGTAACACTGCTGCTGGTTGGTCAGATGCTGTGGGTCCCAGTCTAAAGATGACAGCTGATAGGGCAGACGAAGTTTCATGATTTGCATGAGCCGGGCAAACCGTCCTCGTTTGATGGCTCCCCCTCTCTGAAAGACAATTTTGACAAATCGATTCACTACAGCGACCTCTCCACTCACTGTCATGTCAGTACATTCAAGATAGATGACATTTGATGGGACCTATCCAGAAAAAGCAATTAATCTCATTTTATTGTAAGTCAGCTGAGTGAGATAATATCTTGAGAAAAGTCAGGTCAATGAGATATGGACATTGACCGATGAACAATTAGCCATTAACCATAGTGCTCCCTCATCTAACACCTACAGTACAAAATTGGAGCATACATGAATTACTGACTGTAATACAGTATAATCTTGAAAGAATCTGCATTGACAAACTGGTCAGATGTCCAGGCACAACGTAGAGAAGTATATAATCCCTATCGCCAATAATACAGAGTTGTAACATTTCTGTGGTTTCTTCAGATATATCCATTGACCATAGACAACACTGGTATTGAAATTGCTTCCTCCGGATAGATATAAAATGTTACAAGTCTGAACTGGACATTTTCCCTAAGCCAAGAGGCAGAGTGTGAAACAGAAAGATTAGCAGTCTAACCTTGGTTGCCACTGCAAAGACACATTGCCGACATATCCAAGAATTGCTGTCAGCTTCCGGCTCAATGGACGGAGTGTGGCACTCAGGATGATAACCTTTTAAGGAATGGAGAGAGTGTTTACTGTAATTCATATACTGAAGATATGTTACTGATGGAGGCATTTTCCTTGCCTCTTTTCATTAAATATTATACACTGAGTGAACAAAACATTAGGAACTGCAACGCTGCTGGGTTTTTCACACTCAACAGTTCCCCGTGTGTATCAAGAATGGTCCACCACCCAAAGGACAACCAGCCAACTTGACAAAACTGTGGGAAGCATTGGAGTCAACATGGGCCAGCAT
This sequence comes from Thymallus thymallus, assembly GCA_023634145.1. Classification (NCBI taxonomy): domain Eukaryota; kingdom Metazoa; phylum Chordata; class Actinopteri; order Salmoniformes; family Salmonidae; genus Thymallus; species Thymallus thymallus. The sequence continues at coordinate 12,681,664 of CM042415.1, read as the reverse complement.
CCACGTGGGACGCTTGCAACACCTTGTAGAGTCTATGCCCCAACAATTGAGGCTGTTCTGAGGGCAAAAGGGTGCAACTCATTATTAGGAAGGTGTTCCTAATGTTTTGTACACTCAGTGTATATTATCTTGTAAACAAACTGAAGAAAAAAATAGATGGCATTGTTTTTTTATTTATTAAAAATAGTTGTACCTATCCGTCATAAATTATTATTTGAAAATACCTCTATGAAAAGTACATAACATGATGTGTTTCCTTACCGTGACGACATTTAAGACAGTTGATGAGAGGTTCTTTAAGAGGCGGGGCATCACAGATACAGCAAACTTCTTCCACTCCAACTGAGACTTAAGCAAGAGAGAAAATGAGCGAGGGGAGAGAGAGAGAGAGAGAGAGAGAGAGAGAGAGAGAGAGAGAGAGAGAGAGAGAGAGAGAGAGAGAGAGAGAGAGAGAGAGAGAGAGAGAGAAGGAAAGAAAGAGAGAGATCACTCAACAGTGTTAATTTATGTATATTGATTCATTTCCTTGGCACTTCATTGATTTCAATGTCTCCTGCACCCTTTCAGATTTCACTCCTTTTAACGCGGATATTTGGCTGTGCTTCCCTTCACTTAACACTAACTACGTGGGGGCGCCATTTCCCTATGGAGTCATTACACTAATACATTCATAAATACACTTTAATACACCAATTACACCTAAAAGTCCCTCATCAGAATTTCCAACATTTCCAGGGAATGTTGTATTTCAACCTTGACTAGAGACCTTAATTGCGCAACAATCTTTTGAACTACAATGGATCGGAATGGAGAGAGAGCATAACATTAAGAACCAACTTTTCAAAGCTGAGAGAGAAAAATCCAAAAAACATTTTATTAATTTCTTTAAACTCCCTGAGGTGATTCAAGGTGAGGTAAAAGTAAAGATGATTAAAATATGATAATAGTTGGAGCACCCTCAATTAGTTCCCTAGCTATAAAAGGGTAGATATGTATTTTAGAGGATAATACTTTGATTCAAAAGTCATTCCACAGTGCCCAAAAACCCTCTGTTATTAATGTTTTAATTAAGTTGTAAGTCTTACAAGAGTGAATGTCTTTTCTTAGGACCCAGAATTCAGAGTTGTCCTCAAATCTCACCAGACAACACTGCTTGACTCCATCTACCTGAGGAGAGGGGTGGAAAAAAAGAGTGGAATTGTTCACTCAAACCTAAAGAGAATACTTTCCAAATGCACGCACGCACGCACGCACGCACGCACACACGCACACACACACACACACACACTTACTCTTTTCACATTGCCGAGGTATAGTAGTCCATCACTCCATCGAGCTAACACATCCTCCCCTTCACTTACTCCCCCCATCCTGAAGAGGAGTGAGAGAGATATATAGAGAAGGGGGAGAGGGAGAGGAGGGGGCTCATGTGAAATGGAAATCCGATTTATTCACTGAATACTTTGCTGCCATTACTGACAGAGGTTTATGGCCACCATTCCATAGGCACTGGGCTGGAGTGGATAAGGGGTTGCATTCTCACAAACCCAGCATAGTCACAGTCAGAATCCAGCAGATGTAATGATAAGTGTAAGTGCCCATGCACAGAGCAGGACAACCCATTATGACACCACACATGTGAGCAAATGCATACACCACTGCATGATGACTGCACTGTAGTTTGATTGTAACACCACTGTACGCCTCTATACGTTGCTTTCTCATGCACTTGTGTGTTGTACCCTCTTTGAAAATCTAAAACTACAAACTTGAATAGAAAGGAATCACTGTAGTCTATGGACATCATCTCTGCACATCCAGCGTTTGTTCCAGCGCAGACACTCAAGTCAAAGAGACACATGATACATAATAGCATTTATTTTTTTCAGATCAATAAAAATTAACATAGACAGTGTAGCTGGATGAACAGAGAGCCATAGCTACCTGTCAAGTCGAACTCCTCTCCGTTGGGGTCACAGCGATTCCTGTGCGGGCTTGACATGAAATATTGTATCTCTTCTGTTTTCCTCTCGTCTCAATTACTGCCCGGTTGGATGTGAAGCCTACGTGTGTGCCAAAGTGGATGTGCATGTATGTGTCTGTGCCAAGCGCGTATGTCAGTCAAGCAGTCGAGAACGCGTCGGTCCGTCCGTGTCTCTCTCTCTGTGTCTGTCTGTCTGTCCTCCGCGACGTGGTTTCGTCATGTTCCCGTGCCTTTGCTCTCTTTTCTCCACCTATTGATGCTATTAAACGTGTTTGTCAGAGCAGCACGAGAATCAACCCGCGAGAGACGCCATCATCCCTGCCTCTTTCTCGACCGACTTGTTGTGACGCAGACATAAAACACCGAGAGATAGAGTGGGAGGGAGATAGGGGGGACCGGGGCAACGGCGACGGGAACACCTTAATATCCGTAGAAATTACCTCTAAACCGGTATGACAAGGCATGCTGTGTTTTGTGAAGAATGAACTAAATTGTGCTAAAAGCCCGTTAAAAATCAGCGGACGACGATAGTCGCTGGAATTTAAGTGGCCAATTAGTGGACGTTTACATACCTCATTAATTGGTACCTCTCAAAGAAGGGTGCCGCAAGTTTGGAGTCCTGGAGAAAGTTTTAAAAGGGCCAGTGGATGCTGCGCTCACACGTGTTATTCACTTTTTTTTTTTTTTTTACCATTCAGTAAATTGTTAAATAAATAGTTTCCTTGCTATAGTAAGCATTTTTCTTTGCTTCCAGCTAAAATACAACTATACTTATAATGTAATCATTAATTATCTAATTTCTTAATATTTCTACACATTTTTATTATATAGCCTAGGTTGCAATATACAATATGTATAATAAACCTCATTGTGATTGTTTATAGAGAGTTAGTTTGTGCAGTCTTTGTGGACCCCTTGCCAGATAAGCCTATTTTCAGGTTTTGGACACTATACAAAGTTAGCCTACTAGGCCTAAGTATTTAAGGATAATTAAGGCTTGGATTACTTTGAGCACTTCTCACTGTAATCATCAAAGGGAATTGTTCAATGTGATTTACAGTAGTCTATAGTTGTCATATACATATCCTCTTAATATACATATTGTGTGTGAAATATTGAATATCTATGATCAATAATCTATGCCTACGCTCAATAATGTCATCATCATTTGTCACTGCTCACTATCCCCATGAATATCACTGGTCACACAAGCTTTCACCTGGGTGATAACATAACAAGGTAATGACCAATGGGTGCCATCTGTCAGAATGAGTAACATTTTTACTTATTTACCATTGGTTAATTGCACACATGTTCATGTATATAATTTATGAATGGCAGATAAAAGAGCATTTAAAAGTGTCATACCATAACTTAGCACTGACAATTTCATGAGAAGGCAACATAGCCTATAATTTAATACTCAAAACAACTGATAAGTGATGAGGTGTTTCACGTTGGGTTATTTTTATCATTAGATTATATGTATTTGTTCATTTGCTTGTTTTTGTCATATGAATGTATCGAGCATATGGTAATATTGTTTTGTACTCAAAATGGCCACTGGCACTTCTAAAGGATGACAATGAGAGTTCCTCATTGCTAACACTAGATGGCGAGCACACTGCACCTCTTAATGCACTGCTCTGTCAGTAATGTAATGTAGTGGTAGGCTAATAAAAATGCAGGGGTGGTATTTAGCTGAACTGCAGATCAGTTCACATAACTGTGTGACGACAGAGATGTTTGGAATGTGTCATTAGCATTTGGATGAGAGAGGGTTGCTTTGAATAATGGCCAAACTGAATTATGCTTCTTGTAGTCTCACAGCAAGATTCACTATTTACCAAGTAAGGATCGTGAGCCCATTAGCCCAACTTTAGTATCATCACAGACAAGAAAAAAGACCCCTATTCATGTTAATACAGGGCTTGTGCAGGGGTAATGAGGTTGCCCTTCACACATACAACCGGGGCTTTGTGACCAGTTCTGTCATGAGACAGAGCGGAGGGGAAGCAAACAGTCAGGCGCTTCTGATAAAAACTAGTCAACGCTCAGTGTGGTTAGTGTCTATAGAAGGGTTTAACTAAGAGTATTAGAGTAAGCTTTTAGAGACAATGGAGATAATGCATTCTATAACATATTAACATGGAAATAGCTGTTCTATCGTTCAGCCTACAGTAGCAGACAATGTGTGGTGTTCAATGTAGGCCTACATTCCATGAGACTTTGGAAAAAAACATGCAGGGCTTGACATGAACCTGTTATCCACTGGTCCTTCAGATAAGGAGGTGACTGAATATGTTGTTGTGTTGTTTGAGGCAAGAAACCACTTTACAAAATAAAATGCATTATTATTCCCACACCATTATTACAGAGAATCAGACAAATTATAATACCCTCTGCCTATTGGCTACAAGCATTGGCATACACTCGCAATAACATCTGCTAACCATGTGTATGTGACCAATAGAATTTGATTTGATTTGACTTATTCAATTGTGCCTCAAAATACAACACTGGCCCTTTAAGACAAACAAAGCTGTTTACTTGGCTTTTCAAAGATGTCTAGAAACGTACATGTTTTGTGCTCTTGTATGAAGCAATCACTCCCTATTGCTGACTACAAATGATTTATAACTGGATTAACTCACTAACTAGCAAAGGATAAGAACAAAATGTGCACACATGGCAACATGGAGCTCTCGCTTTGATCTCAAAATAAGTGCATCTACTCACCACTGCTCATGCTGTGAACACAGTTCAGTTCAAAGTAAATGGCACAGGTCCATATATGGCATTGGTATATTTTTTGGCCGTCATTGTAAATAACAATTTGTTCTTAACTGACTTGCCTAGTTAAATAAAGGCTAAATTAAAAATTAAAAACATTACTTGTCAATGCAATAGAATCCTACTCCGATGCATTCTGCCTACAACAAAATCTCTTGCATTTTGTTTCGTATGTTAATTTGAAAGTGGCTAATATTGCGTTGATTTGATTACAATTGCCACATTAAAGGGAAACGTTAATAGTGTTAACTAACAGGGAAAACTCTAGAAAGTTGAGTGAAGGTCAATCTCGTGCTTTCTCTCCATGGGCTGATAATTCTTCTGCTGGCAGTCCAGCTTAGAGGGAACATTGGTCATGGACTCATTATTCTCCGTAAATTGGAGAATTTAGCATTTTTCAAACATCTGAAAGATCTTTTTCCTGCAATCTAGAGCCATAATCATTATGACTATGTTAAAAATATGTCTATTTTTTTTACATATGTTATCTAAGCATACTTCTTTACCTGTTCAATTGTTATTTTAATGAATGATGCACATTGATTCTTTAAAACCTTTTATACCTTAGAAGTGTAGTACAACTACCACACTGTTATATACAGTTGAAGTCGGAAGTTTACATACACCTTAGCCAAATACATTTAAACTCAGTTTTTCACAATTCCTGACATTTAATCCTAGTAAAAATGTATTGTCTTAGGTCAGTTAGGATCACCACTTTATTTTAAGAATGTTAAATGTCAGAATAATAGTAGAGAGAATGATTTATTTGAGCTTTTATTCCTTTCATCACATTCCCAGTGGGTCAGAAGTTTACATACACTCAACTAGTATTTTGGCCCATTCCTCCTGACAGAACTGGTGTAACTGAGTCAGGTTTGTAGGCCTCCTTGCTCGCACACGCTTTTACAGTTCTGCCCACACATTTTCTATATGATTGAGGTCAAGGCTTTGTGATGGCCACTCCAATACCTTGATTTTGTTGTCCTTAAGCCATTTTCCATTTGGAAGACCCATTTGCGACCAAGCTTTAACTTCCTGACTGATGTCTTGAGATGTTGCTTCAATATATCCACATAATTTTCACTTCACAAAATGATGCCATCTATTTTGTGAAGTGCACTAGTCCCTCCTGCAGCAAAGCACCCCCACAACATGATGCTGCCAACCCCGTGCTTCACGGTTGGGATGGTGTTCTTCGGCTTGCAAGCCTCCCCCTTTTTCCTCCAAACATAACAATGGTCATTATGGCCAAACAGTTAAATTTTTTTGTTTCATCAGACCAAAGGACATTTCTACAAAAAGTGCGATCTTTGTCCCCATGTGCAGTTGCAAACCGTAGTGTGGCTTTTTTATGGCGGTTTTGGAGCAGTGGCTTCTTGCTTGCTGAGCGACCTTTCAGGTTATGTCAATATAGGACCCGTTTTACTGTGGATATAGATACTTTTGTACCTGTTTCCTCCAGCATCTTCAGAAGGTCCTTTGCTGTTGTTCTGAGATTGATTTGCACTTTTTGCACCAACGTAAGTTCATCTCTAGGAGACAGAAGTGTATGTAAACTTCTGACCCACTGGAATTGTGATATAGTGAATTATGAGAGAATTATATGTTTGTAAACAATTGTTGGAAGAATTACTTGTCCTAACCAACTTGCCAAAACTATAATTTGTTAACATGAAATCTGTGGAGTGGTTGAAAAATTTGTTTTAATGACTTCAAGTGTATGTAAACTTCTGACTTCAACTGTAGTATCATAGCCCTGCATCTCCACGAAAATCTGTGTAAAAGATTGAAAGGAATGTGGGTCATTAGTAATAGCTTGCTTTTCTAAAGTCTAGCAACCTTGCCAGCAGGCATGCCAGCTAAGATAGTTAGACAAGCTACTCTTACTTGATTAATAAACTGAAATGGCTTGGTAGCTAGTTATGAGGTTGGGATATTGGGAACCCACAATACATGGCCAAAGCGCCAGGTAGCCTAGTGGTTAGAGTGTTGGGCCCGTAACTGAAAGGTTGCAGGATCAAATCCCCGAGCTGAGAAGGTAAAAATCTTTCGTTCTGCCCCTGAACAAGGCAGTTAACCCACTGTTCCTAGGCCGTCATTGTAAATAAGAATTTGTTCTTAACTGACTTGCCTAGTAAAATAAAGGTTAAAAAAAATAAAAATAATGTGGACACCTGCTTGTTGAACATCTCCTTCCAACATCATGGGCATTAATATAGAGTCGGTCCCCCCTTCGCTGCTATAACAGCCTCCACTCTTCTGGGAAGGCTTTCCACTAGATGTTGGAACATTGCTGCAGGGATTTTCTTCCATTCAGCCACAAGAACATTAGTTAGGTGAGGCACTGATGTTGGGTGATTAGGCCAACGCTCGCAGTCAGCGTTCCAATTCCTCCCAAAGGTGTTTGATGGAGTTGAGGTCAGGGCTCTGTGCAGGCCAGTCAAATTCTTCCACACCGATCTCAACAAGCCATTTCAGTATTGACCTCACTTTGTGCACGGGGGCATTGTCATGCTGAAACAGGAAAGGGCCTTCCACAAACTGTTGCCACAAAGTTGGAAGCAAAGAATCATCTAGAATATCATTGTATGCTGTGGTGTTAAGATTTCCCTTCACGTGAACTAAGGGCCGAGCCCGAACAATGAAAAACAGCCCCAGACCTTTATTCCTCCTCCACCAAACTTTACAGTTGGCACTATGCATTGGGGCAAGTAGTGTTCTCCTGGAATCCGCCAAACCCAGATTTGTCCGTCCGACTGCCAAATGATGAAGCGTGATTCATGACTCCAGAGAACACGTTTCCACTGCTCCAGAGTCCAAGGGCGGTGAGCTTTACACCACACCAGCAGACTCTTAGCCTTGCGCATGGTGATCTTAGGCTTGTGTGCAGCTGCTCGGCCATGGAAAACCATTTCATAAAGCTCCCGCCGAACAGTTCTTATGCTCACGTTGCTTCCAGTGTCAGTTTGGAACTCGGTAGTAAGTGTTGCAACCGAGGACAGACGATTTTTATATGCTTCAGCCCTCTCTGGTCCTGTTCTGTGATCTTGTGTGTCCTACCACTTTGCGGCTGAGCTGTTGTTGCGCCTAAACGTTTCCACTTCACAATAACAACACTTACAGTTCACCGGGGCAGCTCTAGCAGGGCAGAAATTTTACGAACTGACTTGTTGGGAAGGTGGCATCCTATGACGGTGACACGTTCAAAGTCACTGATCCCTTCAGTACTGGCCATTCTACTGACAATGTTTGGCTATGGAGATTGCATGGCTGTGTGCTCGATTTTGTACACCTGGCAGCAACTGATGTGGCTGAAATAGCCGAATCCACTAATTTGAAGGGGTCAACATGTAGTGTATTTAGCTGGCTAGCGAAAGCCAACTTCATAAACTTGCTAGGTGGCTAGTATTATAGAGAAATAACAATACACTTTTCTGTTTTATTTATTCATCAAGAAGGAATCAATAGGTTAAATAGATTGATCAAATTCATTTACAAACATGCCTCCTGGAGTTCGTCACCGGCAGCTAAAATCAAAGAAAACGCTGTGTGTTACTCTACTCTATCTCTCCTTCTCCACTGACGATACTGACTGCACACACACTAGAGCAGGGTTCCACAACTGGCGGCCTTGCGGGACGAATTTGGGCGTGAGTGAAAAACGTTTTAATATGTTTTATTGTTGGACATAAAAGACTGTAAAAACGCCAGCAAATCAGCTCCATGTGATTTTAAATCTCAAAGTATTACCATGCATAATAGAGAGATATATATGATCGTATACATATGTAAGCAAGGTTTGACATTATTATGTTTTAGTCAAACATTATATCTGTTTGGGCTTCTTGCGGTCAATTTGCAGTCCAGCAATTATTTGTAATTATGTTTCGGCTCCCTGACCATCCGCTCAAGAAAAAATTATCCCGCGGCTGAATCTAGTTGATGATCCCTGCACTGGAGTATCTAGATTTCTGCCTAGCATATCCTTGCTCTGTGGTGCACCTTAGAATGAACTTTTTTGTTTATTTACATACAAAAAATATAGAAACCAAAAAAGGACATCTGAGGATGCACATACCCTTGTGGCCCCTATGGGCATGACAGCCTGTATTTCCTTCCAGCAGTGTTTGGGTCGATTTCATTTTGGAAATGTTTCCCCCTACTGTCAGCATTGAAAAAACAAATGTGTCAGATAGCCAAAAGAAAAAATGAAAAAAATCCAATATATAAAATATTAGGTTATATCACGTGTATATGTGTGTGTGTACCACTTTCCCCCCCTCTCTCTTTTTCCCCCTCTCTCTCTGCCAGTGAGACAAGTGTAAGCTGTGTTGTTAAACGCGCTGAGCACACATCTACAGGAACTGCGCCGTCAGAGCACAGAGAGAGAGCAGTGAGGGAGTGTGCGGCACACGAATGTGCTCAATGCTTCTATCAGCCGAGAGAAGCTTGACAGGCGACCAGAGGGGGACACAGATACTGATAGAGGCTGAGAAAGACTCCCTTCCGACTTCGGTGCTGGAACGGATGGGCGTGACATTCGTCCACTAACCGGTAACCGTATATTCCACGGCGGCAGACACTACAGCTATCCAATGCTGGCGGAATTTACCTGACCGCAGTTGGACACGCAACATCCAGTAAGTTCGTTCATACGATATAGCCATGAATGACACTTTGTAATTTCATAATATCTTTAATTGCAGGGCCCTCATAACATTTAATATATATGACCTAACATAAACAGGTCTAACCCTTATGTATTTGCTTACTAAAGAAACAAATGTTTTACACGCAAAATGTATCATCCTATTCGGTTAAATCCCTATGATGTTTCCTATGATTGAAGGTGAACACAATTTGGTTGAGAAATCAATATAGCACCACCCATCGGTTGGTTGAATTGAAAGGGAACATATGCAATTGGGGTGTGACCATCTGTAGCCTAGTTACAGTGTGGACTCACTCATGCAGAACAAAATGTAATGTAAGCCTTCCTCAGAAAGGCAGCAATGTCATGAATGGAAGTTACTCAGACCTTTGTTATGACAAACTAACAGTCAGTATATAGTCAACTTTTACAGATGTTTTCCTATTACCAATTTTTTTAAATTATAACACTAGGCCTAATTATATGCATGCCCTCAAGACTGAAATAGACTTAAAAGTCTAGTACCATGTTCCCAAAGATGATGTGATTGAGTTTATTAGTGTCCCATATAAGCCTATTGTATAACAGTGCATGTAGGGTAGAAAGGGGCATTTCATTTGACAGACAAAAAAGCTATGTATAACAGGTAGCCCAAACCCTTAATTATACTTTATAATTATATTTTAAAATGTTTGTTCCACCTATTTAAACACCTTTAGAAAGTAATATCCAAATACTGTACATTCATACACAGTAGCCTACAACACACTTGCTTGGCAAAAAATGTGCTGAAACAGTTTCATTAATGTGAATCATCAATACATCATCGCATGAAAATGAAAGTCTCTAAATAGATATAGTGGTACACGTCAACATCCTCCTCCTGCTGTAACAGTGTAACAGTGTTTTCTAGATGTCTATCATCTATCAAATAAATACAAAAAATCATCATGGCAATCCATGTCTCAGGGATGGAAAGGAGAAAAGGGAAGGTCAAATTCAATGCTTGCGCAGAGCACAGTGAAATGGAAATCATGTAAACAAATGAACTGCTGATTCACCTGCTACCACCAATATACTATTGTGTTAATTTCTTTATGCCTTTCCGAGTTGGTTAAAGTCCATGAACTATAAAATGATGTTGGTCCTGTGCCGCCTACTCTTATTTTCTGAAGTTGAAATTATAATCAATTAACCCCATATGTGCCTATTGTTTATTTTGTGTCTCTAGCCGTAGGCACCATGATCCCTCGTAATATGCGAACAGTTGGGATGAACCTGCCAGGGGTGGAGTCAAGGGATGTACCCCTCATTGGCTACCGGCCTTTAGCGCCTGATGATGTTCCCCTCAGCAGCCAATCAGGACAAGTGACTGACAGTACTGGACTGGACTCTGAGGTTGGAAGTGATTTTATATTTGATTAACTTGATTAGGAAAATGTACTGTAAGTAACTCATTCACAGCAATTAACTGCAGTAGTAGTTTCATTGTGCTGATAGAGACATCAAGGTGCAGTTGCACTTTAATACCTGTAAAGTTATGGAGGGAACTGTTTCCTGTTCTCTCATATAGTAAACTTTCTCCAGTGGTCTCATATTCAATAAATTCACATTATATGGTGAATCAAATAAATGGCTGATTTGATACAGAAACAACTCTGTGTCATGTAGTTTAAAGATGTACATTGCAGAAATCGCTCTGCCATTTCCTGGTTGCTGAAATTCTAATTTCAGTTTATGTCACAAACCAAGCTAGGTTAGGGTAAAGCAGTGTTTCCCAAACTCAGTCCTGTGGACCCCCCTGGGTGCACGTTTTGCTTTTTGCCCTAGCACAACATAGCTGTTTCAAATAACCAACTCACCATCAAGCTGAATCAGCTGTGTAGTTCTAAGGCGACAACAAACTATTAGAATCATCCTACCATCTAAACCGCTGTGAAATATATTGTCCATAAATAACCAAAAATATAGTATTATCAGCTGTTTGAAGCTGGTGTACAAAATTGAAAGTAAAAGTTTCAAAAGCCAAACTTAAGACCGGGATGCATAGAAATAGCTCACATAGAACAGCTCTACAGCTTCTTAGACTTGCTTTCAATGAGAATAACAGATCTAAAACATACATTTCTATGTGCATTTTTTCGGGTCGCCCAAAAAGTTGCATGTTGCAGCTTTAAGTCAGGTTGTCCTCTTAGTCTTTCCCTTTAAAATTCATCACGTTCCTCAGACCAACCAGGGTAGGGGTTTAGGGTATTAGAGCAGTGGTCTGTGAAACCGTGGTAACAGGGCTTTCCTACCAGTTCCTTGAGTAAACTGCAGATTCGGTCGGTTGGTTTTCAAAGACCCTAAGGGATTTCAGTCATTTTGATTTCAAAGACAGACACTAAAGAGGAGCTACTTTCCATCAAGACATGCCAGTGAATGAGATTATGTTTGACCACACCACGCATTGAATAAAATGCTCATGTCTTGAGATTCTCTAGTAGACTACTGTAACATTTTTGCTAAGATGTTGCTTTCTTGAACATGACTTTTATGACCATATTACATGTATGTTCTAATATAATTCACAATTGAATTCACCTGAAACAGAAAGGGCTGTGTAAGTTGCTTTGAAAGTGTGCAAACCTGGACAGGTAGACAGAATGCCTGTTTTTCTCACAATGTGTAACCTTTGTTAATGTTCCATTGGCCGAGACAGAGGCTGTAAAGGTTTTATCAGACTAGTTGTGGTAGTCAGTTGCTGGGTTATTCTACTCTACTCACACAGCCTTGTTGTTCTGTCACTAATGTCTGGGTTTTACCCCTTTTCAACCCTAAAGTACACAGATAATTGTTTCCATTGTAAGTTCTCGCCTCTTTTATAGTAAATAATGTGCTTGTGACATATTATACTAATTCATTTATGACACTTAGGCCTATGTAATTTCATCACTTTGATTTAAAAAATCATTATTTTCACCCAATAATTGTAGACCGTATCAGTTCAATTTAAGATGAAAATTTGATTGTCATTTATTTGACTGTCTCTTAATTACATATCAATGAACTCCAATACACTTGCTACTTGGCTTTCATTCATAGTACACATGATGATCGTCTCATTGGCTTCGACTTCACTTAGCATGCGGTCTCAAGAAACTCCCCGGGGCTATAAAAAGAAGTTGCATTGACTCAGACACCAGCTGCAGTGGTAACCTCTGTTTGTGTCACATGACATGACCACTGCACAGCCTTGTGTTAAATAATCTAAGGGTGGCCGCCAGCCGGTGGGTCTATGTGTTGTGTGTTGTACACCTATCAGATCCCCCACTCCACTCAGATATCATAGGCCGGGTTTCAGAGGACATTCTATCAAGTGGAATTGAATCCAGACTCTTGTTCACTCTTTAATGAGGGAAACTTAGATGCATGTGAATGAGTTTAGACAATGGGGCCTCACAATAACAAGACACCCCCTGCAGCCAATTCAACGTTTCCACACAGTGCACCATGTTCTTTAAGTCAGGTTTCACAGATATGAGCTACCAGCAGCAACATTTGTTTTTGTAGGTATAGCTTGGTGGAATAATTTCAGTAATATTTCCTCTTATCTTTAAAGGGGGCCAATGGTTTGTCACATAGTGCTGTGGTGACCCATATAGTCTGCTGAATATTCATTCTGAAGAAGAAACAACCGTGTCTTGCCGATATGACCCTGATAGTTAAAACAACCTTATGAGATTTCAGATAAGACTTTGATATAAGGAAATAGAGCAGCTCTGACCAGAATACCACCAGGGCTGACTTTAAAGGGTAGAGAGGGCGCCATGGGATGCACAGATGAAAGCGTGAGAAGAAGAGCGGGGAAAGATGGGAAGGAAGGGGTGGGAGCCTGAGAGGTGGGATTACGTTTTCACATGACAATACGCTCCCATACCCATTAGCTCATACTGTATAACAACCATAGATACTTATTTAAAGGGACAAAGCCCAAAATGTCTGTTGTTGATGAACAAGTGACGGAAATGGAACTTGAGACTGTGTAAAGAAGATGGAGAGATTGTGAGGCTCTTCCTGCTTTTTCCCTGTGCACCGAAAGCCCACCGTAGTGGTCAGAGGAGGCTGGGTTATAAGGGAAAGAGAAGGGGAAAAAATAGCAGCTCGTCACAACAGCACGTCCTGCTTCCTGTGTTTGTCTCCGCTCATTATGTACTTCCTCTATGGAGAGAAAATATGGAAATATAGAGACAAGGAGCATGCTGAATCATGATAGAGGTTCCACAGAAAGTATAAACATTGAGTTAAAACTAGCACCAATGTAAAAAGTGTGCGAACTAATGAAAATATTGGACAAAATCTGTAAACATGAGCAGACAAAATGGGAGATTTGAATGATACAGTATCTGAGGAGAGTCAAGCACATTACCTTATCAAGATGTTTCTCATGGAATTAACCTCAGCCACTTACTTTCATGATTATTATCATCTGCTCCCTGAGCCAGCTTATCCATACAGCGGAGCAGCCATGTCCTCGTATCGATTGTTGGGGAAAATACACTCAAACAGATTCAAAGATTTTGTATTTAGTAGAACAGAAACACTGTAGGGGTTGTTACATGCCACAATATTAGACATCCTCATTGGTGCCTCTCTGTTCCACCGCCACTCACAGGTTGAGATGTGGTGATTGTGGTTGGTTGAGGTTGACACGGATGGTCCCAAGTAAGTGGTTATACTGTAGCTAACTGTACCAGGAAGAGTTATGGGTAAACTTAACCTTAGACCTATGCTTGAGACAAAACATAATAACATGGGAAAGTGTGTAAACAAGTTGTATTTTGCCTCACTTTTACAACTGCAGTCTCTTAGAAACAGTGACTGTGCTGTTAGCCTAGTTAATAACACCCTGATTAGTTGAATGCACAGTGCTACTGTAGGCCTACAGTACAGAGGCTTCTCTGTTTTCTGTGACCTGATGTAGGCTAGCATTGATGACAACACACAAATAATAATCTCTAAGACTTCTATGTTCTATGTTCTATGTTCTTTCTGGGTACATTGAGCTGAATAAACCAAGGCTAGAAATCCTCTTCAACTTCTTTGCAGTCCATATATTTACACAACCTTCCTTCTGTCTGTTGCATAGAGTCATATGGGTGCAGACAGTGCGGTTATAGGTGCCGGTAAACAGAGCTACACAGGCTAAGAAAGGCTAGTATAGTCTATGCTAGCTAGAGTTGGTTAACATGCTAACATTTGCTTATGCTAACAGCCAGACCTAGCTTCTACTAGTGCTAACAGGCTGTAGCCTGAACAAGTCTGTCATTGTGAGGCTGTAAATGTCTCCACCTGTGTGTCAACATGTGCTCACCCGCTAGTGTCGTTAGCCCATTGAGTAAACAGGGCGTGCTTCCTGCTTTATTAGTTGACTTGGAACATTGATGAACTGTCTGTCGTTAGCATATGTCACATATTAACAGGTCAGTGTCAGAGATTGTAACTATCCTCAGAGTAGGTGTGTTGAAATTTTGATGATGGAGAATGTTTAGTCAGTTAGGTCTGCCTCTAAATGTACTCTTTTCTTTGTCGGAAGAGATGTAGTCAAACAGGTTTAGCAACAGATGTAGGTCATTCACACAGGGAAAGAGAGAGGGAGATGGAGGGATTGAAAGAGAGGAGGTATTGTTCAGCTAATAGCTGCATGCCTTCTCATTGTATGTAGGCTATGTGAGTCCCCTGTGTGTTCAACAGGTGAGTCTAATACTATATCATCCATCTCCTGTGTGTGTGTGTGTGTGTGTGCGAGCGAGTGTGAGTGTGTGGATACGTCTATCTCTGTGTGTGTTATGGGTGTGCCCATGTGACGCAGGCACACAGAGGGGGTGGCCCTACCTAATGACGGCTTCAGGTGTGTTTATGTGTGTTAAGTCCGAGAGCCAGACAAACTGAAAGACAAAGACATACAATCCTGTCCCTCGGTCATTGGAAACGACTGTCTAGGAGAAAAGAGGAAATTAAAAAGGCAGATGAAAGAAAGTGGACAAGATGGTGTTTGTGGCTTTCTTGTGAAGTTCTCAAAGAAGCTAAAGGCTTGTAGCCTGTCTGGACTTGTCGAGACAAAGGTAACTTGTGTTTTTTTGGGCCAATGTCGGTCAGATACAGATAGGTGGGAACGAAAAAGAGCAACAGACAGATATGAGATCAACAACAGAAACATGCTACAGCAGTAGGTAGGCCAACGTGTTCTGAACCTATGCCATGATAATAGAGGGACTATGGATTGAATAGGATACTTGTAATGCAAATGATAACATTAACTGAGCATGGACCTTTGGCACTCAAGTTGATTTGAATGAGAAAGTGGTTACTGAAGGTAATTACAGAAGGCACCTCCGCATGTCAAATAAGTAAATTGATAATACATACAGCAGTTGTTGCAGAACTGTGATGTCTGGTCAGTGATCAATATGACCTGCTTTGTGCTTAATGCATTTTCACTTATATGTTTGACCTGGATATTGCTTATGAATGCAAAAGGAGGCTGTGCAATGACCAAAATAGATTTTATACATTTTATATTGTTGTTCTGTTGATGTTGTTATGGTTTAATTTCTAAGGGGGGTGGTTATACATGTTGAATGATTCACATATGACCAGAGTCTGACTTCTGAGTGTATCACTGGTATGGATTGTTGAGGTCAGTGGAGACTATTGATGATGTCACTGTGTTTTCTCATGCATTTTTCAGCATGGAAAATCACAGTTTCCTTGGTGTCAATAGCAGGGGAAGTGTAAACTGATAGATCCATTAATGGATTACCCCCAGGAACATTAGGATGTCTCACTATTATACTCATAGTATTTCCTATTTCATGGAATGGTTCAGTGAAACTGTGATTAGGTCATTTCAGTACAGTATCACAGCTGTTTTGCAAGTATTCAAATGGCAAGTGTATTTCATGTAACGTTATCATTTCTGTTGAAATTATGCATTGTTTGTTTTCCAAAAACATATGAAGGATGTTGTGATCCATAGGTTTAGTTGCATTTATAATTTACTGTGTATTGTTTTGTGTTAAGCCATACTCTACTTCACTTACAACATTATCAGATTCTGTTGATATTTCACCCATGATTTTTTTGCTTTTCAACCCATTCAGATATTTTCTGTTAAACCGCTTTGCCCTTTGAAACTCAATAAATATTGATGTTTATTATTATACAATTATAATAACACAATATGCTTCATGGGCACGTCAGGGCCTTATTCTATGCTAAAACCTGTGGTTCTGGTTCTGGATACATTGTTCATGCCATGTTACAGTATTTATATTTATATTTATTTTATGTTGTTGTATTCCACATGTGGAGGCTTCCCCCATGAAGACAACTTGGTACTGTCCTCTGGACTTGGTAGGTCAAAGAAACTTGAGATATGCATGAATAACTTGATTCTCCGTGTAAGTCTTTGTTTGATGACAGTGGGAGATTTGTACTAGAGTATGAATTATGCACGTATTTTACTGAATCATACTCTTTCTCTCTTCCTCAGTCTACTGTGTTGGAGGAGGAAGAGGACGGAGTGATATACAATGTCGTGGTGAAGCAACAGCATGGCGCCCCCACCAGTGCATCAGTGAGAATACATACCATTTTACACTGCACAGAAATTACAGTATAATTGCACCTTACATCCTTACACGTTATCTTTGTCTGAATTGTCATGGTAATATTGTTATAAATCTCTCTATTTATTTCTCTATGCCCCCCCCCTCTCTCTTTCTCTCTGTCTCTCTCTCTCTCCGTCTCCCTCCCTCCCTTCCTCCCTCACTCCAGTCCAGCTCTCGTTCGCAGTGTTTGAAAGCGGGAACAGAGGAGAAGCTGGTGCAGCACCTCCTCCACTCCTTCTCCATGGGAGACTCCTCCTTCATCACCATCTTCCTCTCAACCTATCGCTCCTTTACTTCCACCAAGAGAGTGCTGGACATCCTCATCGACAGGTAGGGAAGAGAGGGCAACACAGGCCTCTGTGTTGCCCTCAAGAAAACATCTCTTATTCAAATCAACTCTCTAAACAGAAAAGCAGACATGCTAGTGGTTATGTAGTGGTTATGTAGTGGTTATGTACCCAGATTTTTTTCCTTTAAAATACATTTTGTTCTTTCATATCTTCTTCTCTTTCTCCAGATTGCAACATCAACCAGGAGAAAGTACAAGGAGTCATACTAGGCAACCCTTCAACAGGTGAGTCAGACTAGGCAACCCTTCAACAGGTCGGTCGGTCGGTCGGTCGGTCGGTCGGTCGGTCGGTCGGTCGGTCGGTCGGTAGGTAGGTAGGTAGTTAGGTAGGTAGGTACTTTATTGATCCCCGAGGGGAAAATCAGCTACAAAAAAAGACAGGGCAGAACGATGCCAGAACGAAAATACACAAAAGACAGATACACGATACATGATACATAGTACGGCAGTATGAAAAAGTATAAAAATACAAGAAGTCTGGAGTGCAAAAATCTATAAAAAGACATTGCATAGTATGGGTGAATGGCTGAATATGTACACTACACATTGTTACAGAGTGTTAGGTGAAAAAAAATTATTAAAATATTGCAAGTTGATATAGATAATAAGGAATATTTGCATGGTTAACTATACTATCTTGGAGAAAGAACTGGCCTTAATGGCCATAAATTGTTATAATCTCCACCCGGCACAGCCAGAAGAGGACTGGCCACCCCTCAGAGCCTGGTTCCTCTCTAGGTTTCTTCCTAGGTTTTGCCTTTCTAGGGAAACACTTTGTGTCATCGGCTGATGTAAAAAGCGCTTTATAAATACGTTTGATTTGATTTGATTTGATATACAGACCGATGGCAGAGAAATACTTAAATAGCTAAATGTGTGTATGATATAAGTGAGGGTAATAATAGTTTACTTAATATACAGTCTGGTTAAATGTACAGGTAAGTTAATATTTGTATGGTTACATTAACTGTACAGGTAAATGACAGGAAGAGATACTTAAATAGCTATATGTGTGTATGATATAATTAGGGTAATAATAGTAATTCCCTTAAAATACAGTCCTTAGTGCAGGGTTTGATTGCAGATAAATGCACATATTGCACATTCGATATACTTAAAGCAATGAAAAAAGATACAACTGACAGGATACTAATATGCATTCTTGAGTGAATGACTACGTAAGTGCAGTCCAAAAATTACTTTATTACAATATTGCACGTGATATGATATAACAACTGTACATGAATATGAATATACAGTCCTGAATTAATAAGTCCTGAGTGAATGAGGGATTACAGCCCAGAGTTACTCACGGATGGATGCATAATTGTTAAACTAGGTCCTAACACCCCAACAGTTCCAGGTCTATGTTGCCGACGGGACAGCACCCCGGTGAGGCATTAAATAGTTTAATAGCCGCCGGCAGGAAGGACCTCCTGTAGCGCTCTCTGGCACACCGTGGTGGGATCAGTCTGTGACTGAAGGTGCTCCTCTGCATCATAACCATGGCATGCAGAGGGTGGGTGACGTTGTCCATGATGGCTAGCAGTTTGGCTAGGATCCATCCCTCCACCACCTCCTCTAGAGTGTCAAGGCTAATCCCCAGAACAGAGCTAGCCTTCCTGATCAGCTTATTTACCCGAGAAGCATCACCGGCTATTATGTTGGCACCCCAGCACACCACTACAAAAAAGATACCACAGACTGGTAGAAAGTATGCAGTAGTTTACTGCACACATTGAATGACCTGAGCCTCCTCAGAAAGTAGAGTCCTTTTTGTACAGAGACCCGGTGTTACCAGCCCATTCCAGCCTGTTTTCCATATGGACTCCCAGGAACTTGTATGGCCCAACCATTTCCACATCCATCCCCTGTATAGGGACTGCAGTCAGTTGGACCTTGGTTGACCTTGGTTGAAGTCCACCACCATCTCCTTTGTTTTGCTGATGTTGTGAGCTGAAGGTGGTTCTGCTCACACCACACCACAAAGTCATTGATTGTGCTCCTGTACTCCTCCTCCTGCCCACCCCTGGTGCACCCTACAATTGCGGATTCATCCGAGAACTTCTGTAGGTGGCATGTGTCAGAGTTATATCTGAAGTCTGAGGTGTAGAGGGTGAACAGGAAGGGGGACAGGACCGTTCCCTGGGGGGTTTCCTGTGTTGCTCACTGCCCGTTCTGACACACAGCTCTGTAGCCGCACAAATTGTGGCCTAACGGTCATGTAGTCCGTAACCCAGGAGACTAAGGGTGCTTCCACTTCCATCCTCTTCATCTTCTCACCCAGTAGCAGGGTTTGAATGGTGTTGAAGGCACTGGAGAAGTCAAAAAACATAACCTTTCCAGGGTCTTCATGATGTGGGATGTTAGCGCTACAGGTCTGAAGTCATTCAGGACAGTGGGGTGCGCCTTCTTGGGCACTGGGACCAGGCAGGATGTTTTCCACAGCACAGGGACCCTTTCCAGGCTCAGGCTAAGGTTGAAGGGACGCTGGAGTATTCCACATAGTTGGTCAGACCCTAAAGCACCCTTGGGCTGATGCCATCAGGGCCCGCCGCTTTCCACTGATGTAGTCTCTCCAGCTCTCTCTTCACTTGGTTGGTGGTGAAAGCTAGCCCAGTAGGGGAGGTGGGGGGAAGGGGGGTGTTGAGGATCAGTACAGATGTGGGGGGAAGGGAGGTGTTGCAGATCAGTCCAGAGGGAGCGGGGGCGGAGGTGGGGAGGGGGTTGCTGAGGTGTTGTGAGCAAAGTGGGGGTGGGACAGCTGTGAGGGTGTGTGGCCTGGGGAGCTGGAGGAGAAGTGGACATGGCCAGTATCGAACCTGTAAAATTGGTTCAGCTCATTGGCTCTGTCCTGGGTCCCCAGAGTCTGCCCACTGTTAGATTTTTTGAAGCCAGTGATATTTCTCAAACCCTTCCACACCTCTCTTACCTGGCTCTGCCTCAACTTGTCCTCCATCTTCTCCTTATACCCTCTCTTCCCCTCAGCAATCCGCAACTTCAACTCCCTCTAGACGCATTTCGATTTGTCCCTGTCCCACTCCTTGAAGGCCCTCTTCTTCTCATTCAGAAAAAAAAACAGCGTACCTTCCTGTACAAACATTTATATAGTCCGTTATGCAGTCAGTAAATCCATCAATGTCCTCCCCATGAGCCTCACAGAGCACATCCCAGTCTGTTGTTTCAAAGCAGTCCTGTAGGGCCTCATTCAACTCCGGGGACCATCTCCTAATGGTCCTAGTGGTCGCTGGCTGCTGTTGGACCATAGGCCTGTAGAGTGGGGTGAGGTGGACAAGGTTGTGATCCGATCTACCGAGGGGAGGGAGTGCAGTGGAGTTGTATGCATCCTTCACATTAGCATATAACAAGTCCAGAGTTGTATTATTCCTGGTTGGGCACTTCACAAACTGTTTGAACGTGGACAGCGTTGAAGAGAGAGATGCATGGTTAAAATCCCCCGAAATGGCAAAGAAGGCACTGGGATGCGCTGTCTGTATCCTTGCGATAGCAGAGTGGATGACGTCACACGCTATCTTTGCGTCCGCGGAGGACGGGATGTAAACAATAACAGCTTACAGCTTACTCTTACCGGAAGAAACGCTATCCCTGTCCGCTCTGATAGTCTGGAAACCGCCGATAGTTACGTTCTCTATGGGGATGTTATCATTTAGCCATGTTTCTGTAAAGCACAACAGTCTAGCTTCCCGGTGGTCTCTTTGTCCATGGACCAGCCCCTCAAGCTCATCCACCTTGTTATGTAGCGATCTCACGTTGCCCATAATGATAGACGGTATAGCCGGCTTGTACTTACTCAGCTTTGCCTTACACTTCCGACCTGCCCTGCATCCTTTTCAACTCGTCCGGAATATCAAACCTTTCCCTGGGGTGCAATAGCGCTGCGTGTGCTAAATCCAGGACCTGGGCTCGGTTGTAAATAATTGAGGACTGGTGTGAACGTTCGGCGCTAAGAAAAATAAAAGGTGCCTCAGTGATAAAAAGGACTGCTAAAACCTTCGTAAAAGAGTAGCACTCCATAATCCTGAACTATTACAGTTCAACTGTTGCAAAAAAAATGACGAGAAACTGACGAAAAACATACTGTGTGTGTGCGCTCGCACACTTCATGCATTTGTATTTTTTTTCTTACATTCCTCTCCCCTCTCCCAGAGCGGTGTGTATAGTGTTCAGTATGTGGCTCTCGGAGTATCCTGAGGACTTCCGCTCTCTGGGAGAACCTGGTCTTCTGCTGCGCCTGGCCCCCCTGCTGCCCTCCGACTTCTCTGGGACAGAGATCAGGGGTCGCCTCCTCAGACTGGCAGAGGAGCTCAGTGAACAGGCCCTACTGCCTGACTCCAGTTCAGGTCACTATACACTCTGGGTTTATGACAGTCATGGCACTGCCAACCTGGGGTTATATAAGGATTTTGTGGGTGGCATCTATGGGCAGAACTCTCCTCCAAATTGGTTACAGTAGTTTTCTGTGATGATTTTCTGTGCTTCATTCCCACTGTATGCTGTCTACCATCCTAATCTGGTGGAACCTGTTTCTGTAATGATCACCCCTAATGTCTCTTTCCACTGCCAACCCTACTGAATAAGCCTTTCGTTTGTATCAGTTAATATAGACCTAAATTAATTGGGATTAGTATTGAATTATCTCTGTCCTTTAGATAGGACCACAGCCAGCCCTCCTGCTGACCCCACTCAGTTTGATCCCATCAATATCCTGGGCTTCCCTGCTGGGCTGATCGCTGAGACGCTCACCAAGATAGAGACGGTGGGTTTAACCTCTGACCCCTACAGTATCATTACTCCTCCTAACCTTATATGGATAATGGATGGGAACATGCACTTTACTACAGTCTTAATTGTATTCCTATTTTTCTATTGTTACCTCTCTCTCTCACCCTTTCTTACTCATACTGGACATGTTTGCTACTTGCTATCTCTCTGGCTCTGCTTTTCTCTCTCTCTCTCTCACACACACACACTCTCTCTCTCTCGCCCTCTCTCTCTCTCTCTCTCTCTCTCTCTCAATTCAATTCAATTCAAATTCGGCTTTATTGGCATAAAAGTTACAACTTAACAATATTGCCAAAGCACTTTACAATGTAACAATAAAAAGAAAAGAAGGTTCATACTATTATTAACAACAACAAAAATATAGATCCATTACATATTGATTATCACATACACAACCAAACATACTCAAAATAATTGTGTGTGTGTTTTGTGTGTGTAAATTAGTTGGGAGATTATTGGTTGTAGTTGGGTCAACTGGTTGTCCTTATGGGACTATTGGTTGCAGTTGGGTCAACTGGTTGTCCTTACGGGATTATTGGTTGCAGTTGGGTCAACTGGTTGTCCCTACGGGTGTGGCATGATGCAACATATTTTGCACAATAAATGGCACAATGAACCTTTTCACCCAATAGGCATTGTAATTTTTCATTGTCTGTTCCTGTTTCAAATTCTTTATTTCTATGTTTAATTTGGGGAAAGAAAGTTGCCCGTATGTCTGCATAATTATCACATTTTAGGAGAAAGTGTGTTTCCGTTTCAATTGCGTTTTGTTGGGCAGAGTAAACACAACCTGGCATCTCTGGGTTGCCAGATCTGTCTGCGACGACCGGTCTCTATAGCCAGGCTGTGCTCACTGAGTCTGTACATAGTCAATGCTTTCCTCAGTTTTCTATCAGTCACAATGGTCAGATAGTTTGCCACTGTGTACTGTCTGTTTAGTGTCAAATAGCATTGAAGTTTACTTTGACTTTTTGTGGTGTTTTGTTTTTTGATAATTTGGTTGGGCCAGACTTTCTGAGTACTGTCCTGAGGCTTTGTTGGGTTACTGTTGGTTTGTGAGTTTAGTCTCAGGATCAGCTGACTAAGGGGACTCTTTTCTATGGTCACCTCTTGGTATTGGAGGGCTTTGTGGTGGTAAGAGTTGGGGTCGCATATTTTTAAATGGTTATAAAATGTGGTGGCTTGTTTTTGAATATTAATTAAAAGGGGAAATTGGCCTAATTCTGCCCTGCATGCGTTGTTTGTAGTTTTTCTCTGGACTCTGAGGATATTCTTACAATGTTCCGCATGCAGGGTTTCAATTGGATGTTTGTCCCATTTTTCAAATTCTTGTTTGGTAAGTGGGCCCCACACTTCACTGCCATATAATGCAATTGGTTCAATTATTGATTTGAATATTTTGAGCCAGATCCTAATTGGTATGTCTAATTTGATGTTTCTTTTAATGGCATAAAAAGCTCTTCTTGTCTCTCAGTTCATTCAAAGTTGAAATTTCCTGTGGAGCTTATTTTTAGTCCTAAATATGTGTAGGTGTAGGTGTGTTCTAGGTGTGTGGAGCCTAATAGGAAGGTGTATTTGTTTTCTTGGCATCTGGATCTTTTTTGGAATATCATAATTTTGTTTTTTTCTAGGTTTTCCCACTTACAAAGCCTGTAGAAGTCTGTAATTTTTATCATAGGTACTCTTAAACTGTGAGTGACGGAATCTAAAACAAAAATCCAGAAAATCACATTGGATGATTTTTAAATAATTAATTTGCATTTTATTGCATGACATAAGTATTTGATACATCAGAAAAACAGAACTTAATATTTGGTACAGAAACCTTTGTTTGCAATTACAGAGATCATATGTTTCCTGTAGTTCTTGACCAGGTTTGCACACACTGCAGCAGGGATTTTGTCCCACTCCTCCATACAGACCTTCTCCAGATCCTTCAGGTTTCGGGGCTGTCGCTGGGCAATACGGACTTTCAGCTCCCTCCAAAGATTTTCTATTGGGTTCAGGTCTGGAGACTGGCTAGGCCACTCCAGGACCTTGAGATGCTTCTTACAGAGCCACTCCTTAGTTGCCCTGGCTGTGTGTTTCGGGTCGTTGTCATGCTGGAAGACCCAGCCACGACCCATCTTCAATGCTCTTACTGAGGGAAGGAGGTTGTTGGTCAAGATCTCGCGATACATGGCCCCATCCATCCTCCCCTCAATACGGTGCAGTCGTCCTGTCCCCTTTGCAGAAAAGCATCCCAAAATAATGATGTTTCCACCTCCATGCTCGGTTGGGATGGTGTTCTTGGGGTTGTACTCATCCTTCTTCTTCCTCCAAACACGGCGAGTGGAGTTTAGACCAAAAAGCTCTATTTTTGTCTCATCAGACCACATGACCTTCTCCCATTCCTCCTCTGGATCATCCAGATGGTCATTGGCAAACTTCAGACGGGCCTGGACATGCACTGGCTTGAGCAGGGGGACCTTGCGTGCGCTGCAGGATTTTAATCCATGACGGCGTAGTGTGTTACTAATGGTTTTCTTTGAGACTGTGGTCCCAGCTCTCTTCAGGTCATTGACCAGGTCCTGCCGTGTAGTTCTGGGCTGATCCCTCACCTTCCTCATGATCATTGATGCCCCACAAGGTGAGATCTTGCATGGTGCCCCAGACCGAGGGAGATTGACCGTCATCTTGAACTTCTTCCATTTTCTAATAATTGCGCCAACAGTTGTTGCCTTCTCACCAAGCTGCTTGCCTATTGTCCTGTAGCCCATCCCAGCCTTGTGCAGGTCTACAATTTTATCCCTGATGTCCTTACACAGCTCTCTGGTCTTGGCCATTGTGGAGAGGTTGGAGTCTGTTTGATTGAGTGTGTGGACAGGTGTCTTGTATACAGGTAACGAGTTCAAACAGGTGCAGTTAATACAGGTAATGAGTGGAGAACAGGAGGGCTTCTTATAGAAAAACTAACAGGTCTGTGAGAGCCGGAATTCTTACTGGTTGGTAGGTGATCAAATACTTATGTCATGCAATAAAATGCTAATTAATTATTTAAAAATCATACAATGTGATTTTCTGGATTTTTGTTTTAGATTCCGTCTCTCACAGTTGAAGTGTACCTATGATAAAAATGACAGACCTCTACATGCTTTGTAAGTAGGAAAACATGCAAAATCGGCAGTGTATCAAATACTTGTTCTCCCCACTGTATATCATATGTTAGTCCACCGACACCACTTTCAATTAATTTTAGTAATATTCCTTCATGCCAAATTGAATCAAATGCCTTCTGGAAATCTACATTTTTTTTTATTCACATGTTTGTCAATGAGGGTGTGAAGGGTGTAAATGTGGTCTGATGTAGGAATCCAATTTGGCTTTTGTTCAGGACATTGTGTTCATTCAGTAATCTGCTGTTTCTGATTTCACAGAAAAGTTTGCCCAATTTGCTGTTGACACAAATGCCACGATAACTGTTGGGATCATATTTGTCTCAATTTTTATAAATTGGTCTAATAAGTCCTTGGTTCCAGATGTCTGGAAAATAGCCTACACTCAGGACTTCATTAAAAAGTTTGAGTATGGCTGTGGTAAATGTATGACTTGCGTATTTAATCATTTCATTTAATATGCCATCTGTACCACAGGCTTTTTTGTGTTTACGGGTCTTTATTTTTTCTAATATTTAATTTTCTGTTATTGGGAAATCTAGAGGATTCTGGTTATTTTTAATGGTGGATTCAAGTATTTTGAGTTTTTCATAGTTTTCTTTTTGTTTCGAATTCGTTGTTATGTTTTTATATAGTTCTTCAAAGTGTTTTCTCCATATGTCACCGTTTTGAATAGCCAATTCTTCTCGATGTGGTTTGTTCAGCGAATTCAAATTTTGCCAGAAGATGTTTGAATCAATGGATTCTTCCATTTCAGTTAGTTGTTTTTTAATGTGTTGCGCTTGTTTTGTTCTTAGAGTCTGGTTGTATTCTTTAAGGGTTTCCCAGTATTGTTGCCGCAGACATTGATCGTCTGGTTTTCTTTGTTTTTGGTTGGATAGAATTCTTAGTTTTTTTGCAATCATGGTCAAACCATTTGTTATTATTTCTATTTGTTTTACTGTATTAGGGGCTCTTTTTTAAGTCAGGTAGGGATGCCAATTTGTCAAATATTTCATTGATGTTTTGTACAGCCAAATGTACTCAATTTTTGTCGTGAGGATATTTGTTGATCAAGAAAATGTCCAATAGGGATTGAATTTGTTCATTATCAAATGCCATTTGGTAGTTTTTTAGACTATTATTATTCCATCTATAAGGCTGATTAGTCTTGTGTAGTTTAAAGGGCTTTTCTGCATTATGGTTTGTTTCTGCCCTTTTTAGATATATAGTAATTTTGCTGTGGTCTGATACTGGTGTGAGTGGGCTGACTGTGAATGCGCTGAGAGACATTGGTCAAGGTCTGTGATTATGTAATCTACAGTACTACTACCAAGAGGTGAGCTGTACGTATAGTGCCCAAAAGAGTCTCCGCGTAGTCTTCAATTAACTATGTACAGACCCAGTGTTCGACAAAGTTGTAGTAGTTCTTTGCCATTTCTGTTTTTTATTTTATCAAAGTTCTATCTGGTAGGATATGAGGTCTCTCTCTCTCCCTCCCTCCCTCCCTCCCCCTCTCTCTCTTTCTCTCTCTCTCTCTCTCTCTCTCTCTCTCTCTCTCTCTCTCTCTCTCTCTCTCTCTCTGTCTCTGTCTCTCTGTCTCTCTCTCTCTCTCTCTCTCTCTCTCTATCTTTACTCACTCTCAACCTCTTATTCCCTCACTCTTGGTCCCTCACTCACTTACTCCTTACCTCTTCCCCCACTCTCTCCTAACAGGAGCTGTTTGTGCGTCTGGTCCCGTACCACTGCCTGGGCTCCGTGTGGTCTCAGAGAGATAAGAAAGGACGCGAGGGTGTATGTTGGTCCGTCCGGGCCACTATACGCCAGTTCAACCGACTGGCCAATGCCGTGATGGCTTCGTGCCTGTGGCTCACGCGGCTCCGCAACCAGCAGAGAGCCCGCCTCCTGGAGAAATGGATCAGCGTGGCAGAGGTCAGCAGGTCATCATTACAACAGAATCACTTTATTGTCCACACACACACGTTGAGAGTTTGGAAGAAGCATTCCTCTGGAGGAATTTTTTGGTTAAATACCTTGCTCATTTTGAGTTTAAGTAGGGAATTGTGAGCAGAATACTAAGCTGTCTTTCTCAAAACATAAACAAGAATTTCCTCTCACTATAAAGGTGCTTACAGTAGATGTAGTACTGCCATCCTGTAACTTGCAGCAGGGACTGTTCCTGCTGACTCCACACACACAATCACGCACACACGCACACATACACACACACACACACACCGTCCTCAGGTCGTTATGGACACTCTCCTGTGTGTGTTTGTCTCATGAACACTCTCAGACTAGATATCACGGTTTGTTGGCAAAACACTCACGTCACCCCACCAACGGGCTTTCATGGGAGAAGTCACTTTAGGAATGTACATAATTTACCATGTCAGGCAGTGAGTGCCAAACAACCCCATTGATCCGGGTGCAGGTATTCTCAGACAATGCAGTACTGTGTGTGTGTTTCAACAGGAATGCAGAGCCAGGAAAAACTTTTCTTCTCTCTACGCCATCGTGTCTGCCCTGCAGAGTAACCCTGTACACAGACTAAGGAGGACGTGGCTAGAAACTGACAGGTTGGTGGAGGAAGCATTTGGATAGGCATAACCGTCTTAGTCTTTGTAAGAACCCTTTTTGGTTCCTGGTAGAACCCGTTCTACGTGGAACCCAAAAGGGTTCTACCTGGAACCAAAAGGGGTTCTTCTAAGGGTTCTCCTATGCGGAAAGCCAAATAACCCTTTTTAGTTTAGGGTAGAGGAGAGTGTGTTGAAATAGCAGTGAGCCTGATTTGAACCCATGCTGCAGCGAGCCTACCCCCAGCGGTACATATGCACCGGAGGCAGCGGCCTGGACCACTTGACCACCCTAGGCCACAGCAAAATGTACTTCTATTGCAGATGTTTTCATAGTATTGTCAATTCCATAACATTGTCATTCTCGTAACACTATCATTGTCATTACTGTCTTTTTTCTTTTATAACACAGACATTTAAAAAATGTCATCACATTGCCCTTGATATAACACCAACCTTTCCCATAGTCAAACACATTTAACGTTCCAAAACACTACCGCAGTTGATCATCTCATCTTGTTATAATCATAGCTAAACTAATCACTGATTCGTTTGGATGTGGATTATATTAAGGCCCAGTAGACAGCAGAGAAATGTCAGTCCAAGCCCCTAATACCCTCTTTGGATGCATGACTCATTGTTGTTGTCATGTGACTCTTTCTGACAGGGAAGCAGTCAGGAGATATGAGGAGCTGTCCAACATTTTCTCTGAGAAGGACAACTTCTCCCAGAGCAGGGAGCTGCTGAAAGAGGTGAATCACAGTGATGGAGAGTTACAGCACACACACACACACACACACACACACACACACATCACGCACGTACTGTATGTAAATATTCACACACACGCACACACAGAGAGACACACACAGACACACAGACACACACACACACACAGTGCACTGACAGACATTCCATAATACAAGCAGTATGAGATGAGGACAGGTCTCATGTGAAGTGTCATCACAGATCACACCAAACGTGTTTACTCATCTCAAATTCATATACATTCAAAAGAGGTTGCACTACACAGACCCAGATTAAGCCCTACTCCAGAGCTAAAAATCACTTTGAATTATGAATCATGTTTTTTAACCCAGAGGAAGCCTTAATCTGGGGTTGTACAGCCTCTCAAAGTCACTGTCCTGTCAATCTAAATTCACCCGTTTCTACACATGTATTGTATTTAGGATGCATCGTGAATTTCTGACAGCAGGCTGGAAATTGGTAGGATTAGCAGCATTTTCATTCACTGTTATACGTTGTGCATGAATCAATATCTTATATTAGCTGCAATTTCACCAAGGCATCCTCGCAGGAATTCCGCGAAACATATGCCGGAGCTTTCATTTGAAAGCTTCACTCCAGGCTTTGATGTTGGAAAAATATCACACTGGCTTCTGCTGTGCTTTGATAATTTACCAAGCAAGTTGCTTCCTTACACTCTCAGTTTGTCTGGAACAGAGGGCAGACTACACAGTTACTACATAGGTTTTTAGAGCACATAGCCATTGTTCTAAATTCTAGATTGTGTTTCAGATTGTCATGCTTAGATGTTTGTCTGTGTTTTGCAGGAGGGCACTTCGAAGTTTGCCAACCTGGACGGCAAGATGAACAACAGGAGACAAATAGGGGTTAGTGATCATATGAGCGAGTTTGAAGTCACTCACAAAGCTCATTATCATTTTGCCTTGATGGAAGAAGCATGGAATATACAATACAAAGGGCATCAAATAACTCTTTGATGATGTAACGTAATGCAATAGTGGTATTTCTTCAATACAGAAATCGTTGATGTTTAAGTAAGGACAACTTGATACAGCGGGTGAAATAAGTATTGAACACGTCACCATTCTTCTCAGTAAATATATTTCCAAAGGTGCTATTGACATGACATTTTCACCAGATGTTGGTAACAACCCAAGTAATCCATACATACAAAGAAATAAGTTCAGAAATTAATTTATGTGTAATAATGTGAAATGACAAAAAGTATTGAACACACTTACTGATATTTATTTAATACTTTGTACAAAAGCCTTTGTTGGTAATGACAGCTTCAAGACGCCTCCTGTATGGAGAAACTAGTCGCATGCATTGTTCTGGTGTGATTTTGGCCCATTCTTCCACACAAACAGTCTTCAAATCTTGAAGGTTCCGTGGGTCTCTTCTATGAATCTTGATCTTCAGTTCTTTCCATAGATTTTCAATGGGATTTAAGTCAGGTGATTGGCTGGGCCATTCTAGCAGCTTTATTTTCTTTCTTTGAAACCAATTGAGAGTTTCCTTGGCTGTGTGTTTGGGATCATTGTCTTGCTGAAATGTCCACCCTCGTTTCATCTTCATCATCCTGGTAGATGGCAGTAGATTTTTGTCAAGAATGTCTCTGTAAATTTGCCCTTCCTTCAATTATGTGAAGTTTGCCAGTACCATTTGCTGAAAAGCAGCCCCACACCATGATGTTCCCACCTCCAAACTTCACTGTTGGTATGGTGTTTTTAGGGTGATGTGCAGTGCCATTTCTCCTCCAAACATGGTGTGTATTATGACATCCAAACAGTTCAATTTTGCTCTCATCTGACCACACTATATTCTCCCAGTATTTCACTGGCTTTTCCAAATGTTGTGCAGCAAACTTTAAATGAGCTTCAACATGCTTTTTTTTCAGCAATGGAGTCTTGCGTGGTGAGCGTGCATACAGGCCATGGCGGTGGAGTGCATTGCTTACTGTTTTCTTTGAGACAACAGTACCTGCTAATTGCAGGTCTTTTTGAAGCTCTCCACAAGTGGTCCTTGGCTCTTGGACAACTCTTCTGATTATTCTTTTCACTCCTCTGTCAGAAATCTTGCGAGGAGCACCTGGTCGAGTCAAATTTATGGTGAAATGATTGTCTTTCCACTTCCGTATTATGGCCCCAACAGTGCTCACTGGAACATTCAGAAGGTTAGAAATGCGCCTATAACCAATGCCATCATTATGTTTTGCAACAATTAGGTTGCGAAGGTCTTGAGACAGCTCTTTGCTTTTACCCATCATGAGATGTGTCTTGTGTGACACCTTGGCAATGAGACCTTTTTGTAGGCCATCAGTTGGGACTGAACCAGCTGATATTAATTTGCACTGACAGGGGGCTGGATTGCTTTTTAATTACTGATAGTTTGCAGCTGTTGTCTTGGCTTTCCATGCCTTTTTGCAACTCCCTTTCTTCATGTGTTCAATACTTTTTCCCTGTGTCATTTCACATTATTACACATAACTTAATTTCTGAACTTATTTGTTTTGGTTGTATGTATGGATTACTTGGGTTGTTACCAACATCTGGTGAAAATGTCATGTCAATAGCACCTTTGGAAATATATTTACTGAGAAAAATGGTGACGTGTTCAATACTTATTTCACCCGCTGTATACATTCACCGGTCTTAACCCAAGGTTCTCCATTGAGCATGCATTGAGTAGGCTTGATCTGTATCTGGGAAGTCAGAAGCCCTATTCCTCTGTTTTATGATGTTCATTTTTCTCCATTATTCTCCACCCTTCCCCTCTCTCACGCAGTCCAGTGCCCAGGGCACAGTACCCTACCTGGGGATCTTCCTCACAGACCTCACCATGCTGGACACGGCCGTCAAAGACAGACTAGAGGTGAATCCCTTCATATACAGTAATTTATCCCTTATGTTGTGTCCATCAACAGGAAGTTGGTCATAAGCTCTGGTGGTGAAGTTGTAGTTGGTTTACCAAAAAGTTGCATTGACAGTGACATAATATCCTGTTCCTCAATTTCAGAACGGCTACATCAACTTTGACAAGAGGAGACGCGTAAGTGATGCAGTCAGGCCTTAAAATCCTCATCACCCATTGTCCACATGTTGAGTTAGTCCAGGATCCAGACCAATTCATTAGCTTCTGGCTCAACATAGCAGATGGTCTTTATAAATTGCTTTTCTGTTGTGCTCATTAAATGTGTGGCAGTATATTGCATTCTAAAGCAGTGCATCCATACACATATTAATGTTTAACTGCCAGCATTTCAACTGATATTGTGCCATTAGTATTGGAGAGTCATTTGATGTTCATAATGGTTTGTTTTTCTCTTTGCAGGAGTTTGAGGTTTTAGCTCAGATCCGACTACTGCAGTCTTCCTGTAAAAACTGTGTATTCGTCGCTGATGAGGCATTCCTACAGTGGTACCAAAGTGTACCCTCGTTAAATGAAGAAGAGAGGTAATTATCTTTGGTGATTATCTTTGGTTTTAGTAGTATTCATTTCACAATGAAGTTTGTACATATGTGTAATTTCAAACGGAACACTACAATTATGATGACCGCTAATCACATTACATGATGTCTGCAGTTACAGACTGTCCAATGAAATTGAGGTGCCGTGCGAACCAAGTCCTGGTCGTAGCCTGAACCCTACAGTGATCATCACACAGTGCCCAAAGTAAAGAGTCCTATTATTACCCTCTACACACAACATGGCGGCAGTATTCACTACAGAAATCTTTCACTATGTATAGCGAAATACATTGGTTAAATGGGCTCAGTACTATTGTAAAATAATGTCCAGTCAGCATTTTCTGTGAACTATACTATACTACATGACCCAAAAGTATGTGGACACCTGCTTGTCGAACATCTCATTCCAAAATCATGGCCATTAATATGGAGTTGGTCACCCCTTTGCTGCTATAACAGCCTCCACTCTTCTGGGAAGGCTTTCCACTAGATGTTGGAACATTGCTGCAGGGACTTGCTTCCATTCAGCCACAAGAGCATCAGTGAGGTCGGGCACTGATGCTGGGTAATTAGGCCTGTCTCACAGTCGGCGTTCCAATTCATCCGAAAGGTGTTCGATGGGGTTGAGGCCAGGGCTCTGTGCAGGCCAGTCAAGTTCTTCCACAGCAATCTTGACAAACCATTTCTGTATGGAACTCGCTTTGTGCACAGGGGCATTGTCATGCTGAAACAGGAAAGGGCCTTGCCCAAACTGTTGTCACAAAGTTGGAATCACAGGATCGTCTAGAATGTCATTTTATGCTGTAGAGTTAAGATTAAGAATCCCATTTCTTGAAGCTCCCAACGAACAGTTCTTGTGCTGACGTTGCTTCCAGAGGCAGTTTGGAACTCGGCAGTGAGTGTGGCAGCCGAGGTCAGACGATTGTTATGCGCTATGCGCTTCAGCACTCGGCAGTCCCGTTCTTTGAGCTTGTGTGGCCTACCACTTTGTGGCTGAGCTGTTGTTGCTCCTAGATGTTTCCACTTCACAATAACAGCACTTACAGTTGACCGGGGGCAGCTCTAGCAGTGCAGAAATTTGGCAAACAGACTTGTTGTAAAGGTGACGTCCTATGATGGTGCCACGTTGAAAGTCACTAAGCTCTTCAGTAAGGCCATTCTACTGCCAATGTTTGTCTATGGAGATTGCATGGCTGTGTGCTTGATTTTATACACCTGTCAGCAATGGTTGTGGCTGAAATAGCCAAATCCACTAATTTGAAGGGGTGTCCACATACTATATACAGTATATAAAGTGACTATCTTGACTATTTGACTGTCAAAATTGTAGTAATGTGAACCGACTGAGGCCATAAGTAATCAGTTGTGGAAAATTGACTTGGGGGGTCTGGGGGGTAAGTCCTCCATACATTTTTCCATAAAAAATATCCCCACACAGTGCAAGAGCTGGTAAATTAACATACAACATTGGAAAGAGCTGAAAGCCAAGCTTGGACATTACAATGTATTTCTCAGGGGTTGAGTAAGATGTTTTGTAGGTTGTTGTCATACAGGTTACGGTGCATGACGAACATACATGATATGATTATCTTACCTCCTTACAGCCTGAATTCCTCCAGGACCAGCCTTGGTGCTGACAGTGACGGTCTTTTTGAATTCCCCTCCCCCGTCTGTCACTTTCTCTCCAAACTCACCAAGGTAATTACAAAATAAGACCTTATTTTACGTACTTTCCCAAAGAATTGTAGAGCACGCAATTACTATTCAGTTACAAATACTCGTAGTTAATGCTAGGTAATTACTGTTTACTAGTAATCAAATATGATTGTTTTAAAACAAATGCATGTGGTAAAAACATACAGAAGAGCACTTTTAAAAGAGGAAAATCTTTAGTCTTTTAATACTCTTCTGTGTCTTTTTATTTGCTTTGGCCTTCACGGAACAGCCACTTTTTATATTGCTATATCAGTAAGTATAATTTTATTTATTTTTTTCATCACTGTTATTATTTCAGCATATGAAATCCCCCTCAGTTTCCAGTCTGGATGTTGACTCCTCCCCTCCCACCAATGGCCCCATCCCCTCTGCATTGACACCATCCACACCTATCAAATCACATCGTCGATCAGTCTCCTGTGGCAACAATCCCACCAATAACAACAAAGGGTCTGGGCCTGATATGCGGATCGTTAGGATACGGATGGATTTACAAGATGGGAATATGTACAGAAGCATACTGGTACTGAGCCGAGATAATGACATATATTATCACATACTGCACCCTGCACTCATGACTATTTATTTGAATCCACAAATATCCGTTAATGATAGTAATCCGAAACATTTCCTCAGGTTGTACACAGGATATGAAAACTTGGAGTCAAGCTGTCTGGTATCATTGTCGTTCTTCTTCTCTGTTCCCTCAGGTGACAAGCAATGACAAGACGCCCACTGTGATCAGTTCTGCCTTAGAAAAACACAGTCAGGACCTCAAACAGGCATCCAGATATGAGCTGATCCAACTACTGCCAGAGGGGAAAGGTGAAGAAATGTCTCGACCATGCAAAGTCACTTTAACAGTTCTCTGTTCATATTGATTGTAGTGATGACTTTTCTTGATCTGCCCTGTAGAGTTGGTCATCCCTGCCACAGGAAACGTCTTCTATGCCATGACTTCCTCTAGTGTGGACTTCCTGCTGCGCCGAAAAGGAGGCAACACCCCTTTTGGCTCTCAACCAATCAGCACAGAAACCAGCGCCACCTTCCCTCGAATCAAAGCCAAGGGGCGGAGACTAGTGAAAAATCTTTTTTGACAACAGCTCTTTCCCAAATAGGCTATATCGGAGACATAATGTCTTGTTCTTCTCAAGGACAGGTCATGATAGAATGCAGGCAGATATCTCAATGAGATGTGGCCTTGTCTTTCCTAATCTTTTCCCGAAGTGGAAACACCCATTCTGATCAAGCTTGTTCTAGCAAAATGCATCCTGAATCCTGTCTGAACTTGTTTGATGAACATCTTCTTACCTGGGACATTTCAATAAATATGCTGCCTGTTTGTTTATACCAGGGAACTCCATTAGTGTAGAAGGGTGCATGTATCTCTTGTTGGCAATGCATACTACTGCAAATATACACCTAGAACAAGACCAATGCAAACCTTTAACTGATGGTAAATGGTGCTATTTCTTAAGTCTCTCTGACCATTGGCATCTCATTTCCTATTTAACCAAATGGAATAGCCTTGTAACCAATAGCAACTGGGGAATACAAATCATCTTGAGCATTTGAGGAATGTACATCAGGCGCCATCTTAGAGATGAGTTGATAGTAGAGAACTTCATTAAAACAAAGTCGTTTGGGCGAAATGACCTCCTGAGTTGACCATGACCACAACAATGTTTTATATTTCTCCATAGAGAGTGGATACAAGCAGCATGACGACATATTAATTGTGCAAGGCGTTTCAACAATATGAATGATGGGGAGAGCACTGGGCTGACATTACATAATGCATCTGAGTAAGAGTGACAGACAGAGTCACTGAAACCTCTCGTTATAGCAAAGCATGGGGGCTCATACAATTTTGAATTATGTACTTTGAATGCATGTATGTTTTTTTATGTATGGAAGATGACATGATTGTGTTTACATTCACAAGGAGCTATCAACAAGTGTCAGAATTACATGTTATTAATTGTGACGTAACATAAAATACATGAAATTGCCCCAAATGGCAACCATTTCAAATGGGCCAAGACGTGTCAAAGATAAACATGATAGTTTCACTTGGGCTTTGTGCATACATATTGAATGATAGTTCTGGTAGTATCTTATGTAGGATACAACAACTTTACATATACAGCCTTGCCACTCCCATATATAATCTAGTCATATTTTGAGTGCTAACCGTTAGGGATAACAGCATCAACCCACAAACTTTAACCTAAACAATTCATGTGAAGACACTAATGAAAGTCCAGACTATGTTGTGCCTATTGTGAAGATGTCTACAATTGCACCTTAATGTTATACTTTTCAATACAGCACAAGCTAATCTTTATCAATGGCCTCCCAATGGGTTTAGTTGGTAGTTGGAATGGAAGTCTGTCTGAAGTGTACTTCAACCAGGGTTCCCAAAGTCAGTCCTCAAAGACCCATGTGAGGTTAGTGAGTGATTCTCACCAATCACTGAATGATTTTTAATTTATATTTTCACTGACATTTTATAGAGATCTGACAGTTATAAGGTTTCATTATGCAATGTATTTAATCCAGGAACTGGATGTAGAGGGTTTTGCAGAATTCCATGAGGATGAGACCAGTTGGAAGAAAAACCTATATGCATAAGGGGGCATGGGGAACAGGCCCTAATTGATGAACTCTTGTGAACTCTGGCCGTACTACCCAGTGCTGTTGAAGTCTCTACTAAGGCTGAGGCATAGATACCATAGTGCCAGGGAGAGGAGAGGATGCTGGTTAACGTAATTTGACGAAGTGTTAGCGCCAGGCTAAGCTACTGATTGTTTAGTGCCTTTCTCTCATTGGTGCTTGAACCACTTAGTGTCCCAAATGGCACCCTATTCCCAATAGAGTGTATTACTTTCACCAAAGCCCTATGGGCCCTGGTAAAATGTAGTGCGCTTAATAGGGTGCCATTTGACATGAAGCCTCAGTGATGTATGCACTGAAATGTACAGTACATATGATTGTGCATTCACTCACTCACAGTGCTGTATAAGCTGGTATGTTTATGCACTACATATGTCCTATTATTTTTGTGTGATACATTTCCTTTTTATATGAATGCATTTTGATGTGACAGTTATATGAAGACTTTCTATGCAACTCCCCAGATGTGTGCTGTAATTCTGCTCTGTCTATTCTTATCAAATAAATGCACATAGATGTACATATAAAAGATTCACACTGTGGTTTTAGTATCTAGCTTGTTGGTGGAGGAAGTTAAATGAAGAACATTATGCAAAACATCTGTGCACCAACAGTACTTCCTTTATTTGGACAGAAGACAGTCAGTATCTTTGCCTGTTTCAAGCTAAAAGCTGAAAACGTCACCAAACGTTGGACTAAAAAGTACAATCAAAATAAAGAAAAACCATTACACATACATTACACAAAAACCATTACCTCATTCGTCACATAAAAAAGGTTGAAAACAGAATAAAATGTATAAAAACATACCTGAGATCACAATCAACATTGCCTACAGTCATTAGCAACACACAGAACAGTAGGCTATGTAGCAAAGTGCTTATTGTTTTACAATTATAGGAGTGCCACTTCCCTTTCAAGTATGTTTCTTTTCATGGCAATTTAAATTGAATGTACCAATTTGTAAGTCGCTCTGGATAAGAGCGTCTGCTAAATGACTTAAATGTAAATGTGAATGTTATGAAACTCAAAAAAGTTAATTTGATGCTGGTACCTTATTAATTAACATTCTACCATCTACTAACAAACCTAGCTGCTCAGTGAACTGTGTACATACTAGTAACTTTACATTGATGCCACACTGATGCTTACTGATTCATATCTCCCTAGTAATGCCTTGCATCCTCTACGTCCACATCACACCCGCTAGTTCCTCCCCCGCACATCTCACACTCCAGCGCCGCTGTCCGGTAGGCCTTCCACACCGTGGCGTCCTGCAGACACACCGTCCCGCCCCCTCTCTTCTCCTCAGCCTCGTTCCGGTTGATGTCACCCACACACACCCAGCCAGCAGCTCCATCCACCCCACCCCCGGTGGTGCTCACGGCCCACTTGGAGTGGTCGTGGGAGGCCTTGAAGGTCTTCCTCCCGCCTGGGGAGATAAGCTGGATGTCCAGGACCTTCCAGCACAGGGAGCAGTCAGAAGGCAGGATGCCAGTGGAGTGGATCCAGAACTGGACTAGGAGGTCTGACTGGAGGGAGGGAGCCACCCAGGAGTGATACAGATCTAATGGGAGACAGGAGGAGGGGAAATGGGAATATGGTGGTTCAATGATGGGTCATTCACAACCACAAAATGACAATGACATGAATAGTCATTCTAACCATGAAACAACAACTAATAGCTTCTAAATTGTCCCTTACCATTATTGAATGATCTCCCCTTGGCGAAGCTGATGAACTCGGTTCCACCCAATGAGGTGAGAGACACACTGCGATTGGATGCAGGTTGGGTGTGCGGTAAGCTGCTATAGGCCATCTGCCCTTGGCTGTTGTTACAGACGTCAGCCAGTGCGGGCACCAGAGAGGCCAAGGAAGCAGGGACACCACAGTCATACACATTGGGCTGGTTGATCTGCAACTGCTCTCCTGCGATGTCAAATGGTATACATGTCAGTTGAACACTTCAAACATATCAATCAATTAACTGGGTCAAAAGTAAAGCAAGTAATGATGAATTGACTGATCAATCTGTCTGTCAGTTTGTGTGATTCAATCAGTTCCAAGACTAAGTATTATCTTAATGTAGAACATATTAGTATGATGACTTTTCAAATTCTTCAAACAAAGCAACAAATGCCTGTACATAAAGTGCTTCGGAAAGTATTCAGACCCCTTGACGTTTTCCACATTTTGTTACGTTACAGCCTTATTCTAAAATGGATTAAATAGTTTTTTCCCCCTCATCAATCTACACACAATACCCCATAATGACAAAGCAACAACAGTTTTTTTTTTTTTTATGTTGCTAATTTATACAAATGAAAAATGAAATATGACATATACATAAGTATTCAGACCCTTTACTTTGTTGAAGCACCTGAAGCGTTGCTGCACAGCTATTTTCAGGTCTCTCCAGAGATCAGGTTCAAGTTCTGGCTCTAGCTGGGCCACTCAAGGACATTCAGAGACTTGTCCCGAAGCCACTCCTGCGTTGTCTTGCCTGTGTGCTTAGGGTCGTTGTCCTGTTGGAAGGTGAACCTTCGCCCCAGTCTGAGGTCCTGAGTGCTCTGGAGCAGGTTTTCATCAGGGATCTCTCTGTACTTTGCTCCGTTCATCTTTGCCTTGATCCTGACTAGTGTCCCAGTCCCTGCCACTGAAAAATATCCCCACAGCATGATGCTGCTACCAACATGGGGTGGCAGGTAGCCGAGTGGTTAGAGTGTTGGGCCTGTAACTGAAAGGTTGCTGGATCGAATCCCTGAGCTGACAAGGTAACAATCTGTCATTCTGCCCCTGTACAAGACAGTTAACCCACTGTTCCTAGGATGTCATTGTAAATAAGAATTTGTTCTTAACTGACTTGCCTAGTTACATAAAGGTTAAATAAAAATGCTTCACTGCAGGGATGGTGCAAGGTTTCCTCCAGATGTGATTCTTGGCATTCAGGCCGAAGAGTTTCATCAGACCAGAGAATCTTGTTTCTCATGGTCTGCGGGTGTTATGACAGACCAAGGCTCAGCGCAATCATAGTTCGACATCTCTTTTAAATCAACTCAATGACGAACTAAAACAAATGAACAATGATACAAACAAACGAAAACACACTTACTTCTCGGACATGTAGAATAATGGACCACAACATGGTGTGAGACATACAACCATAAGTAGGATCCCTAATTAGAGACAATACATAGCAGCTGCCTCTAATTAGGGATCCAACACAAAATACTCTACAGATGTATAACACATAGAACTGTCAGACTCTGACCATGGCCAC
Source organism: Thymallus thymallus (assembly GCA_023634145.1). Taxonomy (NCBI): domain Eukaryota; kingdom Metazoa; phylum Chordata; class Actinopteri; order Salmoniformes; family Salmonidae; genus Thymallus; species Thymallus thymallus. The sequence continues at coordinate 12,641,809 of CM042415.1, read as the reverse complement.
ATATAGGCCACATAGAGAAGCAAAAGGCTTCTCTATGGCCAGAGCCTGAAAGAGGGTATTTAGGTGCCTTTTGGCTAACTCCAAGTGGGCTGTCAAGTGCCTTTTACTGAGGAGTGGCTTCTGTCTGGCCACTCTACCATAAAGGCCTGATTGGTGGAGTGCTGCAAATATGGTTGTCCTTCTGGAAGGTTCTCCCATCTCCACAGAGGAACTCTAGAGCTCGGTCAGAGTGACCATCAGGTTATTGGTCGCCTCCCTGACCAAAGCCCTTACGACGCTGGGCCAATTGTGTGCCGCCCTATGGGACTCCCAATCACGGCCTGATGTGATACAGCCTGGAATCGAACCAGGGTCTGTATTGACGCCTCTAGCACCGAGATGCAGTGCCTTAGACCGCTGTGCCACTCGGGAGGTAGTTTTTTATTTTTTATACATTTGCAAAAATTTCTAAAAACCTGTTTTCACTTTGTCATTATGGGGTATTGTGTGTAGATTGCTGAGGGGGAAAAAATATTTAATCAATTTTAAAATATGTCTGTAACGTAACAAAATGTGGAAAAAGTCAAGGGGTCTGAATACTTTCCGAAGGCACTGTATAAGACCACTGACTGTGGCTAAGATGAGAATGAAAATGTTTTAAGACAAGACAATGCTTTGAGGACAATGGGAGTTGGCCTCCACTGAGAACTCCCATCACAATGTAATGATACTCATCTTAAATTGAACAAAAATATATTTTTCACGAGCTGAAATAAAAGATCCCAGAAATGTTCCATACGCACAAAAAGCTTTTTTCTCTCTAATGTTGTACACAAATTTGTTTACATCCCTGTTAGTGAGCATTTGTCAAGATAATCAATCCACCTGACAGGTGTGGCATATCAAGAAGCTTATTAAACAGCATGATCATTACACATGTGCACCTTACACATGTGCACCTTGTGCTGGGGACAATAAAAGGCCACTAAAATGTGCAGTTAAGCTATGGACAACGAACACAATTGCATTTTATCGATGGCAATTTAAATGCACAGAGTTACCATGACGAGATCCTGAGGCCCATTGTTGTGCCATTCATCCGCCGCCATCACCTCGTGTTTCAGCATGATAATGCACGGCCCTATGTCGCAAAGATCTGTACACATTTCCTGGAAGCTCAAAATGTCCCAGTTCTTCCATGGCCTGTATACAGACCAGACATGTTGCGTTTATATTTTTGTTCAATATAACTCCACGAGAGACATGAAACTTACAGAGAAAACATTGCACAGCGGGAGTAGTATGGTCTCTATGGTTACAGTGCCATAGAGGACAACCCTATCTGTCACTATGGTAACAGCACAATTTGCTAGCCAGGTTGTAGTGGCACTTGCTACTACAATATGCTAAAATGCTAATGACCTAAATTGTTTATGCAAATCTTATTTTTGGTTCACAATTGTTGTGTCAACATTTAATGTGGCTTCATTAACTGTTGCGTAATAATGAGTTCATTGTAATTTTTAAGTTCATTGAATGCACGTTTTTCAGTGTTAGGGGAAGCAGTATTTTAACATTAGAGACAAACTATTACTGTTGAGAGTGACTATGACATAGCACTTAGTTTGTAGGGTCAGCAATAGTAGTACGGCACCCCTGGACAAAAATGAGGGTTAAGTGCCTTGCTCAAGGGCACGTCGACAGATTTTCCACCTTGTCAGCTCGGGTTGTAGGTGCAGACAGTCTGTCTCAGCATGAAACGTTTACACGAAATAGAACATGTCTTCATGAAACAATTCACTGTTTCATGCATTATAACAGGGTGGATAATCCAAGATACATTTTCAGAATTCTATGGTAAAAATATAGTATTTCCAAATGACTTTTACAGGATTACAGTCTCACCAATAGTCTGAAAGCGTTCCAGTGGGTAGGTCACACAGATGAAGTTCTGTCCGTTCGGTACACCACTATGTGGGTAGGAATATTGCCCTATTTCCTTCACAGGGGGGAAATGAGGGGTGCTGTGGACCAACCAATAGCCCTGTGTCTTGTCCAATAAGACAACACCTGAAATGGAGAAAGGGAGATAACGGTCACTCAACAGTACATACTCTCTTGACAGACAAAACATTACCATGCTACAAATGGAGTAGCTGGCCAGAGGCCTGGGTACTGAGATTAACATTATAATGTAATGCCTGTATACAGTATACAGATGAGTACTGAAATTAACATTATAATGTAATGCCTGTATACAGTATACAGATGGGTACTGAGATTAACATTATAATGTAATGCCTGTATACAGTATGCAGATGGGTCCTGAGATTAACATTATAATGTAATGCCTGTATACAGTATACAGATGGGTTCTGAGATTAACATTATAATGTAATGCCTGTATACAGTATACAGATGGGTTCTGAGATTAACATTATAATGTAATGCCTGTATACAGTATACAGATGAGTACTGAAATTAACATTATAATGTAATGCCTGTATACAGTATACAGATGGGTACTGAGATTAACATTATAATGTAATGCCTGTATACAGTATGCAGATGGGTCCTGAGATTAACATTATAATGTAATGCCTGTATACAGTATACAGATGAGTTGTATATTGTCCTGACCTTTAGTGTGGCCACCTCGGCTACTAAGGAGACCAAATCCTCTTTCTCCCTCCTCAGGTGGTCTCTGGTCATTGTACAGGATGTATGCAATGTCACCATTCTGCACAAACACAGGAAAGTACACACACTCACCATCAGAAGACACACATTTTTATTGCACACTCTAAACTCAGAAACAAACAGGGGTTATAGTGTTAATAGTGTTTCTTCTTTAATAACATGTATTATCCTATATTTATTTATCACAGCTGTCTGGGATGAAAATAACTCCAACTGCGCCTTTGACAGTGAAAGTAACAACCCACAAAAAAGTTATAGTTCCACATTTTGATTTTGTGTCATTCTGTGTCATTCCACTGTGACCAATTTGCTGAGGGGCCAGCAACAAAAAACAAAACCTCAGCAGTGGTAAATACTGCTATGTGTTACTGCAAATGAAACTTTTAAGGGAAAATCCCCTCAAAAACTATTTTGCTAATTTTATTTCATTAGTCCACTGTTGATACAGTCCCAAAAACGGTTTGCATGTCAGCAGTCAAGAATGTTCAAATTTAGACACCAAACAGTGTCAAGGTTCTTGTCTAATGCTTCTAAAAATGTTTACATTTTAGTGGATTTCCCCTTGAAGTTTTACAGTTAATTCAAATGTGGTCTGATATTAATAATAGAAGGAACCAGACCTTCCCATACAACTGGCCCACTGTCCTCCCCAGGGCTCCAGTGCTATCGTTCACCAACACTTTTCCATCTGTCCATCCCTCGCTCCCTTTGTCCATCAGTAGATAACTCTGTCCATCGTCGGGAGATTCATGATCAACATGGGGGAGTTTGTAGAGATAGAACCTGAGAGCAAGTGAGAGAGAGAGTTTGATTCCCAGTACTGTGTGTTGTTTTAGCATACCTTGCTATGCACACTGTCTGTGACTAAGTAGCTAACAGACCTAAGGAAAGATGGGAGGTCATATCAGTTCAATCTTCAGTCTGCCCAAAACTGTTTTCTCACCAGTCAACAGCATCCCCTTGATCATTGTGACAGGAAATAGGTGAGGTGCCTCCCTCTCCTGGTTGAAACAGGATAATCAGGACAACAAATGACAACATCTGGAAAAGGAAAAGCAATGAGGTCAAAATAGTTTTAGGAACTGTGAAAAACTATTGTCCAAATGAAAACGTCAGCATTTGTTGACTCAAATGGAAGAATGGTGGCTTTAGAACAAGAAGAGAACACAGAGATCCATTACAAATTGCAACAGTAGCCGACAGTCGATGTTACAATTATGTTACAATGTTGTAACAATGTATCAGAAGTAAACTAACAAAAAGTATCACATTTTGCATTCATTTGATATGTAATTGATGTATTAACTGATTTAGAACCAATTAGAATGAAGCATAACCCTTGCAAACGAAACCTATAGCCCCCTCAAACTCAACTCTGGACCTCGAAGCCAGTTCCACTGCGTTTTTTGTTGTTCCCCTCTAATCAGGAGGGACTGATTTAAACCCTGGACAGAAAACCAGCGGGCTCCGGAACTCGTAGGGCAAGAAATGGTTGATTCCCCTGCCTATGCTCATGCAATGTTTATTTAAAAGTATAATTTCTAGATCAACATTTAGCCTACCTTTGAGTAGATAAGAACTTGATAAGTACGGTGATTCTACAGCTGTTCCGTATCCGCGTGATCTTTGATTGTGGCGAACTATTCCCTTTCTAAAGTCGAGATTCATCCTTGTTTTGAGGTAAAATGTCACCGGGCGGGTTTATGGTCACGAGTTCATGGCAATCCCTTCTGCTAGCTCTGGTCTAGGGCGTTAGTGCGCCTTCAACGCTTAGTGGAGAAACTCGCACTAACGCCCTGGACCAGAGGTAGCGTTCTGCTTTCATGGGGAAATCTATTAATTTAAATGGAATCAGAGCATATATGACCATAAAGCAAGCCGCAAACGTATGATACATATTGATTGGATACATGTTTAAAGGACAAGTGTGTTTTCCTTTCCTTAAAAAAAAATGCCACTGTGCTGTGAAACATCCACAGCACATATACAATAGGCTATCCTAACAGTCTACTTGTCTCTGAAAAGTTGACTGCTGTAAACAGCGCTACTGCATTGCAACACTGTCATGAAAAGGCATGTCTTTCTTTTGACAAATTAATAATAAATATTAAGTGGGTTATGGCAAATTGTCTGTGATTGAGAACCTCATTAGACCTTATTTACATTATTATATCACTCTCTCTTTCAATGGATTCCAGGCAACGCTACCAGACTACTGTATGATCTATTACACACCCAACCACACAAAGATTGCTTTGATGACAAGCTGTAGCTCAGTGTATAACTTACATTTTTGGTTGATTTGTTGAAGTCTTTCTCAATGTCTGTCTCATGCCTTTCTTTCACTGTTGCATCTATTTTGTCTTTATCTTTTCATGTCTTTTAGTTCCCTTTACCTCCTTTTGATATCCCACCAAAACAGTTTCTCTGTCTTTGTGACTTTGTTGTTAAGAAACTGAAAATAAAGTCTAGACGGCTAAAGAATGAGCAGCCAGTTGTCATATGATATGTTAACTTTTCACACTTTGAGGAACTGCCATAACAAGTATTCTTCCTCATCACTTACCACCTTCCCTGCCTAGACAGTTCAAGGCTGTCTCAGTTGGAGTGTACTGGAGTCCAACAAGACTGCCGGCTTCCTGGAGGCCCCTAGGCTTTTGGTGTGTGTGGGCCCTTGCATTGGCCCTCAATATCTCTGTGGGGTCCAGTAGACAAAGGCTGAGGGACTTTATTGTAAGCGTTCTCGGGGAACAAGTAGAAACACTTGATGGGGGTAAAACATTTAACACTTTGTTTATTCTTGTGAGGAGCTTTATTCAAATACAAGATGGAAACACAATCAAACACTCTCATTCATACTCATTCACTGCTGTGCTGAGCAAAACTAATTTCCATATTGCAATAAACACATTTAAAGCACCCCAAAGCTTAGGAACATTTTGAATATCATCCAAATGATTGTGCAGTCAACATACAAATATACCCACTCTAAGCTTAATATCTTACAACAAACATTGGAATGAGTCTCTATAGCATTATGCAGCTGAATTGACGCCCCTATTATTCACATACAATTTTTAAATAAAATTACTGATGCAGTCATCGATACAGATGGTACTGTCAAATCAGTCCAAAACAGAACAAAATGGTCATACCTGGTCTGGCCAGGTGAATAAGAAGCTAAAGCCATGGCTCTATAGAGCTACACCACATGCTCTGAGCCATTTGAGCCCATCTCTCCAGCATGTGTATCTCTCAGGATCCCAGAATCCCAGGCAGCTCAGTCCTCTGGTCCTCCATGCGTCCTCCCTGGACACTCAGCAGTAGGGAAAAGAAGTCTTCATCATCCATAGGGCCCGGGGCCGCACTGCGCTGCTCCTCCAGCCTACCCTGGGCCTGAGGTACAGAGACAGACAGAAACACCACATGACATGATGCCTATTTTACAATGGACCTGAGGTATGGAGAAAGGACATTACACCTACGTAACACCACATGACATGATGCTTATACACCATATGACATGATATGTTGTTACACCATACAACATAATATCCAATGCCCATGTTACAGCACATGACATACAGGTGTAGGATATTTATTTGACCAGTATTGTAACAGTAAAATAATCTTGCAGCAACAACATTTCTATGTTTAGTCCATAACGTTGCTTGATCGGTAGTTAATTTATGTAAATCACAAAGCTCATCAGCATTTCCTGGGGCGCAGGAAATTCTCAGCAACAACAGTGATCAAATTAAGATCCTTCATCTGTAACACCAATGTAGCACTATAACATGATATCTACATAACACCATATGACATGATGCCTACATTATATTTAGCTTATGACAAGAAAAAAAGTGTGTTTTGGTCAAATTGACTACTGGCAGCTTGGGTGATTGCAGTTACTTACTTGTGAGATGACAATCAAGTTGTACAAGTCTTCGTGCTGCACTGGAATTGGAGCAGACTTTTTAGGCTTTGTATCTTTTACGCTGTTCCTCTTCTTATTGACTTCCGGCTTAGGGGGTGGGGTGTCATGTAGTTCCGCCCGCTGGTCGTCAAGCCGACGGCCTTGGGAAGTAGCCACCAAGTCAAAGAACTCATCTTTCTGCAGCGAGGTCATTGAGGAGAAATGCACTGTTGGGAATGGAGGGGGAGATAAGAGAGTGGAGACATGCTACATTTAGTGGACTAGTTAATTTAGTGTCCTAGTTAATCATTCAAACAATATTATTTCAATATTTCACTAATGTACAGAAGACATCCTCATATATGTCCCTGCCACAGTTATTTGATAGAAGCGCTTCAATGGTTATTGGTACCGTACAGTTATTTACAGCTTAATTTGAAATGAGCCAGCGTGTCTATGATGAAACAAGCAAAGCTAATTGCAACAGTTGTTATGTTTATCACAGTCACTTAGATAGTTATCATTACAGGGAGTTGTTTTCACATTCTATCACCTGTGTGGGCTCTGTGGGCTGGAATGTAGGTGTTGGGTTCAGAATGGCACCTTCTCCTCCCACTGAACGAGCACCGCTGGTCATTGAGTCGTCTTCCTTCTTGCAGAGTAAAGACCAGGTCATACAGTGCATCTGGGAAGTAAGGGGTTAACCGTCGAGCCTTGGAAAGACAGGTGGCAGAAAGAGTGGGCATTATCAAGGACCTCAAAATAGGTGGTATCACTACCCATTTCAAACACGTTGACATTTCCACACCTACAAATTATGTAAACCACAAAATGAACCCCTCATTCTTCCACCACTGGAATGTTGTTTGTTCTTTTTCTATATGTGAAAGAAAACCCTTCTACATCAAAAACTATTGTTACATCAGAAATGTTAAGACTGGTATTCCGTCACTAAAGGAATTATTGTAAATTGCTGTATTTTATTATGAAAGCAAATGTTAGAAAATGTTATAAACCTGGGCATGCTCTGGGCTCAGCATATCTTTAGGCAACTGGTCAAAGGGAAGATGCATATTTGTGCCAACTTGTAATCCTTGTGATGGTTTGTCCGTCTCCAAATCTTGTTCTGCTGTTTTGTATTTTTCTGTTATATCCACCATCGCCATCCCCTCTTTCTTGGGATCTTTTTTCTGTCTATCCATTCCTAATTGATCCACCCCTTCAATGCGCTCAAGCCCCTCCTCTGTCCCAGTCTCTCCTTTTGCTTTATTTCTATGGTTATCCTTTTTTCTTTTGTCCCCATCTCCACTTTCAGTGTTGGCTTTTCCAATCTGTCCATGTCTGGCAGTGGCATCCTCTTCCACACTGGAGTCTTCATTGTTGCTCTTGCCTGTTATTGGCTCTGTCCCTCCCTCAACAACTATCTCAACATCCCCCTCCTTAATAATGATTAGATCCTCCAAGAGCTCCTCTTCAGCTGTTTCAGCTTTGACATCTGGGTATTCCATGACAATGTCCATTTACGTCTGTCTCAGTGTCAACCTGACAAAAATGAGATGACAAATATATCAACTGTAGTTCTATTGTACATTTTGAGGATTGTGGAACTGGTTCTAAGAAAATGTATTAGGTAATCTAATAGAGTTTGTCAAAATGTTAACTCACAACACATGTAGAAGACTTCTAGTGTGACAGAGATGCACGGCCACTGTAGCTGTAAGCATAATATGGTATAATCTCAAGAGGGGTGTTTGTGAAAATCCAGAAGGACTGGTTTCCACCTAACTTCTTTAGGCACTAAATTCCTATCTTGGATTGTACTTGCCCGCCTGATAATCATTACCTTACCCACCCACTCTCTCAATAAGTCTGTCGTACCTGTGTTTTCCTGGAGTTCAGTTTCTGATAAACATCATCTTCTTGTGTCCACATTGATTAGGTATGGCATCACTGATTCACATGGCAGTTTTCTTCTAACTAATTGCTATCAGTTATGCTTCACATATCACTGTGACAAGCTCGCTCTCGCTCTCTCTCCCTGCTTGTCAGCCCTCGTCTCTTCCTGTTCCTCTTACCCCAAACCACCCCCATTTATTTGCCCCCTATCTCTCTGTGTCATGGCATTATGAAATATTACAGTAAAAAGGGAAGATGGTATCAAATAGCCTTGTTTTTAACAAAGCCGAAACTCATAATTTGAGATGAACCTCAGAAAGGGGGACATTACTATTAAGTTTTGCTCAGCTCATGTTGCATTTTCATCAGAACGGTATACAGTCAGAAACAGCAACATGTTGAAACAGGCACTCTGTTATTCTGACAGGGGCTGTGGTTTGGCATACTTCCTGTTTACTTGGTAAAGGAGAAGTAGACAAAGTGAGAGAAAGAGATAGATGTGACATTTTGATTATTTTTGGTGAAGTAAGAGAACAGAGGGGAGGGAAATTGTTAATTTGTGTATGTTCATATATGACTTGTCTGAACTATTCTGTAGTTCTAAAAAGTGTTCTGCTGTTTATCACCCATTGATGTATGAAACTTTCTCACTGTGAATTCATTTGTAAAATCTGTTAATATTATGGAGTGCATGTATTGTCTGTATTGTCCCATTTGGTGAGGGTAGGCAACAACACATACGCCACACTGACCCTCAAACTCACATTCACAGCTGCTACTGCTTATTATCTACCCTGTTGCCTAGTCACTTTACTCCTACCTACACTGGGGGCCAAAAGTTTGGAATATCACTCATTCAAGGGTTTTTCTTTATTTGCACTATTTCTTTTACAAAATTTCACTATTAGTCTACACCTGTTGTCTACAAAGCATGTGACAAATAAAATGTGATAAACATTTTTGGGATGATTTCATCGGTGAAGACCTGTGTCCTTATTTTGAAGCTGATGCATTATTAAATTAGCTGATATGAAATCAGAAGATGATCATGGATGCAAATGCTCAATGTATTAGGCTACTTGCAGATTGAAAGATCCCCCTCTTCTCTCTTTCTGTTTCTCTCTCACACACACACACACACACACGGGCCTATACACACAGTTGTCTTATAGTTATATTAATCTACCTGATTATGCAGAATACTTCCTTAGTTTAAATGTCATAGCTGTGAATATCCCTAGTACAGTAGCCTATGGGCTCTGTCTGGAGTACAATTCGACTTTTATGACCATTCCTTTTCGATACTTTTTCTCTGTCCATCGCTAGGGGACTCTAGTGCAGGCCTGCTGTAGTGTTTTGAGTTTTGAAGGGTGTGTGGCTGTGATTAGTCGCCGGCGCCACTGTGTGCCGCTCAGGATGTTGCAGCAGCAGTCTCTCACTGGCAACGGGCCCTCTAACGGCCGGGGCCTTGGCCTCAGTTCTCATCCCGGTATGCACCCTCTAAACTCGGTTCATCCATCTTCCCACCACCGCCCTGATGGAGACCCGGGCCACGAAGGCGCAGAAAATGGACATGAAAGCCGCAGAGACATTGGTGACATATTGCAACAAATCATGACCATCACCGACCAAAGTTTGGACGAAGCGCAAGCAAAGTTAGTCATCATTTCTAAAGTGGATCAATGCCCAAGAGTTAACTAAAGTTTTCAGAAGTTTTCTTTTTTTTTTTCAACTTTGAACTTTGTTTTACTTAACTAGGTAGCCAACGTTGCTAACTGCGTTTGTTTCATGACACGTTGTTTATTAACTGGTTATTACTTATTACCCTGGCCTATTTACACGCCCGTTGTTGTTGTGAAATTGATTAAATCGGAAAGAAAATGTGTGGCTAACTCGATGAAGAGGGCGACTTCTTGCTAAGCTAACACACTATTGCTTTATTGTTAGCTTGCTAACTAGTTAATGTGTTACAACGCGTTAGCCGGTTAGATTGACATGTCTATGAATAGCATAGACAACTGTGCCAATAATCTTGATTTTATCCATTTCATGTTACATTTATTCTAAGAATAAAATTTAAAAATATATTAGCGACCTATTGTAGCTGCTGCTAACTAGCCATAGCAGTACGTAGCTAACGTTAGCATAGCGGGCTGCAGTGAACTCCAGTCAAAATGTCACGAACATAACCGATGTTTGTTGTTGTCGTGAATGTCATCTAGCTAACGTTAGCTAGCTATATCAAGCTTGTGAAAGCAGGGTGTCTGTTTTTTGGCAATGGCTCGTTGCTAAATAGCTAGCAAGCTAGATAAACTAGATAGATAACGTAGCTACAGTAGCTACCTAGATAGCTGGCTAATAATAACAATCATGTTTTTTTCTAAATCGTCAGAAAACACGCATTGAATTGCCATCGAATGAAACCAGCTTTGTTCAGCGTCTTATGCGAAATCAAAGAGAAAACAGGTAAGTTAATTTTCACTAATTGAACCCTTTGTTTGATTTAAAGCTTGTAGCTAATTCGTTTAAAAGTTTCTGACCATCTGTGATGAAACCAGAGTAATAATAATGAGTTGCCGCAGTTCTATGACAGTTTGAACATTCTCTAGCTATTTAACATTTTCAACAAAAATATATGATGTATGATGACTTTTGTCATTTTGTTTCATCTACATAGTGCTTCTCCAAATCTGTACCTCAAAGAGGGAGAATATTTTAATATACACTGAAAAAAAATATAAACGCAACATGTAAAGTGTTGGTCCCATGTTTCACGAGCTGAAATAAAATATCCCTGAAATTTTCCATACTGACAAAAGGCTTATTTCGCAAAAATGTTGTGCACAAATTTGTTTACATCCCTGTTAGTGAGCATTTCTCCTTTGCTAAGATAATCAATCCACCTGACAGGTGTGGCATATCAAGAAGCTGATTAAACAGTGAAATCATTACACAGGTGCACCTTGTGCTGAGGACAATAAAAGGCCACTCTAAAATGTGCAGTTATGTCACACAACACATTGCCACAGATGTCTGAAGTTTTGATGGAGCGTGCAATTGGCATGCTGTCTGTAAGAATGTCCACCAGAGCTGTTGTTAGATACATTTATGCTCCTTTCTCTACCATAAGCCGTCTCCAACGTCATTTTAGAGAATTTGGCAGTACATCCAACAAGCCTCACAAAAGCAGACCATGTGTAACCACGCCAGCCTAGGACCTCCACATCGGGCTTCTTCACCTGCGGGATCGTGTGAGAACAGCCACCCGGACAGCTGATGAAACTGCAGGAATGCACAACCGAAGAATTTCTGCACAAACTGTCAAAACTGTCTCGGAAGCTCATCTGCGTGCTCGTCGTCCTCACCAAGGCCTTGACCTGACTGAAGTTCGGCATCCTAACCAACTTCAGTGGGCAAATGCTCACCTTCGATGGCCACTGGCACTCTTCACGGATGAATCCCGGTTTCAACTGTACCGGGCAGATGGGAGACGGTGTGTATGGCGTCATGTGGGCAAGCGGTCTGCTGATGTCAGCGTTGTGAACAGAGCGCCCTATGGTGCCGGTGGGGTTATTGTATGGGCAGGCATAAGCTACGGACAACCAAAACAATTGCATTTTATCAATGGAAATTTGAATGCACAGATATACCATGACGAGATCCTGAGGCCCATTGTCGTGCCATTCGTCCGCCGCCATCATCTCATGTTTCAGCATTATAATGCACAGCTCCAAAATGTCCCAGTTCTTCCATGGCCTGCACAATGTCACCCATTGAGCATGTTTGGGATGCTCTGCATTGATGTGTACGACAGTGTGTCCCAGTTCCCGCCAAATATCCAGCAACTTCGCACAGCCATTGAAGAGGAGTGGGACAACATTCCAGAGACCACAATAAACAGCCTGATCATGCAAAGGAGATGTCACACTGCATGAGGCAAATGGTGGTCACATCAGATACTGACTGGTTTTCTGATCCAAGCCCCTACTTTTTTTTAAAGGTAGCTGTGATCCCAGTCATGTGAAATCCTAATTAATTAATTTCCTTATATGAACTATAACTCAGTAAAATCTTTGAAATTGTTGCATTTATATTTTTGTTCAGTCTAATAGGAGATATTGTAACTCTTAATTTACCATGAATCAGATTGACAGAACTCTCTTGTTGCAGGCCTATCAATGCGAAATGCTCAGGAGGAAGAACCACAGGACCCACAGCTGGTGCGATTGGACAACATGCTGCTGGCGGAGGGTGTGGCTGGGCCGGAGAAAGGTGGCGGGGCGGCAGCGGCGGTGTCCGCAGCCACCAGCTCTGGAGGGATGTCGCCAGACAGCTCACTGGAACACTCAGACTACAAAAGCAAGTTGAGCCAGATTCGCAACATCTATCACACTGAAATGGAGAAATATGACCAGGTACTTTTCTTTTTTAAAGCACTCCCACTCCTTTTGTATAGTTTTTTGCTTTATTGAAGAGATAGTAAGGTGTTGGAAAGATAGAGGGAAGGTGAGTTAAAGAGCTGACAAGGTGAAAAACCTGTCGATGTGCCCTTGAGCAAGGCACTTAACCCTAATGCTCCAGCGGCGCCGTACTACTATGGCTGACCCTGTAGAACAATGTAGGCTGTCATTGTAAATAAGAATTTGTTCTTAATTGACTTGCCTAGTTAAATAAAGATTAAATAAAAAACAAAGAGCAGTGGGCCGGATTCTAACTCTTATCAACTCTGGCATACATGTGTGCCGGTGTCAGTCGCTGCACTTGATTTGAGGTGGAGGGACTTGACACTTTGCACACACTGACACACTGAAAATGAAACCCTTTACCGAAGTAAACCAAAATGAGGTGACGTTATAATTTAGGTGAGATAGTTGAATGTAAACATAAATGGCCGACGTCAACCGTCTCGGCCCGCTGTTGACTTCCATCCTTTGAGCTCAACTGACTGTCATATCTGTCTCCAGTCACCCCTCTCTCTCTCTCCCCCCCTTTGTCTCCTGTAGGCCTGTAGTGAGTTCACTACCCACGTGATGAACCTGCTGAGGGAGCAGTCGCGTACGCGGCCTGTGTCACCGCGGGAGATCGAGCGCATGGTAGCCATTATCCACCGCAAGTTCAGCTCCATCCAGACACAACTCAAGCAGAGCACTTGCGAGGCCGTCATGATCCTGAGGTCCCGCTTCCTCGACGCCAGGTCAGTGCGTAACACTGTTATTGGGGTGGCGCAACACCTGTCAAATCTTGCCATGGCAGTGAAAGACAATTGATATACAGGGATCATTTTTATGAAAAATAAAACATTCCATAAATGAACAGTGGTTCATGGTCATACCACTCATATGTACTGTGCATAGTCATGTTATTACAGTGCAGGTTGTGAATGACTGTTGTGTGTCAATTTCAGTTGTTGTGAAATGTGCACTTCTGCCCACTCTCAACACTCACCTTTGTGTTGTCAGACGTAAGAGACGTAACTTCAGCAAGCAGGCGACGGAAGTCCTGAACGAATATTTCTACTCCCATCTCTCCAACCCCTACCCCAGTGAAGAGGCCAAAGAAGAACTAGCCAAACAGTGTAGCATCACTGTCTCTCAGGTAACCTTGCTTCTCTCTCTCTGTCCTTACTATTAGCTCACCAATTGATACGTCCATACAGTTGACTCCATTGACCAACCTCTAACCGGCGCTCTACCTGAACAGGTGTGCAACTGGTTTGGCAACAAGAGAATCCGCTACAAGAAGAACATTGGGAAGTTCCAAGAGGAGGCCAACATCTATGCCATGAAGACGGCCATTGTGGCGACACAGAACGAGGACTCTCCACACACACCCAACTCAACAGGTAAGAGCTGAGGAAAGGAAGCCAGGCCTAGTGATACACACTGTTTTGAGTTTATGGTTCAATTGGTAATAGAAAAGGATGGGTTGTTGGTGTTTTTTTGTGTTACGGAGTAGCAAGAGGAACTAACAGCCTTGCATTCTTTGGACTAACACTCGCACAACTTGCACTGACTTTGGTGATTACTTTATTGAGGGAAAATTACTATGAATACATGTAGGCTAATTAAATCATTATGGAGCAGAAATTATAAATCATTTCTTATGCATGCCTTTCCTACGCACTTCTCAGTAGATGGTATTATGACTTACCTTATTCAGTCGCGTAACGGTCTTTGCAAACATGGTTCTGATAAAATGTAATTCAACCGCTGAAAACCCTCCCACTTGCTGGCCAACAGATTTTCTTGTGGAGTTTTCATTCAATAAGGTTTTCAGCACATTTATCTTAAGCCATCCCATAAATACGGTGTATCTTTTGGGTTCCCGAGTGGCGCAGCGGTCTAAGGCACTGCATCTCAGTGCTAGAGCGTCACTACAGACCATGGTTCAATTCCAGGCTGTATCACAATCTGGCCGTGATTGGGAGTCCCATAGGGCGGTGCACAATTGGCCCAGCGCCATCCGGGTTTGGCCGGGGTAAGCCGTCATTTTAAATAACAATTTGTTCTTAACTGACTTGCCTAGTTAAATAAAGGTTAAATAAAGATAAAAAAGTAAGAATTTTGTTGACAGACTCAATAGAATATATCAAGAGAACAGGGATCTATTAAAGAAATCCATCTAAATATATGCATATTCATCTCTGTTTCAGCCTAAATATATGCATATTCATCTCTGTTTCAGCAACAATTGGTAGATTTAAAAATACTCTGATCTTGTAGATTATTAAGGGTTATGAAAGTATTTATGAATCATAAAAAAACAGGTTTGGAGAGCCTTTACACACAAAATAAATAAACAGTGCATTACAGCACAAACCGATCTGGGACCAGGCTGATGTTGTAGGCCTAATAGACCCTATTAAAGACGTCTCCCCTTTTGTTCCTCCACAGGATCGGGGGGCTTCTCACTCACTGGACCAGACCTTTTCCTGGGTGTTCCGCCAATGAATGGAGAGCAGCCTGTCTACATGGGAGCACAAGTATGGAACTTCACTGTCATTCACTTCATGTTACATATCATCTTTATTTTAGTTTGTAGCTAATTGAGAGCACATTCTTACTCACAACAACAACCTTGGGGTGGAGTTGTATTGGAGTGGAGAGGGGTTCATGTAGGTTAATGCCACTACAAGTCACCGCTTGTCTTTTTCTCTTTGGCAGACTAATGGGAACTGGCAAGGGCAAAACACGCCCCCCTCTGCCACTTCCCCGGGAAACGACCACTCAGGAGACTCTGACTGATAGCCCCGCCCCCTTTGCATCGATGACATAGATGGAAAGATTGACAACGGAAAAAGACTGAAAGAATGATATCACTCTTACTTGGCTGCAGTTTTTGTATGTATTTTCTGTTTCTTACTGTCCCGTGTGTGTGTGTGTGTGTGTGTGTGTGTGTGATGTTTAGTAGTGGGATCATGGATTTTGTTTTCCACTACTTTATATGTTACTGTGGTATGTGGGCAGGGAGGCTTGGGAAATTGGATTACCATAGTTTTATTAGGCTATATTATTAATGCTGTTATTACAACTATTTTACTATTTTCGTTTAAGCTCAGATATATTTGCATTTAGAGGATGTGGGGGCAATAGGGAAAATCCAAAGATTTTGTGTGGGTTTTTTTTCTCTTTTCTACTGAGTTTGTGTGTGTGTGTGTGTGTGTGTGTGTGTGTGTGTGTGTGTATATCATGAATGAAGTGTGTGTTCTGGTTATATTAACGGTTTGAATGAGTATCAACAGTGCTGTCATTCTGTACAGTGAGTGAAAAACACCTGTATTCTCTCTACCTCTTTTACAATAAAGACTCTGTATTCACAGTCAGTTTGTCTGTCCTGATTGGTTGATATCAGCATAAGAGAGACAGGTCACCTAATACTGCAGAAGAAGAAAGCATTGCACATGAATCATTCCATAGTTTATTGATTTAGATATTTAGAGTAAATTAAGTTAGTCATTTATTGACTGAGTTTATGTCCCATCTGTCAATCTACTGTTTAGCCCTCTCCTTTACAAAGCTGTTTGGTTGGAGTCAGGCATGTGGTTATTTAGCTTCTCACTTCGGGCTTTATGGTCTGCCTTTTTAGAGCTTGCTGCCTCAATCTCTGGTGCTGCCCTGCTGGGGTTATCGCTACTATCGACTATTGATCTACGATCTGATTGGGGGGGAGCATCTGTAGGAGGGACTACGATCACTCTTTCCATGGGCTCATTGGCAATTTTCTCTGATAAGGCAACATAAGTCGGTTCAGGCTGGTGTGAACTGGAGCGACGCTGCAGTGCATTCTGGGTACAGGAGAAGGACCGCTGTCGAGGAGCAGGCTGGGGTAACAGGAAATGCGGTGTTGCTGCTCTCGGGACTTCCTGGGGCCTTTCACGATCTTCGTCCTCTGAGGTAACTTCCTGCAGAGTGCTGATTGGCCGTGGGGGGCGCCCCATAATTCTTGGGGTGACTAATGCTGTCGCTGATTGGTTGAGTTGTGGACGCCAGTTCTGAGGGGAAGGGCACTGTACTCTGCCCATTGACCAATCACTGTCAAAAGAAGAGGGAGATCATAAGAGTAGGCAGTGATGAATTTGCCTTATCAAGATTGGTCAATTGCTAAATGTTATTGTGAGTAGATGTGAGCCAAATGCCACAAGACTTTACCTTGGTGGAGGCGAAGACATATCCCGATGCCCTATGACACCAGAGAAGGAGGCACTTCTCCCAGGGAGCCCAGGGGAATTCACCCATTGGCTATACAGCAAGGCACGCTCATCCCACAGCATATCATTGGCTTGCTCCATAGGATTAGGCCCTCTCTGAACCCGGTGAGCCAATAGGAGCTCCAGGACTTGATGATGCATTCCTTCCCGGGCAACATCCAGTGCCCGGCGTCCTCTGCGATCAGACAGATCCTGATTGGCCCCGTTCAGGACCAGGAACCGGGCGGTGTCGTAACAACCGTGGAGGGCGGAGAGGAACAGAGCAGTCTCACCCTATCAGATAATGGGTATATATCAGAGAATAGGCGTGTCGAAGCAATAATATGGGAGTAACCTACGCAGATTTAACTGAATATAGTTTCTTCGAAGTTCATCTTACTAAATCTTCATACTAGTATTTGAAGAATCATAAAAGCAAAGTCTTCTGCTGGCCTTGGTACCTTGTTGTCCTGTAGGTCCACCGCAGCACCGTAGCGAGTGAGGGTTCTTGTCAAGGAGAGGTGGTTAACTGAGCATGCCCAGTGGAGGGCGGATCTCCCTGGGAGAGAGAGTGCATTTCAAGTGGAGGAAGGTGAGGAAAGGAAGTTGGGAGTTCAGTACAGGAAGAGAGGGAGTAAGTCAGCCAGTGAACAAACATTATACAACAGAGTCAAGCACCCAAAGGGTGAAAGATGGGGAAGAGGGGGATTTTGAAAGAGAGGAAATGAGAATGCAAATGATGCTGAGGGGCCAGTGAATCAGCCCGAGAAAGAGAGAGAGAGAGAGAGTGAGAGAGAGAGAAGAGCAAGGGAGGTTAATATGGTACATCCACACTGCCTTGGCACTAGGGCACATTAACTTCTGTATCGGTTTGAGAGGGGGGCAGCAGGGGTGCTGTACAGAGGAATGGAAGGGAAGAGTGGGAAGCCATGGAGGTTTAACCAGAAGAGAAGAGAAGGGACACAAAAAGGGATGTGACATGGGGAGGACCAGAGAGAGATGGGGTCAGTTACACTGGTTACTCAACCCCTCAAAGTAATACAATATGTATGTATATGTATGTGTATGTGAAGCAGTGTGTTTATACCCTTGTTATTACACATATGGAAGCTACCTAATAGTTATGGCATTTGTTTCATGCAATATTGATTTTTAAAATACATTTGCACAATAATCCTCCCCTGACACTCTACAGGGAAGTTTACTTGGTTTATTTTACAGTCTAGGCTACATTTTGGTTAATAATATAATTTGGAAATTGGGAGAGTAAAGTGATACCAGTGTGGTCTGTGTTGTTGACCGGCACCCCAGCTCGTAGCAGCTCCAGGACCACACGGTCAAGCCCACTCCGGACCGCACGAATCAGGACCACTGACCCATCTGGACCACACCACTGAACCGAAGGAGACTGTCAAAATAATGTTTGGTTTGGTCAAAATAGAATACTGTAAACAATAACCAGCTTAATCTACAATTTAAATAAACATATTGCAATTTATGTTGAATATTTATGGAACCCACTTGATTGAGTGTTCTGTGATGTAGAGACGGGACAGCATTTCTCTCCCATCCTCTTGGGGGAGCTAAAAGTGGAGCTGAAAGTCAATTTAGTTACATGCTTAGTTACGTTGTGCAAACTGTAAATTATTCTGTGACAAACTAATACAGTTTTTTAACCCTGATCAGGAGGTGATCTTACGTTGTATGAGTGTTTGTGGGTGGCTCGGAGGGCTGCGGTATTGCTTCTGCTCTTGCGTTCGGTGGTCACAGATGGACCTGTTGATGTCCTCCATAGAACTCTGGGTAAAGTCAGTGTCACTTCCAATATCCAGGTCCTTTTTCAAGGGCCTGAAATCACAAGTTTATGCTCTGAATAGCAATACTTTGTACGTGGGATATGACTATAGTATCACTAATACTGTGTAAAATAGAAGTAGTCCAACAGAACAGTTTTACCTTACAGACAGAGTAAAAGTTCAGTTAGGTTAAAATGACCCTAAAGGAAACAACTGAAAGCCATACAACCCATTACAATGAAGCATACTGTTATCGGATCCTCACAGCACTGTTGATTTACTAGACTAAACATCCTGTAACTCCTACCACAGTCATTCATCTTTACTCACCGCAGTCGCATGGCGTCCTCCCCCAGTGGCTCTCTGCGTCTTTTTTTCTCAGCCTCCTTTGCTTTCTTCTTCTTTCTCCCGTTCCGGTCTTTCTCTCTCTCTGTCCTGCCCCTCTGCTCTCGGTGGGGTGTGTGCTGTGCCCATGCCTTGGCCTCATTGGCTCCGCTGTCATTCTCAGTGACAGTGGCTCTGTGCCTGACCCTCTCCCCTCCTGCTCTTCCCTCCCTCTCCGCTCGTCGTCGTCTCACCCTTCTGATCACCAAGACAACCATCAAGACCAAAGCCAGTACCAGGCCCGTTGCCACGCCAATCACAGCCCATAGCCATGGAGGTGTTGCTCCTGTGCGGAGAAGGGGAGCAGAGATATTAGGTGGTACTTACAATTATACACACACAGTCTTACACACACACACACACACACACACACACACACACACACACTTGTGTACAGCTAACCTTGTGGGAACATGTAATTCAGTCCCATTCAAAATCCTATTTTCTCTAACCACTAACCCTAAACTTAAACCTAACCATAACCTTAACCCAAAAACCTAACCTTAACTCAACAACTGTCCCCAATTGGTCTAATTTCTGTTTGGGCTTCTGGTCCCCACAAGAATAGTTCAAAGTTAAACACGCCGACATACACACACTATGTAACAGGATACATACCATTAGTTTTCTCTTTTTCCTCAACTGGGTCCTCCTCTCTCCCTCCTATTTCCTCCCCAATCCCTCTTACACTAATAATGGCCTTTAATTCTGGGTGAGAGGGGACCGACGCACGAGTCGATGACGTAGCAGCCCGCAGGAAGTTAGCTGCTTCGATG
Organism: Thymallus thymallus; assembly: GCA_023634145.1. Taxonomy (NCBI): domain Eukaryota; kingdom Metazoa; phylum Chordata; class Actinopteri; order Salmoniformes; family Salmonidae; genus Thymallus; species Thymallus thymallus. The sequence continues at coordinate 12,621,676 of CM042415.1, read as the reverse complement.
GCGTACGGGAAACAGGTAGAGTGAAGAAGGGAGCACGGCCTGTTATCCACTTGCAGGAATAGGAGAGAGCTGTTTGAGAGAGATGGGGCGTGAGAACATTGAAGAGATGTAGGTAAAACATTAGGGGAAGCAAAATTATAATCTCTTTATAGTTACCCGTTTGAGTCATCCGAGGAAGCTTGAGCCAGCAGGTTTTCCAGTTGCTGGGGATCAAAGGTGAAGAGGTCCTTGCTGGGGTCAAGGGGCGCCGTACCGCGCAGTTTTAGGGGCGTCTGAAGGAGGGTGCTGAGGGCCCAGAGAAGGGAACTGTTGGAGAATGTTCCGTGTTGCAGGGGGACCCGGGTGTGCAGGAGCAGGGTGCCCTTAGCCCACAGAGGGCTGTAGTGCCTGTGACAGTCACTCCCGTCCCAGCCACAGGCGGCACTTTCACAGCCCTGGTCACAGTAAGAGTTGGCATAGTGGTCTCGGCAGTAGTGGATGTGGCCTGAACTGAGAAGGGGGATAGTTGGAGGGATGCAGAGAAAGTGTGAACTGCAGTTGAAAAATCATGATGTATACAAAAAGGAAAGTGAGAGTGATAAAGAGTAAAGAGCAGGGTGCGTTTCATCCAAGGAAGATGTTCTCTGCCCTCTGCCCTTATTCACTCCCCTCACCATGTATACGAGACTTCTGGGTAAAAGTAAGTCACTATATTGCTTTCACATTTCCAGTCCTGTCAGATCCATGAAGGAGAGTGAACAAAGGGAAGAGGGGATGGAACATCTTCCTGGAATGAAATGCAGCCCAGATCTCCCTGCTGCTACAGTGTCTTACTTGCAGTGTCCTTTGTCCCTCAGGCAGTCGAACCCGTCTCTCAGACACTCGGGCTCGGTGCATTCCTTATCACATGACCCATCTCCAAACTTGGCCTTACACTGTCTGGACGGACACTGGGCCCAGGGGTCACCCCCGGGAGATGCTGCTGCTGCTTGGGGAGGAATCACACACACACACACAAAGGTTTGAGTCCTGCTTGACACGAATACACTAATTTAAACTGAATCACTTTGGATGAAAGCATCCATTAATTACATTGTATTACTGTAAGAACAAGAACCTGTACTTTGACCTACATTTTCAAGCTGTGTATTGTGTAGGCCTATGTGGATCTATCACCACCAAGCATTCATTGTTAACAATGCTTGGTACTGTTCAGGCCAGGCAGGCTATGAAAGGTGTCCTTGGCATGAAGCATGAAACGGGAAATAAGAAGCCTGACACAAACAGGAAGTTTCCAGGAGAGGCGAATAGCAACAGGAAATGGAGTGGGCTGGGACTGGATGAAGGTCGGCGGTCATCACCCTGGCGATGAGGAATGTATTGGAGTGGGACAATGGAGAGGCTTGGCAGGTGTGTGAGGGACAATTAAATCATAGCACAGGAGAGTTGGGATTAGACGTGGTGCACTGTATAGCAGTGAACATTCAAGGAAATGCAAGCAAAGCATTTGGTTAGTCATATCTTTAAATCAGGGACACATTCAAGCAGCATCTTATAAAGTGATGATGAAAGGATGTGAGAGCAGTATATGTCAAGTACGTCACAGTATTTTCTCCTAATGATATATCCTCAGAAATCTATAAAACATAGAAGTGAAGAAAGTATGTTTTGTTGGTGGGACATAGCATGTAGGACTTCCTCTCTTTAGTCAATACCTAGTAGAGACTCTCTCACTCTCACATGTATCTAACATCATATCAACAAGATAATAGCTGGAAGATGGACTCACCTCGACACATCCTGCTCAAACCCAACAGAACAGCCGTCCACAGAACCAGCATCATTGGGCCAGGCAGGTCTCAGACAGGATGATGGAGACGGCAGTAGCCTACTCTCTCTCACTATCCTCCCAGCTGTACCAGTTCGGTTATTAGGTCCAATGCCTTGGTCCGGCTATGGCAGGTTCGGCAGGTCTGTACTCCAGCACTGTCACAATGTGGTGGGGTATCTCTATGGGTCTCTTCACAGCGCTTTTGACCACGTTCGCAATGGGACCGTGTGAACAGTTTGTCTAAAGTGGTACACCCCTAACCTCCAGTGCTGCTACCACCAACCTCCCTCTCTCGAATTCTTTTTCAGAAGCACTGCGGATATGTGGACAACTTCCTGCCACTGTGTGGAAAAGAATAGGAGTGGGATGTGTGTGTGTGTGTGAGTGCGTGTATGTGTGAGTCTGCAGTCTGTTTTTCTACTGATTAAAATGCCTCAGGATGTAATCTTTCAAATTAACCAGGCTGCAGGCCCTATATTCATAAAGCGTCTCAGAATAGGTGTGCCGATCTAGGTCCTCCCTGTTCATGCAATCATATTAATTACGTTCATAAAGGCTAAACTGATCCTAAATCAGCACTCCTTCTCTGAGACACATTATGAATACAGGCCCAGGAGTAGGCCTACACATGGACCTTTTTAAACTTCCCATACAGGACCATGCTCTATGCATTTTCTTTATGATAATCTACTACAAATGACAAATAAAACTATTTCAAAATCTCAAAGAAGAGATAATAACCTCCAGGAATGTGGTGGGTCTTAAAATAGAAAGATATAGCACCGTATGTCAACTGTCTCAAATGAACGGATGGATCCAGGAGCAGGAAACGAGGGGGTTCTACTTACATTCTTAACCTTAGGACTCATCAATTGTACCAAGAAACAGCCTCACAGCAGGTGGTACAACAAAGATTGTGTGCCTTTTTTTGGAGGGGGGGGTTCTATTTCAGTCTAAGGCATACTACTTACTCATTACCTTCATTTGAGTTATCAGGGCAAAAACCTAAAATAATGTTTTATATATATATATATATATATAACAGGTGTAAAATATACTTTATGTATTTCACCGAAAATCCCTAATTTATTATTTTAAGGTTATTTTGAGATGTATTACACTACTTTCAAGAGTGAACTATTTTATTGTATTTATTTTCTAAATTGTGTTAATGCTGTGATGTCATCAACGGGAGCCATGCTTTTACTCCTCAGTAGTGATGGGAAGTTCGGCTCTTTTCCGAGAGCCGGCTCTTTTGGCTCAGCTCCCAAAGAAGAGCCGGCTCTTTCGACTCCTGAACGGCTCTTAATTTAGGATTTTTTTGTAGGCCTTTATTTTACCCTAACTTAAAAAAAAAAAATGGTTTGTGTGTTGAAAACCCTTTCATGTGCAGTGTTTTTATGCATTTATTTTGTTACAAAAGCATTCTTTTGTTTTTAATCATTTTAATCAAACATTTTTTTGCACAAATTAACAACAAAAAAACAGCAAATAAACAGAATTGAACTAGAACAGAACTAGAACCAAACTCAAGCAAACAGTATTAATGTCCTCAGTGAAGATTGGCATTCAAAAAAATCAGATGCCTCAGCTTTGATGGACTGATCCTATTTCTTCTTTCTGAGATTATCTGCCCTGTTTTTGAGAAGATTCTCTCTGAAGGAACCGATGTTGCCACAATACACAGTCTCCCTTCCATCACCTTCGCCAGGCGTGGAAAGACTGAGGCCTTGGCCTGCCACCAGCTCAGTGGGTCTTCTGCTCGTTGGATGATGGGCTCCTCAAGATAAGACCTCACCTCCAGTATAGCATCAGCTGTAGGATTTCTTCTTGTAGCATCTCCTGTAGCTCTTTCATCAAAAAGCCTCCAAACAACAGAGGTTTGTGGTTCCTCATACACTTGGCCTTCTAATGGCGGAGCTGGCTGGCTGCTAGGGGTGCATCTTGCTGCTGCTGCACTAATTATCTGAAGTGCCTCATCAACAGCTCTGTTGTCATTGAATGCAAGTTTTTTAAACCTAGGATCCAATAATGTGGTTTCTGAGTGGACAGTGTTGTACTCCATACGCAGAAATTTCCGGTCCATGGCTGAACAAAGAGCTGCAACCAATTCTTTCCCTTTCTGCATGGTTACAGTCTGTTGGGCTGTCACACGCTGCAAACCTTTGCATAGCAGGAGCATTTTTGAGGCAGAAACATAGCTGAGGGAGAGAAACAGCAACTTTAAAATGAAGCTTTTTTTAAAGTATGTGGCATATTATATGTGGCACATTATACTGTATTGTTTCTGCAATGTATAATAGTGACTGAATGGTAGTAGTGAAAAAAAATGGTCCAAGGTACCTGTCTGCACTTATTTCCACAGTCACCTCCTCAAATGGTTGCAGGACGGTGCAGACCTCTTTCACCAGCTCCCATTCCTCTTGACATAGAGCATCAACTGGTGCGTTGATGAGGGCCAGGGTGGAGATGATGGCATCTTTTGTTTCAAGAATTTGTTTCAACATATAAAATGTTGAGTTCCACCTGGTGGCACACTCTTGTTTGGGCCTCAGTTCAGGCATCCCCATCTGGCACTGTGTGGACTTTAGCCTCTGTGTTGCAACTGTGCTTTTGTGGAAAAACTCCACAACAGCCTTCACCTTATCCACGGTTGGTTTGACCACCTTTAGGGCATCTCTAATCATGAGGTTTAGTGTATGTGCCAGACATGGGTGATGGGTCCACTTAAGAATTTTTATGGCTTTGGTGATGTTTGCTGCATTGTCACTCACACAGCACACTACTTTGTCCTCTACTTGCCACTCTTTTGCCACTCTTACTAGCTCATCTGCTAGGTTTTCTGCAGTGTGTCTCTCTGTGAACTCAAAGCAGTCCAAAAGGCAAGATGTCATCTTGTAATTTTCAATGAAATGGCAAGTGACAGCCATGAAAGAGCAGGTTGTTCTGGAGGTCCAGCAGTCAGTTGTCAGGCAAACTGATGGAGCTGGTTTCACCCTTACTTGCCATAATGCCCGTTCTGTGTCATATAGTTTAGGTATTGTTGTTTGGGACAATGTTTTTCTACTGGGAAGAGTGTATGTGGGATTTAAAGTTTTGACAAAACTTTTAAAACCTCTGTCCTCCACAATTGAAAAGGGTTGGAAATCAGTAGCTATCATTTTAGCTAGCTCTACATCAATGCTGTGCTGTTTGGATGGGGTCATCACTTTCGGTATAAACTGGCTTATTTTGCTTTGAGCTGCAGTAGGAGAGGTTATACCTGCATGTGTGGGGAAGCCAGTAGATGCTGCTGCAGTTGCTGTTTTTTGGGGATGAGACACACCAGGATCTGTAGATGGGGTGCTAGCTTGCCCTCTCTCCTCTAACTGCACTGTAGGATGGACAGTTCTCATATGTCTATGCAGGTTTGTGGTGGAACCTGCTCTTAAAGTAATTTTCATCTTGCAGTGAACGCACTCTGCTTTGTTGTTTCCATTGTCTTTAAACTGGAGCCAGATGCTGCTTCTCTTTCGGGTGTCACTCATAGTTACGACTCACACACTCTCCTCACCGCTATCTGACAGACAGTGTCGTTATTAACGTTGTTACGACTCATTAACTTGCAGTGGAGTGCCGCTTCACTTCACCCCCCTCTCTGTTTTTACATAATGGTATGATCCCATATCCTCACATCTGATTGGCCGCGATGCGATTGCTGACCAATCAAAACAAAGTTCTGCCTGTAAGCACGCAGCGAAATGAAAAAAACTGGGAGCCGGCTCTCACTCGATGCGAGCCGGCTCTTCTGATTCACTACAAAGCATCGGCTCTCAGAGCCGCATCTTTTGCGCATGACACATCACTACTCAGTTTGCTCAGAGCGTGATGAGGAGAGGTATGTGTTATGTATGCTCCGGTCTTTTGAATGCACATGTTCGCAAATGTTCAGAAATGCACAAGAAAAGACAAGCAAAAAAAAAAGAAATATTTAGTACTTATTAGCAAGTTATTCGTTTATTGGTGTACAACATTTATAAAACGAAATGTGAGTCTTTTGAAAATATGAACATGTACATTTTGTACAATGTTTTTTTTTTTTGTTGATGTGAGTTTGCTCAGAGCGTGATGAGGAGAGGCAAATATACTTGTATGGAGTCCAGACGGCAGCATTAACTTTTGCCTTCTATTTGTATCCATTCCATGCAGTCATTAAAAGAGAGACAACCGGCAGAATTGTGTGCAGAGCCTTGCCTTCCACCTACACCTTACCAGAACACAACGCAGAAGGTTACCGGTACAGAACCGGATATATATATATATACACACTAGGCTGTTGTGCATTGTCAAGGGGGAATATTCAATAAATGATCATGGCAATAATGATTGAGTGGTAATAATGATATTGATAATCAGCATAAGTCATCAAGCTTTCAACACGATGTCGCTATTTAACGTGAGATTCCTTTCAAGTTCCAAGGTGAATAGCCAGTAAGTAATTTACTGTACAACATTTTCAGATGTATAAATCCCTTACACAGTAATCACTTACTCGCATTTGCCAAACTCAGTATGGCATGTCAAGAGGGGGAGGGTCAGTCAAAGGGGACTTTCCAGTTCTGTACTTTCAGTTTTATTATGAAGCACATATTACGAACGTGGGGTTGTCTAGTCCAGTTGCAGACTGCTGTAGAACAAAATTAATGCGAAGATTGCCCTTTATATAAGGGTGTAACTTAGAATATAGTTTATATCTATGTTTAATAGACATAGGCGATTGTTTCCTTGACATTCAGAAGAAATTGCAACCTCCCTCGTAAGAGCTCACATGCAAACGTGAGTAGTATATCTTTTTAAAAAGCAATTTCAACTTGTTATATTGTATTATGTATTACATCATGTATTGTAATGTGTTATTATTACCATTCGTCATATTCTTCCTGAAGCCTAAAACGACTTTGAAATTGAAAGTGAAAGTAAATTGCACACTCTAGCACCCAATCGTAGTCCTTTATCAGTCAGCTGTTTTTCATAAAATGGTCACGCTCCCTCCAATATTTTCAGATAATCTGTGTCCCAGGGGTTTAATTTTCAAATTGCCACTTTTTCCATAATAGGCTATAACAGATCTATGTGCACATATGGTATACCACTTTAACCTCAATTTAACGCCTGGATATGATGTTCCTCAACCTCATTATCTGTCTCCTGTTCTAGAGCCTGTTCGGAATGCCGAAAATGAACTTCTCTCCACTGCTCTTCCTGTGCATGGATGTGTGTGTGGTGCAGACAGTCCGCTTGGCCCAACTCTCCCCTCTCCTCCTCCCCCATCCCCTTATCACCTTGTGGGGTGGAAGCCTGCTCCGTGCCGGCCTCCACCTCTTTCTCACCTTCACGTTCCCTGGAAGTCCCCCATGGATGAGCAGCTTCGAGGGGCTCCAGAGCATAGGGGTCCTCTGCTTCCACTGCCCACTCTACATCAGCCTTCTCTGGGCATGTGGCCAGTCCATCCTGGGGCAGCTATGGGGATGGCACTCCTGGAAGGGGGTGGGTGACAAGTCTATATTGCTAGAATTATGTTAATATATATCGGAAGTTTACGTACACTTAGGTTGAAGTCATTAAAAGTCATTTTTCAACCACTCCACAGATTTCAGAAAAAAATTGTAGACCTCCACAAGTCTGGTTCATCCTTGGGAGCAATTTCCAAACGCCTGAAGGTACCACGTTCATCTGTACAAACAATAGTACTCAAGTTTAATAATAATGGGACCACGCAGCCGTTATACCGATCAGGAAGGAGACGCGTTCTGTCTCCTAGAGATTAACGTACTTTGGTGCGAAAAGTGCAAATCAATCCCAGAACAACAGCAAAGGACCTTGTGAAGATGCTGGAGGAAACAGTTACAAAGGTATCTATATCTGTGATGGCCTGACTTAGGCTTGGCCTCAGACTCCCACTAGAGGGAGTGGGGGAGCCACAATCAGGTCATCACATCATTATTAGGGGAAGTTAATGATCCCCAATCAGAGACAGCTGTCTAGAGTTGACTCTGATTGGGGATAGTATTTAGACTCCACACACATCCACCTGTGTGTGGATCATTGTTTGTTGTGCATAGGTTTGCTCACGACAGTCACCTATTGGATTACTCTCCTTTGTTATTTTTGTGTTTCGAGTTTCACTGAAATAAAAGGATGTCACTTCACTAGCGCTCCGTTTACCGTCCCATTACTCCGCAACGTGACAATATCCACAGTAAAACGAGTCCTATATCGACATAACCTGAAAGGCCGCTCAGCAAGGAAGAAGCCACTGCTCCAAAACTGCCATAAAAAAGCCAGACTACAGTTTGCAACTGCACATGGGGACAAAGATCGTACTTTTTGTAGAAATGTCCTCTGGTCTGATGAAACAAAAATTGAACTGTTTGGCCATAATGACCATCGTTATGTTTGGAGGAAAAGGGGAGGCTTGCAAGCTGAAGAACACCATCCCAACCGTGAAGCACGGGGGGTGGCAGCTTCATGTTGTGGGGGTGCTTTGTTGAAGGAGGGTCTGGTGCACTTAATAGATGGCATCATGAGGAAGGAAAATTATGTGGATAGTCATCAGTCAGGAAGTTAAAGCTTGTTCGCAAATGGGTCTTCCAAATGGACAATGACCCCAAGCATACTTCCAAAGTTGTGGCAAAATGGCTTAAGGACAACAAAGTCAAGGTATTGGAGTGGACATCACAAAGCCCTGACCTCAGTCCTATAGAAAATTTGTGGGCAGAACTGAAAAGGCTTGTGCAAGCAAGGAGGCCTACAAACCTGACTCAGTTACACCAGTTCTGTCAGGAGGAATGGGCCAAAATTCACCCAACGTATTGTGGGAAGCTACTACCCGAAATGTTAAACAATTTAAAGGCAATGCTACCAAATACTAATTGAGTGTATGTAAACTTCTGACCCACTGGGAATGTGATGAAAGAAATAAAAGCTGAAATAAATAATTCTCTCTACTATTATTCTGACATTTCACATTCTTAAAATAAAGTAAGGCAGGGAATTTTTACTAGGATTAAATGTCAGGAATTGTGAAAAACTGAGTTTAAATGTATTTGGCTAAGGTTGTATGTAAACTTCCGACTTCAACTGTGTGTGTGTGTGTGTGTGTATATATATATATATAATGTATGTGTGTGTATATATATATGTGTATACCTTTTTTGTTTCAGAAATTGACAATCCTAACTGACTAAAATCACTTGTTTTTCAGCTACTTCAGGGCTACTGCGTAACAGTCGTATCATGGTTGTACTGGACACGCTACGCCCCTTCTCTTCTTACCAAGCCCATCAAGGAACCACAGAAGAAGACGGGGGCCTCTCTAGAGAAACTGATGGAATACATGAAGCCTTTCATCATACGCTTCGGAACAGTGCTGAGTCTTGTCGTCATCTCTTCCCTTGGTGAGATGGCTGTTCCCCACTACACCGGCCGAATGACAGACTGGATTATGAATGAAGACGAGCCTGAAGCCTTCACTTATGCCATCACAGTCATGTCTCTGATTACAGTCGTGAGGTATAGTACAGCATAGATCAATAATTGACGATACGATACTCTTTGAGTCCTTGCAATTGATCCTCAGTGTTGGTTTAATTTGCAAGTTTCAAGCTTCCTAATCAATTCCATTGAGCATCTATTGTAATGATACTGTAGTAACATGTTGATTTGCCCTCCTTCTCCCATCTCTATCATTCAGTGCTGTGTGTGAGTTTGTGTGTGATCTCATCTACAACATCACCATGAGTCGCATACACACCTCCATCCAGGGCCTAGTCTTCCAGTCGGTACTGAAGCAGGAGATCGCTTTCTTTGACAAAGCAAAGACAGGTGAGTCATATCTCATTGCAATCTACAGGTAACTGCCTAAATAAATGAAACACCAACATAAAGTGTCTTAATAGAGCGTTGGGCCATGACTAGCCGCCAGAATAGCTTCAACGTGCCCTGGCATAGACCTTTGGTAGTCCACCTCTTGATGGTAGAGATATTTATTTTGTACATTTCCTGTAATTCTCTCCATTTTGCCATGAGGCATAGAGAAAATGGTGTGGTTTTAAAGCAAATTGGGGGGGTTGGGGGCCCGCTAGCGGCTGGGGGCCCTAAGCGACCCTTATATCGCTTATGCCCAGGGCCAGCCCTGCTTTAACCCCACTATGCTCCTTTGAGACCCCTCTTTCAAAGTCACTGAGATCTCTTCTAGCTATAGCAGCCAACATAATGGGTAGCTGGACATATTTATACATGACCCTAAGCATGATGGGATGTTCATTGCTTAATTAACTCAGGAACCACACCTGTGTGGAAGCACCTGCTTTCAATATACCATGTATCCCTCATTTATTCAAGTGATTCCTTTATTTTGACATTTACCTGTACTTCACCTTCTTAAATATATATTTTTTATACAGTAGCTGGGTTACTAATTTATTCAAAGCTAACTGATAAACACATACTGTATGTCCCAAGGATATACCCCAGGTATTTTAAAGTGAAAAGGAGAGTATCTTAATAAACATAAGTGATTCTGTCAAGAGCATTGTGCAAGTCTTTCTTTTCTATAAAGTGAAGAGGATACCCATGCTTTATGCTATATATTTATGCTATATATTTATGCTTTATGCTATAAATATGATATACTGTATATTTGCACTACGTCCCCTCCAAGGGGCTAACTTAACCTATGACCTTTGTTCCAGGTGAACTTGTGTCACGCATCACCACGGACACCAACGACATGAGTGAGTCTCTAAGTGAGAAGTTGAGTCTGCTGATGTGGTACTCTATGCGTGTCACGTTCCTCTTCATCTTCATGCTCAATCTCTCCTGGAAGCTGTCACTCTTCACCGCTATGGGGCTTCCTATCATCTGGGTCATACCAAAGATATCCGGCAAGTGGTACCAGGTACAGGAAACCAGACCTTTTCTAACCTACTGTAGTGGAAATAGGCTGGTCCCAGATCTGTTTGTGCCTTGACAATAAGAGTTGGCTAGACAGCATAAACAGATCTGGGACCAGGCTATAGTGGGGGTAGTTCCGTGAACTACTGAACACTCCTGTGATGAGTAACCTTGTCTGAGAGTTGCAGTTTTGTGTTTGCATACATCTTGATTCTACAAGCCACAGTCACCAAAAATAATACCACAGAGCAGACAGAACATAATGTTACCTGACCAATCAGAATGTAACTGTGAATATTGTTTTTGTCCCAGGAGCTCGGTGCGAAGGTTCAAAAGTCACTAGCCCAGGCCAATGACGTTGCCACAGAGACCTTCTCCTCCATGAAGACAGTACGCAGCTTTGCCAACGAGGAGGGTGAGACGGAGCGTTACAGGAAGAGGCTGGAGAATACCTACTCTCTGAATAAAGAGGAAGCAGCAGCCTACGCAGCCTCAACCTGGACCAATAATGTGAGTCTCAGCTTCACTTGTTAACAGTCTCAGTGTGAGAGCAATTTATCCAAATTCCGTTCCAAAGAGTTTGGATTGCACATTGACTCATGAGGGTTCATGAATTTGTCTGTAATAAGGGCCCTGAGTTTTTCCAGGCCGTGTGAACTGACTAGGGAAAGCTCTGGGCCATTGTTATAGACTATAACTAGTAATAATCAATAATAACCCCATATGTGTCTCTCTCAGATGTCAAGCCTGTTCCTGAAGGTCAGTATCCTGTACTATGGCGGTAGTCTAGTGACAGGGGGGGCCGTCAGCAGTGGGGACCTGGTGGCCTTTGTGCTCTACGAGCTCCAGTTCTCCTCTGCTGTGGAGGTAAGGCAATAGATAAACAGTCTCCATTCAATCTACCAGCAGCCATATTATGCTTAATCCCTAATGCCAAATGCAAACAGACCTGAATGTACACGCCCTAACAAGGCACTGCCAAGTTGTTCTACAGTAAAAAAGCGGTCAAGATGATTTATCAGTATCACAACATTTTAACCATAACTAGAGTTTTAAGTAGAAACATTTTGACAGTCACGTGCTGGTGTCACTTTTACACCTCCTGTCTGGCAGGCTGTGATGTCGTGTTACCCAATTGTGATGAGGGCGATCGGCAGCTCTGAGAAGATATTCGAGTATGTGGACCGACAGCCCCAGGTTCCTCCAGACGGCACCCTTGCCCCACAGAAACTTGAGGGACATGTTCAGTTCAAGAATGTCACATTTACCTACCCTACTAGGGAAGATACACCTGTGCTCAAGGTATCTACAGTATATTTACAGTAAATTCTATACACATATACTGGATATGAATTAACATACATTAAATTACAATTTCTCTCTATCTCCCAGGGCCTGTCTCTGGAGCTGAGGCCTGGGCAGATCACTGCCCTGGTGGGGGCTTCTGGAGCAGGGAAGAGCACCTGTGTGAGCCTGCTGGAGAGGTTCTACCTGCCCCAGGAAGGAGAGATCCTATTGGATGGACAGCCACTGCACAGCTACAAGAACCAGTACCTGCATGACAAGGTCATTACGAACAGGAAGCAATGTTACTCTTCCCCTAAGCTATATTAGTGTCTAACATAAATAGCTACCAGCCTTTAAAGAAAATTACATGATCACAATGTTTGCCACAAAGTTATTAACCAACTAAAATAATTTCTCTCAGATCAGCGTGGTGAGTCAGGAGCCGGTGTTGTTTGCTCGTTCTGTCAAGGAGAACATCAAATATGGCCGAGAGGACGCTTCCGATGAGGAGATATACCGGGCTGCTGAGCTGGCCAATGCCCACAAGTTCATCTCTGACCTGCCCAAGGGCTATGATACAGGTATGTCCCAAAAGCTTAATTCATACTGACTTCATCCTGATAGGATTAGTAATATTGTTTCTTTGGGGCTTTGTTTAGTCCTTACTGATAGAAAGTTTTTCTGCATGGCTTCGACTTTGAACGGTTAGTGCTTTTCCTTCCTCAAACTACTGATGACATGATTCTAGTGTATGTGTGTTATCCAGCTCTACTGTTCATACTTAACTGTTTTTCTTTATTCCACAGATGCCGGGGAGAAGGGAAGCCAGGTTTCAGGAGGGCAGAAGCAACGCATAGCCATCGCCAGAGCTCTGATCAGACAGCCTCGGATTTTAGTGCTCGACGATGCCACCAGTAACCTGGACACAGAGAGCGAGCATTTGGTAGGAGAACTCTTGAATCTTGTTATCTTTCACTACAACGGACTGACAAATCTATTTTGGGGGGATAATCAGTTGCTGTTGATCACTTACTCACAATATAACCCAATGAAGGCTGTTTCCTTCCCTAACAATAATAATTGATTTACAGTGTATTATAATTAAACAATAAGGCACGGGGTGTTGTATATTGCCAATATACCACGGCTAAGGGATGTTATTCCAGCTCTTATCCGTGGTATATTGGCCATATACCACAAACCCCTGTGGTGCCTTATTGCTATTATAAACTGGTTACCAACGTCATTAGAGCAGTACAAATAAATGTTTTGTCATACCCATGGTATATGGTCTGATATACTACGACTCTCAGCCAATCAGCATTCAGGGCTCAAACCACCCAGTTTATAATCTCAGCTAATCTCTGACAGTTCAGTGGCTTTAATTCAAACCTATTCAACATGTTTCTCTCCATGTCCTTAGGTCCACCAAGCTCTGCTCAAGGACTCAAACCCCTGCTCAGTGCTGCTGATTGCTCATAAACTGAGCACTGTGGAGAAGGCCAATCACATTGTCGTTCTGGAGGAGGGAAAGGTGCTAGAGGAGGGGAGCCATGTTGAGCTGCTGGAGAAAGGTGGAACATATGCTGATATGGTGAACAAGCAGAATACCGGCTTCCAGCGCAAAGAAGGGGAGGAGCTGAAAAACTAAAACAGAAGCTCCGACAATCCCTTGACACTCCTCAATGTAAACTGAAATCCCACTTCTGCCACCATCTCACATTTTCATATTACCTACTAGTTCTACTGTGTCACATATGTATTGCAAACTTTAGTTAAATTATCAAACTCCCCTCAGGGATTTTCAGGTACTCAAAGAAAAAACTGATTACAATAACAGTGTCAGGCTCTGGTCATAGGGAAGCCTTTGGCTACCTCTAGTTTTCTATGGTCAGAGCCTGACAGGTCTATTATATGTTATTCTATGTTTGGTTTTGTGTTGGTCCCCAATTAGAGGCAGCTGCTAGTCATTGTCTCTAATTGGGGGCCATATTTATGTTTTCCACCTGTGCTTGGTGGTTCATTGTTTTGTGTTTGTACCTGTTAGCACCGTTTAGTCACGTTCGTGTTATTTCCCTTTGTGTTTCCCGTGTTTCCTGTGTTTCAAGTTCACCTTAAATAAAGTTATGGTCTGCCACTCACCACGTTCGTGACAAACAGTCCTGTATTATAAGAGGTTTTATACAAAGAGCACATTTCTATGTTCAACTTTCTATTTGCACTATACTGTAAATTAAGTATTCTTAATTTATTTCTTATTCTTAATTTATTTTTACCCCAAAAAATGTTTAACTGTTCTCCCACTTTTTGTGTTCTAACTATGTAAATATGGATCCCAAAGAATGTTTTGTTTTAGACTTTTTCCTGTTCTGTGTTAATGACAATAAACATTCTGCTCTCTGTAATTTATAAATTGAATTTAGCATCTGAATGTGGGGGAATGGTTACATAATAGCATGATGTGCAAGTTTAGCTGTTAATCTGTATTCAGTGGCGATTTTAGCGTATACATTTTGAAGAAGAAGTGGGATGCATGCCAGCAAAGCCACTACACAATACATTAACTGCACTATAACGGTGACAAACGGTGCCCAAACTGTTAGGGCATACATAAAGCTGTCCCAACAGCAGAGTCCCAACACCTTACCACTGCTACACCTGGCTATCAGCAGATCCTTGTCTGGCAACGAAAGTTCATTCAGGCTCATTTACTGCCTTTTAAAAAAACATACCTGATATGGCTGATTTGCTTAAACAAATGTGGTTTATACTGACATTTGAGATGTACAAACTATGGCATACAGGGACGACAAGTGGATAAGAGGCAATCCGTAATTTCGATTAAAACATTAATGAGCGAGCCAGGACGGACTTATCAATATAACTATTTGTTCAGCACTTTTGAAATGTACAGGGACACCAAGTCAGAACACCAAGTCAGAACCGTAGGATAAATAAAGGGGTCATAGAAGCCGACAATGAAAGCTCTTACAATATTATATGATTACATTTCTCCAAAACAGGTTATAGGCTACATGTGCACCACAGTAGGCGAAATGAAGAGGTGAAAATAGACCAAATTATTAGGGTGAGGCACATGGGCTACTAACAGCTTACTACACAACATACACTTAGTATTACCTTCTTAGCTACAGTATACATACCTCCCTGGCAAATCACAACATTTATGCAGCAGCATATAAGACATTTTTGGACTCACCTTTTTCTGATGTGCTCACTTGAACAGGAAGGTGGCGCGGCGGTCTTTCGTGGGCAAATTTTGTCATCAAAGAGAAAGGGGACGGATTTACAATTCGAGTTGGATGACCGTTCAAAACGTATTTTCCCAGTCTGAGCTCGTTCCCGACTTCCCAGTTGCAGTGCTTGCAGTTAGCCACTGTCACCGATTCCTTCCAAACCACTCATTGTTGAATTTGTGATTTCCAACTTGCACCGATACGTTTCATCTATAATTTATCTAAATTATTTATCTTCATACGACAAGGATTAAAAAGGATTTGGCAGTAGATTGTTGACTTGATGCATGCTGATGACTGCTAGCTAAGATTTTGAAAGTAATATGTTGACATGATCAGTCCAATCAGTGATTTGACGTCATTTTATGTGGCCAATGACCTTGAGCCTTCTTGGAAGGGCACTTATAATGTAACTATTGTTTGATGTCTACCCTTACTAAGGACTTAGACTTGGTGGTGACATAGTGTCCCCATGAGTGACAGTGCACTGAGCCAATCACGGCACAATGCTCCTATTTTCTGCTGGTTTGCCCCACCACCACAGAAAGAACTGAGCTAGGATGAATGACAGGTTGCAACTGTTTAGAAGGTATTTCCAATGAAGGCAATATGATGCTTAACACATTGGCAGTTTCATAAGTTGCGATAGCCCCCCAAAAAATGTATTTGGCCTGCTTGCCGGCGTGGTCCCCGACGATGTCGCTGCTGCTTTGGATTCAGCGGCGATCCCATGGCTGAACACTGATGGTCCATCTCCCCCTTGTAGCGCTACTTGGTCCCGAGATGGTGGAAAATTCTGTCAAGATGGTGTGTATGGATCGACCAAGACGCAGCGCTATAGTAGTTAGACATATTTTATTTAATGCTAACTTAATGAAAACAATAAACAATGAAGGTAACACTACCGTAACGTGAGTGCGTGCTCAACGTGAATAAAAACACTACAATTTCCCACAACACAGATGGGAAACAATACAACTTAAATAGGGTCCCCAATTAGAGGTAACACATAACAGCTGCCTCTGATTGGGGACCAAACACAAAATTAGCAACATAGAATGATGTTTGATTATGCTGACAATCTGGAATTGGCGTGCGGCTCAGTTTTGAGCCAGCTGTGGCTTTGCTAGGTCTTACTTTGCTGCACTTGATCATATTACCGGACATTAATCAAGATGGGACAAGACCAGATTCTGAACAACTAGTACAGTCGACGTTTGTGTCAAAAACGCAGAACATCTTTTTATAACAGACATACATGTGTAATGGATGTAAAAAAAATAAATAAAAAAATAGAGAAGATTAACGGCCCAAGGCAACTGCCCTGAGGGACACCCTACTGTACACATCTGATGTTAGAGAAGCTTCCATTGAAGAACACTCTCTGGGTTCTATTGGATAAATAACTCTCCAACCATGTGATGGCAGGTGATGTAAAGCCAAAGCAAGTGAGTTTCTTCAATAACTATTTATGATAATTAATCATGAACTATTTATGATAATTAATATGATAGTTAATAACATCAAAGGCTGCACTGAAATCTTACAATATAGCTCCAACTATCATCTTATTATCCATTTATTTTAACCAATCATCTGTCATCTGAGTCAGTGCAGTACAAGTTGAGTGCCCTTCTCTATACGCATACTGAAAGTCAGTAGTTAACTGGTATTTGGTCAAACACAATTCTCTCCATCAGTTTACTAAGAGCAGGCAGTAAAACTGGTTGGGCAGCTGTTAGAGCCAACAAAGGGTGCTTTACTATTTTTAGGCAGTGGAATTACTTTAGCTTCCTTCTACACATATGGACACACTACTTTAGGCTTTGGTTAAAGATATAGCAAATAGGGGTGGCAATACAGTCTGCCACCATTCTCAATAGTTTCCCATCAAGGATTTCTATTCTTGTTGTCTTATCATTTCGATGGATAACAATAGTTTTGTTATAAATGACCCATCAACGTCAATGAATGATGGAGATGAATTGTGTTTTCTGAACACATCATTTAAGGTATTAAGGTAAAATTATTTTTCCATTGTGTTTTATGTCATTTATCTTGGTTTGGTAATATAGTTTATTATTTGTATTAGGTTTAGTCACATACTTTCTCAATTTACAGAAGGTCAACCAATCAGCTGACCAGCCTGACTTGTTTGCCACCTCTTTTACACCATTTCTTTGAACCATACACTTTTTCAATTCATCATCAATCCAGAAGGCTCCAACAGTTCTAACAGTTAATTTCTTAACAGGTGCATGCTTGTCAACAATTGGCATGAATAATTGTACAAATACTTCTACTTCAGACCAACATACATTTTGTTTTGCATCTTTAACAAAAGAGTCCTGAGAAAACACTTTGTATGATCTCTTATAAATTACTTTAGGCCCAACCTTTGTTATTGCCACAATGTTATGGTCACTACAGCCAAGGGGACTGATATTGCTTTGGAGCTAAACTCTGCAGCATTATTGAAGATATGATCCATACAAGTGGATGTCACAGATCCAACACTATTGGTATGCACTCTAGTTGGTTGATTAATAACCTGGGTCATATTTACAGGCATTAGCCACAGTTAAAAGCTTCCACTTGAGAGGGCAGCTCCCCCTTCAGATCACCCAGAAAATAGACGTCTCTGTTAATATTGCACATACTATCAAGCATTGCACACATATTATCCAAATACTGACTTTTAGGACTTGGTGGCTTATAGCAGCACCCCAAAATAAGAGGCTTTAGATAAGGCAGGTGAACTTGCAATCTTCCTATTATCCATGTGCAGCTTTTCAGTGATCATTTTTCTCACTTTCTCAGTCCAGGTCTCATGTGGAGACTCTGGTATGCCATCCACAACAATGTTATTCCTCCTGGATTGTCCCTCTAGATATATGTAATAATGATTCACAGACAGTGCTGTCATCATCTCGGATGGACTTAGTTTGTTGTCATCTTGCTGCAGTCAACACAGCCAACTGGAATTGATAAAATGCCATTGATTGTGGAACCTTTAGTCTACCATAAGGACAAAGCCTGATTTTCCTTTGCTTATTAATCCTGTGACTTTTGGCTAAATGTCAGGTTTAAAAACATTCACTTTCAATTCATTTTGAACTTTAATAGCCCTGGACAAAGATATTTCACTGCAAAAGCTTGTTGGCTACTCAGTGGTGTAAAGTACTTAAGTAAAAATACTGTAAAGTACTACTTAAGTAGTTTTAAGTTTAACTTTTACTTCACTACATTTCTAAAGAAAATAATGTACTTTCTATGCCAGACATTTTTCCCTGACACCCAAAAGTACATTTTGACAGGAAAATGATCCAATTGACACACTTATCAAGAGAACATCCCTGGTCATCTCTACTGCCTCTGATCTGGCAGACTCACTAAACACAAATGCTTTGTTAGTAAATTAGTGTTGTAGAGTACTCCTGGCTATCAGTAAATAAAACATTTAAAAAAAGTTGTGCAGTCTGGTTTGCATAATGTAAGGAATTTGAAATTATTAAAACTTTTACTTTTGATACTTAAGTATATTTAAAACCAAATACTTTTAGACTTACTCAAGTAGTATTTTATTGGGTGACTTTCACTTGAATCGTTTTCTTTTAAGGTATCTTTAATTTTACTCAAGTATGAAGAATGGGTACATTTTCCACCAATGATGCTACTCTAGCATATCTGTTCAATAGAGTGCAACTCATGGGAAAACCCTGGTCTAAACTTTATGATAAACTGGCACATCCAGGGTTAGAATTAGAGGCCTGTATTGACTCTGGGCCAGGGCCCCTGACAAACTTTAGAGTTGCAATGTTTTGGGTGCCCCATAAACCGTAAAACGTATGTGGGGAGGGAAGCCCAGTGATATTTGTCATGTGGCTGACTTTGTGGTGAGCAACCTCCCCTGTGTGCAGTTCAAAAGTCTGGCAGCCAGTCCCCACTCCTTCATCTGAAAATAGAAATTAAATCTAAAATAAATATCACTGAATCAAAGCTAACTGGAGGACTTGTTTGCAAGGAATAGGGGAGAGTCAAGAAGCAGCAGCTCTATAATAAAATGCGTGGCTACTTATCCTATAAGTATCCCTTTTGAATTATGTAAAACGAATTGAGAAAATCAAGCAGTCTAAAAAATCACCCATGCAACATGTTATGCCTGAACTGCCCCGCTCTCCCACTGATGTGACAGATTGCATAACTTCCGCTTCAAATAAAAAACCTGAGTTATGCTCCAACATAGTGACTGAATAAAACCTACAACTGAGGCTGATACAGCCAATGACGTGTGTATATATAAATCATGATGATATACCCTACAAGATGTACTGGATAAAGTAGGTGTCAGTGTGCCTACAGGCTGGTGATTTTCTGGCTATTTTAGCTAGTTAGCGTTAGGTACTTGGGGTTACACTGAGAAAATAGTACCCAGAAGTGAGGAGGACCTACCGCCGGTAAAAAAAATGTTTTTATTTAGAATTCGTATTAGCTAGTAACAAGCCTTAGGTTCCGTAAACGTAAAGATGATAACGGTTGTATAAACAAATAATCTGTATTGTTTTTATCTAACTCGTTGGTTTAGCCGCCTGAAGCTAAAGGAACAGGGTGTGGTATGTTAAATTACGGACAGCGTGGGTAGCCAAACATAATCGAGAACATATGCGGAGTAGCCAATTGGAAGCCAGTATTACGAGAAACCCGACAGGAATTGCACGGAAACGCCACGTGGTATGTTTATAAAGCGGCAGGCGGAAGCTTTTCGGCGCCATTTCATTGTAGAACTGTTCGGCTTTTATTTAGTCGAAACATAACAGTGGAAAAAATTGGAACATAAAAAGAATCCGGATCCATCCTGATGGAAACGGCCGTTAACCCGCCCCTTGACAGGTACTATTTGGTACATTGTACCGTCAGCCTCAGGTCGGAAACGATTTAGCAGGCTTGACGATTAACACGAATCGGGACAGAATGACTAAACCTAGTTAGCTAGTATTCACTGTCGGTGCATCAGCTAGCTAACTAGTCGTTTCTCAACTCTGTCTCCAACCAATTAAACAATTTTGTTGGCTAGTAAGATGTAAATATGGCGATTTTTTTGTTCCTAACATCCCCCTTTAATAGACGGATACCTAACTATGCAGGGAGGGTGGCTATTGACTAATAGTGTGCGTATGCCTACTCAATAACTTAATGTTTGGGGATTGTTTGGAATTGTCTGTGGTGATGAAACGCTTCACCGGGCGGCGCTGCGCCACCGCCATTTTCCTACTATACATATTATGACAGAGAAATACATTGTTTCGCTAGGGCCGAAGATGTACAATTGATTTGCAGTTTCTTAATTTGCCCTAGCCCGATTGTTTACTTTCTGACGTTCGCTAGCAAACGTTAGCGTCCTGGCTAACTAGCGTGGTAACTAGCTAGCTTCTGTTGTTTACAAATGATGCGATGGTTCCAAACTAGCCAGCTAAGTTAGCGTTTCCACAGATGGAGTCTCACATAGACAAACTAGGAACAAGAGGTGCAGATTGGATAGTTGTGCAAGGGTTTGAGTCACAGACATTTGAAGGTTTTGACTGACGATCCTGAGGGTCGGTGTGTTTACAAACACTCAAAAAGGCGGGGCGTCGACACTGACACAACACCATGACTAATATAAGCGCGGAAGCCTCGTCTCTGCCAGCTGAAATGTTTGCCACAGTTAAGAATTAAATCATATCACATTCAAACTAACTAGTTAATGCCTTAGATTATTGCCTATTACCGGTTAACACCCACAAATCAATGTGAATTAAACGTAAATACTTGGGAGGTTAGGCTAAGTATAACAAACACGCACAGAGAGAGCAGTAAGCTGGTCGTCATACTATCTATCAGTCTTTTTTTTCTGGGTTATCAAGGAATAATAAGACCAATGCATTGACAGATACTGTACATCTCTTTCCCTTTTCTACAAAGGGTTAACTTAACAAGGCCATGTTGTGTTGGTGTGTAAGTCCTGAGATGGAAAATCGGCTCATGAGCTTTGCCTCCCATTGTTTGTCAGTGGGATGTCATGTGTGAGCCCTGGAGTGACTGGGATAAAATCATAAAGATCTGGTCCACACAGCGCAAAGATGGAAGGGAAGAGGGAGAACCTGCATGTTTTCATTAACACTGAATGCAAGTTTAACTGCCCTAAGTGCTGTACAGTATGGATGTTGAGCACAGTAGTGCTTCAGTGCTAACCCAGGGATTTTCCCATCCAGTGATCTGGGTTGCTGGGGCTGTGCCAAAAGTGGCAGCTTATTGATAGAATCCCCATTGCCTTGGTGAGGGAGCAGATGGGGAAGCCCTTGTGTTTCAATACCTCTATCAGTCCTGTAGTCCCAGGTTCCCTCCTAATGCTTTCTGAATTGTATAGCCTGCACCTTAAAGTTTGCTTTCAATGCACGTTAAGTCGACTGTATTGACACGGACTGTAGGGCAATCATGAAGTATTGCAAAGATCAAGCGCAGTGTAGATTACTACTTTTGAAATGCCAGAGCTGAGGGATCATTTTAGCATATGAATGTGTTTTCTGCCAAAATGTATTTTCCCACTCCCATGGCTCTCTTGGGAGTGTCTTCCCACCGCCTGTCCTGTCTATCTCACTACTTCAATCTCTCCCACCCTCTGTTCCTCTCTCCTCTCCTGGTCAGCAGCTCTCTGGGAGTGGTGGGGCTGTCTGGTGGCGGGATGGAACACCACGCCTCGGGCCCAGGCAAGCGCATGCGGAAGCCCTCGCTGCTGTATGAAGGCTTCGAGAGCCCCCAGCTGCCACACGCGCCGCCCCCTCCCCCGGTCCAGCCCCCTGTCAGGGACCCCGGACGGCTGGGCTGCATGACCAACCAGCTGCAGTTTCTCCAGAAGGCCATGATCAAGTCCCTGTGGAGGCACCATTTTGCCTGGCCCTTCCATGAGCCAGTGGATGCTTTCAGACTCAACCTCCCAGTGAGTTACTGTCTGTAGAGATTAGTGGTCACCAACACGTCCAAGAGAGCCATGGGAGTTTGCAGACTTTTATTACAACCCACCACCATGTAGGCCTACAGCCATGAGCGTTTATCACACAGCCATTCAACAGTCATTACTCTCTCCTTCTTTATTCGGTTCCTTCTTGCTCCCCTAGGATTATCACAGGATTATCAAACAGCCCATGGACATGGGCACCATCAAGAAGCGTCTGGAGAACAACTACTACCGCAGCGCCAGCGAGTGCATGCAGGACTTCAACACCATGTTCACCAACTGCTACATCTACAACAAGGTATGGCCATGCTATTTACATGTGTAGGTCTAATTTATCACAAGGTCTTTCTGTATTCACAGCAACTGTAGATGTACCTGGGTTCACTGGATGTTGACTATAAAGTGCATGATGCCTCTTCTCCTCCCCCAGCCCACAGATGACATAGTGCTGATGGCCCAGTCCCTGGAGAAGGTGTTCCTGCAGAAGGTGGCCCAGATGCCCCAGGAGGAGATTGAGCTGCCCCCTCCTGCCCCCAGAGGCAAACCGGGCAAGCCTGGCAGAGGAGGCCGCAAGGCCAACGGTGAGTCACTCCGGAGTATGTGGTGTGAAAAGCAGGCAAGAGAAATGTTCAACAGAGTTGGTGTATGTACTGTGTATGTGTGGTTAAAGATGAGTAGGAACGTGTGCGACCTTGTTTAACATGTAGTGCACTTTACCTCCTTGCCCATAAGATTTTTTTGGTAGTATTGCTACCATGGGTGTGTTCTTGGGTCTGATTTTGGTCTGCGCCTCTCTCAGCGTCGAAAGCTCACCAGGTCCCTGCGGTGTCCCAGTCGGCATACTCCCCCTCCTCCTCTGACACGGGGGACTCAGACACCGCCCCTCAGACCATGCTGCCCAAGAATCTGCCTCCCACACAGCTGCTGAGCCTGCCCCCCACACAGCCCACCGCCAAGGTACCACACTTCACTCAAATTACTAAGACCTGAATAGGAACTCTAGTACTGTATTGATGCTACACACTTGTTGCTGCCTTCACACTGTGTATAGGTGACAGAACCTCCACTGTCAAACAGAATACCATACTGTAACTCCTCTCTCTCGCTCTGCAGAAGAAGGGAGTGAAGCGGAAGGCGGACACCACCACTCCCTCCACCATGATGACCATGCCCTTGGCTGTAGGAGGGGGCCGGATGGTGGGCCTGGGGAAAGGAGGCCACGGGCAAGGGCTGAGCCACGACCCCTCCACCCTCTCCCTCGCCTCCCTGGGGGACATGGACCCCCCTCCCAGCCTGGTTAGAGGACCCATGGGCCCAGGAGGCCCCGTCCTGCTCCAGCCCATGATGGCCGGAGGTGGGAAGACCCTGGCGCGGCGTGGGGGCAGTGGACGCCCCATCAAGCCGCCCAAGAAGGATCTGCCGGACTCTGTGCAGCCCAAGGCGCCGCGGCGGGCCAAGCTGAGCCAACAGCTGCGTTACTGTAACAGCGTGCTGAAGGATCTGCTGTCCAAGAAACACGCGGCCTATGCCTGGCCCTTCTACAAGCCCGTGGACGCCTCAGCCCTGAGCCTGCACGATTACCACGACATCATCAAGTGCCCCATGGACCTCAGCAACATCAAGGTCAGCTTGTAAGATAGTGATGTCACACTGCCGTGACTCAATGAGAACTGAATGTGATTCAAATGCACATTTCATGGGTTATTACTTCATAGCATTTGTTTTGCGTGGATATCTGTCACAGTATGAAACTAAGGATGGTTTTCCCTATATGGAGACCTCTCCTTTATCTGTTGCCGTTTTAAAACATGGTCTTTTCATTCTCCTATCTTTCTCTCAGAGGAAGATGGACAGTCGGGAGTACAGGGATTCGCAGCAGTTTTCCGCTGACGTCCGACTCATGTTCTCCAACTGCTACAAATACAACCCCCCCGACCATGACGTAGTGGGCATGGCCCGCAAGCTGCAGGTGAGCTCAGTTCTGTCACCACCACTCACCCTGGAACCCTTCGTTCACCTTTGTTGTTTGACCTCTATGTCCACTGCATGCTCAGGTGGTTTTACTTGCAATGACCGTGATATGTGGTGGTCTCCCCTACCTTAGCTGAATGCACTGACTGCAAGTCACTCTGGATAAGTTTGCTTAATGACTAACATTTCAAATGTAAATGGATTTGGTCTCCATTTCGCTGTTCTGGCCCCACAATGTTCGGTCTCTCGTGTGATAACTGTTATTATTGTGTAACACAACGTTGACATGATCCACAATGTAGTAAAAAACACGCTCTCACTCCATCTGTCCATCCAGGACGTGTTTGAGTTCCGCTTCGCAAAGATGCCCGACGAGCCCCTCCAGCAGGCTCCTCCCAAGTCCTGTGGCATGGGCGCTCACGGTGGCGGCGGTGACTCCTCGTCTTCTTCCTCGTCGTCGTCCTCATCCTCGTCATCCGAGAGCGAGCCCAGCAGCGAGAGCGACAGCAGCCCCAGCTCTGACAGCGAGGAGGAGCGAGCACACCGCCTGGCCGAGTTACAGGACCAGGTGTGTACACAGGTAGACTCAACCCCCCCGTTCACCTAACACACTGCACCACAGACGCCTAACACACTGCACCACAGACGCCTAACACACTGCACCACAGACGCCTAACACACTGCACCACAGACGCCTAACACACTGCACCACAGACGCCTAACACACTGCACCACAGACGCCTAACTGCTTTCATCTACACACCACATGCAAAGACTGCATCAGAGTTTAGACTTCTCTATTAATACAGGTTTTTATAATATTCAGACATTCATATTTGCATGCATACTTTCACTCATTTAGTGTACATGTTTATACAAGTACTCGGTCTGTGTTCAAACATACAGTTGAAGTCGGAAGTTTACATACACTTAGGTTGAAGTCATTAAAATCATTTTTCAACCACTCCACAGATTTAATGTTAACAAACTATAGTTTTGGCAAGTCGGTTAGGACATCTACTTTGTGCCTGACACAAGTAATTCTTCCAACAATTTTTTACAGACAGATTATTTCACTTATAATTCACTATATCAAAATTCCAGTGGGTCAGAAGTTTGCATACACTAAGTTGACTGTGCCTTTAAACAGCTTGGAAAATTCCAGAAAATGATGTCATGGCTTTAGAAGCTTCTGATAGGCTAATTGACATCATTTGAGTCAATTGGAGGTGTACCTGTGGATGTATTTCAAGGCCTACCTTCAAACTCGGTGCCTCTTTGCTCGACATCATGGGAAAATCAAAAGAAATCAGCCAAGACCTCAGAAAAAACATTGTAGACCTCCAACAAGTCTGGTTCATCATTGGGAGCAATTTCCAAACGCCTGAAGGTACCAGGTTAATCTATACAAACAATAGTACGCAAGTATAAACACCATGGGACCACGCAGCCGTCATACCGCTCAGGAAGGAGACGCATTCTGTCTCCTAGAGATGAACATACTTTGGTGCGAATATTGCAAATCAATCTCAGAACAACAGCAAAGGACTTTGTGAAGATGCTGGAGGAAACGGGTACAAAAATATTTATGTCCACAGTAAAACGAGTCCTATATCGACACAACCTGAAAGGCTGCTCAGCAAGGAAGAAGCCACTGCTCCAAAACCGCCATAAAAAAGCCAGACTACGGTTTGCAACTGCACATGGGGACAAAGATTTGAGTTCTTTTTGGAGAAATGTCCTTTGGTCTGATGAAACAAAAATGGAACTGTTTGGCCATAATGACCATCGTTATGTTTGGAGGAAAAAGGGGGAGGCTTGCAAGCCGAAGAACACCATCCCAACTGTGAAGCACAGGGGTGGCAGCATCATGTTGTGGGGGTGCTTTGCTGCAGGAGGGACTGGTGCACTTCACAAAATAGATGGCATCATGAGGAAGGAAAAGTATGTGGATATATTGAAGCAACATCTCAAGACATCAGTCAGGAAGTTAAAGCTTGGTCGCAAATGGGTCTTCCAAATGGACAATGACCCCAAGCATACTTCCAAAGTTGTGGCAAAATGGCTTAAGGACCACAAAGTCAAGGTATTGGAGTGGCCTCAATTCTATAGAAAATATGTGGGCAGAATTGAAAAAGCGTGTGCGAGCAAGGAGGCCTACTAACCTGACTCAGTTACACCAGTTCTGTCAGGAGGAATGGGCCAAAATTCAACCAACTTATTGTGGGAAGCTTGTGGAAGGCTACACGAAATATTTGACCCAAGTTAAACAATTTAAAGGCAATGCTACCAAATACTAATTGAGTGTATGTAAACTTCTGACCCACTGGGAATGTGATGAAAGAAATAAAAGCTGAAATAAATAATTATTTCTATTATTCTGACATCTCACATTCTTAAAATAAAGTGGTGATCCTAACTGACCTAAGACAGGGAATATTTACTAGGCTTAATGTCAGGAATTGTGAAAAACTGAGTTTAAATGTTTAAATGTATTTGGCTAAGGTGTATGTAAACAGGGAAGTTTACATACACCTTAGCCAAATACATTTAAACTCAGTTTAAGGTGTATGTAAACTTCCCTGTTATTCAGTTTCTCAATTCCTGACATTTAATCCTAGTAAAACTTCCCTGTCTTAGGTCAGTTAGGATCACCACTAAATTTTAAGAATGTGAAATGTCAGAATAATAGTAGAGAATTATTTATTTCAGCTTTTATTTCTTTAATCACATTCCCAGTGGGTCAGAAGTTTACGTACTCCTTTAAATTAAATTGTTTAACGTTTCGGGGAGCCTTCCACAAGCTTCACACTAAGTTTGGCCCATTCCTCCTGACAGAACTGCTGTAACTGAGTCAGGTTTGTAGGCCTCCTTGCTCGCACACGCTTTTTCAGTTCTGACCACAAAGTGTCTCTAGGATTTAGGTCAGGGCTTTGTGATGGCCACTCCAATACCTTGACTTTGTTGTCCTTAAGCCATTTTGCCACATCTTTGGAAGTATGCTTGGGGTCATTGTCCATTTAGGAGAACCATTTGCGACCAAGCTTTACCTTCCTGACTGATGTCTTGATGTTGCTTCAATATATCCACATCATTTTCCTTCCTCATGATGCCATCTATTTTGTGAAGTGCACCAGTCACTCCTGCAGCAAAGCAACCCCACAACATGATGCTGCCACCCCCGTGCTTTGAATGCGAAGGTAGGCCTTGAAATACATCCACAGGTACACCTCCAATTGACTGATGTCAATTAGCCTATCAGAAGCTTCTAAAGCAATTACATATTTTCTGGAATTTTCCAAGCTGTTTAAAGGCACAGTCAACTTAGTATATGTAAACTTCTGACCCACTAGAATTGTGATATAGTGAATTGTAAATTAAATAATCTGTAAAAAAATGTTGAAAAAATTACTTTTGTCATTCACAAAGGAAATGTCCTAACCGACTTGCCAAAACTATAGTTTGTTAACATGAAATCTGTGGAGTGGTTGAAAAATGAGTTTTAATGACAACCTAAGTGCATGTAAACTTCCGACTTCAACTGTATGTACATAAGCCTACATGGGCTATTTGCTGTATTTTATCACTATTACTGTAATATCACAGTATTCCTTCATGACCTAGCCATATAAGTGAAGTGTATTAGTCCAGTTGAACACCCCACCTGTGGTCCGCCCCCGTCCCAGCTCCGAGCCGTACACGAGCAGCTGGCAGCCCTCTCCCAGGGCCCCGTCGCCAAGAGCAACAAGAAGAGAGAGAAGGACAAGAAGGAGAAAAAGAAGAAGAAGAAGAAGAAGAAGAAGCCAGAGAAGCGAAGCCGAGGACGGCCCAGCACGGCGGTAGGGGGCGAGGACTGGGAGATGTCGACGGCCAAGCCTGTGAAAACGCCGAAGAGAAAATCCAGTAGCAGGAGCTCAGCTCCCGCCTCCTCACAGGGCAAGAGAGGCCCCGGCAGAAAGAAGGGCAGCAAGTAAGCACACACTGACCTCAAACACGACCTTTCTCTTCGCTTCTCCGTCCCTCGATCTGTGATCCATTTCCTCGATTTCTCCTACCTTGCTTGTTTCCATCTCTCATTTTGTAGACTTCTTTCACATTGCTTCCTCTATCCACCTTTTCTGTTTCCTCGCTAAAATGTTCTACTTCCTCTCTTTCACCACCCTCCAATTTCCACCTTGACCTGCATTTGTCTGTCTAGTGCCGTGGTGTTCAAAGTCTGGGTCCCAGGACAAGAAACTGCACTGGGGTTGCAGAATTATTTGGGGAGGGGTCATGAGAAAATTGGGTCCCCACAAATCTAGGCGTGAAAAAATTGGCTCCCCGCTGAAAAGGTTTGCATATAACTTATCTAGTACTACTCCACGGTCTCTTAACGGCTCCCTCTCCCTAGGAACACCAAGAAGTGTCAGGCTGCTACCATGCCTTACCACGCCCCGCCTGCCTCCTCCATGCTGCCCCACTACGACTCAGAGGAGGAGGAAGAGACGTCGCCCATGTCGTATGACGAGAAGCGCCAGCTGAGCCTGGACATCAACAAGCTGCCCGGTGAGAAGCTGGGCCGCGTCGTCCACATCATCCAGTCCCGCGAGCCCTCGCTGCGCGACACCAACCCAGAGGAGATCGAGATCGACTTTGAGACACTCAAGCCGTCGACACTGCGTGAGCTGGAGCGCTACGTCATGACATGCCTGAGGAAGAAGCCCCGTAAGCCCTATGGTGAGCGGGAACGGATAGCGATAGCTAATGCTAGCTGTTGTTAGCTAGTATGGTGTGAAGGGGAATGTGTTACTTATGCCATGTTATGCTACAAAGAACTGATGCTACAAGCTGGTGCTTTGGTGATAGAATGCTACATGCTAGCGCTCTACTCTACTAATATCATACAAAAGGAACCAGTCTTTCACTATGGACTGTTTTGATATGCATGTGTGGGCTGAGTGTGTAACCTTGAACCTGTCCTCCTGTCTGTGTGTAACAGTGAAGAAAGGTGGCCCCGGCAAGTCCAGAGAGGAGCTGGCCCTGGAGAAGAAGAGGGAGCTGGAGAGGAGGCTGCAGGATGTCAGCGGACAGCTCAACTCTGGCAAGAAACCCCAGAAACCCAAGGGTGAGAGCCACACCCACACAGACCCATGGAGCGGCTGTTGCACATGTAGCATTTAGCATGGAGATCAATGCTAATCCGATTCACCCTCTGTCTCTCTCTCGCAGCGGAGAAGCTCAGCGGTGTGGAGCCCCACGCCCAGCCCTCCCGCCTTAGCGGCAGCAGCTCCAGCTCAGACTCTTCCTCCTCCTCGTCATCCTCCTCTGACACCAGTGAGTCAGACTCTGGTTGATGAAACAGTGGGAGATGGAGGGAACCCCCGTAGAGCTCAGGGACATGCGAAAGCCCCAGGACGAGGTCTCCTGGGACAGTAAAGGGAGGGAAAAGGGCGCCCCTCCCTCGAAAGACACCCCAGCACGAACACTCCAAGAGAATGATGGTGGGATTTGTATGTGTGGTGGAGGACAAGGGAAGGTCACTAAGACCAGAACCATATATTGAGAGTTGGGCCAGGTTTTAGAACGCCATGTTAGAGCCTTTATTCTCAAAGTGTTGGTAATGTAACGGTACGAGAGCGCCACTGACAGTTCCCTATGAAATGACCATTCAGGATAATATATATCCAGGTCTTTACTGGAACGTTCAGACAGAAACCTATTTTGGCCCAACTCTCTTTCTCTACTCAAGAACCCCCTCCCCCCAAAAAACTAAATGCCTTGTTTTCCCTCTCCTCCTTGTGTAAATACTTGTACAATTTATCTACGTTTCTTTTATAAAGAAGAATTTTATGGCTATCCCCCAAAGCGGGAGACTGAGGAGTAGTGAAAGGCTGTGTAGAGATGTGCCCAGACCCATGTTGGACACTTCTTGGTGGGTACTCATAGATTGATAAGAACTGGATGGTTATGAGCCATATATGGCATTTGCCCTCTATGTGGAGTGAGTATCGTAGTGCTTGTACTTATCTGTTCTGTCACTGAGGCCGTCAGTCTAGTGGTAGTGGTTGATTTCCTGTCAGGTTTTATAGCTGCAGTCTTGAGTGAGTAATTATTTTGTTGCTTTCTGTATTTCATTTTACATCTGTTCTTACTGCTAACAGACCAACATTCAGCTGGACAGTTCAGAGGCAGAAGGGGAGTTTTATTTCCATTCCATATGTTACTCTTAAGAGCTCTAGCTGCTGAAACTGTTCGTCTTGACGGTGAGATTTCTTACATGTATGACCCTCACCATTTTAGAAATGGCACAACTTCTCAGGATAGGAGTAGGTTTCTTTATGGTGACACTGCATTCTTACAATCACAGCAGTCATATAAACTGATCGGTCTTCAGTTCTAAGCAATTCCATTAACTCTGTGCTTAAAGGAAAATTCCACTCAAACTATCGTTTGGCTATTTGATTCTGTTGATGCAGTCTCTCAATGTTTTGCATGTCAGCAACAAGTTTTCAACATGGAACTTTCAAAATACAGAAAGTGTCACAGTATGATGCGCTTTGCAAGGTAACCGTTAGCTAGACGTTAAAAATCCCTATAGAGAATCTATACAGGAGCAGACATCCTAAATTCAAGTTTGGACCAAGAGATACACCAGATTAAAGATGTACTGAAGCTAGGCTGTTAGATCTCTTTAAGGAAATTACTGTGTGTGTAGATATATATATATATATATATAGTACTGTATTTCAGTGGTACAAATGATCACGTTCCTTTCTACCAGTGAGTCTTTTTTTCCTTTCTTGCTTTTCTTCTATACTCTATATTTATCCTGCTAGTTCTGCTTTATTTCCCCAGAACATGTCCTGAACATTGTTCTACTTCCTGGTTGACTGGATTGCTTGCCTCTCACAAGCATACCTGCCATTTGAAAACTGTATATATTAAAATGAAACCTCTTCTGTAAAGCCTTTTTTATATTGGTTTGTGATAGGTATATGCAGTACACACTTATTTATTTTTTATATATGCACACTGAACAAAAATATAAGTGCAACAATTTCAAAGTTTTTACTGAGTTACAGTTCATTTAAGGGAATCAGTCAACTGAAATAAATATACTATCCATTTATTTAACATTTAACAGTCAATACAGATATGCATCTGTTGGTAGGGGTCAGAAAACCAGTCAGTATCTGGTGAGTTTTTCAGGCCTGTGGAATGTTGTCCCTCTCCTCTTCAATGGCTGTGTGAAGTTGCTGGATATTGGCGGGAACTGGAACACTTTCGTACACGTCGATCAATAGCATCCCAAACATGCTCAATGGGTGACATGTCTGGTGAGTATGCAGGCCACGGAAGAACTGGGACATTTTCAGCTTCTAGAACCTTGCGACATGGGGCTGTGCATTATCGTGATGGTGGTGGATGAATGGCACGACAATTGGCCTCAGGATCTCGTCATGGTATCTCTGTGCATTCAAATTGCCATCGATAAAATGCAATTGTGTTTGTTATCCCTAGTTTATGCCAGCCCATACCATAACCCCACCTCCACCAAGGGACAATGTTGACATCAACAAACCGCTCGCCCATATAACGCCATACCATCTGCCTGGTACAATTGTAACCGGGATTCATCCATGAAGAGAACACTTCTCAAGCGTGCCAGTGGCCATCGAAGGTGAAGATTTTCCCACTAAAGTCGGTGACGATGCCGAATTGCAGTCAGGTCAAGACCCTGGTGAGGACGAAGGGCACGCAGATGAGCTTCCCTGAGACTGTTTCTGACCGTTTTTGCAGAAATACTTTGGTTGTGCAAACCCACAGTTTCAGCAGCTGTCCAGGTGGCTGGTCTCAGAGAATCCCGCATTTGAAGAAGTCTGATGTGTAGGTCCTGGGCTGGTGTGGTTACACATGATCTGCGGTTGTGAGGCTGTTTGGACGTACTGCCAAATTCTCTAAAACAACGTTGGAGGCGGCTTATGGTAGAGTAGTGAACATTCAATTCTCTGGCATGCCAATTGCACACTCCCTCAACTTGAGACCTCAACTTGAGCACCTGTGTAATGATCACGCTGTTTGATCAGCTTCTTGATATGCCACACCTGTCAGGTGGATGGATTATCTTGGCAAAGAAGAAATCCTCACTAACAGGGATGTAAACATATTTGAGAGAAATAAGCTTTTTGTGCATATGGAAAATGTATGGGATATTTCATTTCAGCTCATGAAACATGGGACCAACACTTTACATCTTGCATTTATATTTTTGTTCAGTGTATATACATAAATGGTGCATTAACTAACAAGGACTGAAGGAAACTCAACTTCAGTGGACAATCCGGCAATATTTTGAAGAGAATCAAGAAGCTAGATTAAGAAACAATATTGTTTTCAAGTGAGCAAGAATGGAGTTGTGTTGGTGACAACATTCAGACCGATGCTAGAGAGCAGTATAAGTAACTTTAAAGGGCAGACTGTAATGAGCATGACTCCTCAGTAGGTGGCAGCAGTCAGACGAGGGCTATGTCAGGGCAATGCTGATCATAGATAGATAGATAGATAGATAGATAGATAGATAGATAGATAGATAGATAGGTACTTTATTGATCCCCCGGGGGGGAAATTTCAGATATAAATTTATTGTGTGGAATGCAGAATAGGGAGTCATGTCTCAGCTCTATTTATTACGTTTCTATCGGCAACGTTCACCCTAGATACACCCTAGTTGAGTGTAAGGTGTGCCATGCATGCTCAAAATGCCTAATGTTTTCTATGTAGTAACCATAGGTATGGTAGTAACATTAGTGTAATCCAGATAAAAGCTTTGATTGGCTGATGATATTGAGGAAGTTACCTGACACCTTCATCAGCACTGTTTGGAGTACTAGAATCGGAACAAAAACATTGGTAAATTACTGAGAAGCCTCACTGGACAACTGTACTTAAAATGGGGTGCAGAGTGTTCCTGGCTGTTATATTTGGTGTAGGTCTACTGTCACACTGCCAAAGTAAGTCCACTTTCACTCATTCTATATGAGAGACAGGACTATGAAGAGAGAGAGGAAGCAGACTGGGCATTATTTTGCTTGCAAGAATCACTTTAGCGATGCTAACCCATACTGCGTTCCAGTATTCTATTCCGTAAACCCATAGATGCAGACAGCTGCTTTATATCAGTTCCCATTGTTATTCAAAAAACAACATTACTGAAAGGCATAACCAAATTAATTATATTGCATTCAACTACTCTCATACTTTGTGGCAAAGCAGACTACTGGACAACAAGATTTGTCATGTTTGTCATTTTCCTTCTCAACTTCTGTTAACATATGACGTGGAGTTTGATGGAGACGAGCTCTTCTACATTGACCCCATGACCTTCCGGGTAGAGCGGCGACTGTCAGAGTTCGCCCAGCAGTGGACCCCTGACCCAGGACTGCCCCACAAAGTGTGTGTGTCCCTCTGAACCTGCAAGTACAATATCCCCCGCTGCATTGGGAGAGAAAAGAGCCCGCCGGAGGCCATAGGTGAGTGCTTTCACACCCCAGCTAGCACATCATTATCTGAGAACCATATGTTTCTTAGAGATTGGTGAGCGCGTGGTTGTCCTATGGTTATTTTGCATACGACCTTACCACAACTTTCTGGGAGTGGTGCAGGATAGTTGCTTGGCTTTGGAACATTCTCAGCACATTTAAGGAACTTGATGAAGTAGTTTGACATTGGGAATGTTCTCAAATAGTTCAGAGAAGGTTAAGAAACAAGATTCTTCTGTGTGAATTTCACTACTTCAGCATAACATTTTCTCATTGTTCTATTTAAAATCAAAGTTCTCAAATTGTTTAGAGAATGTAAAAAAAAAAACTCCATAAAAACTCCAAGAAAATGTTAGGAACTATACTTCTAATAGTGTTATTTAAAAACGTATCCATTCTGTTCTCTGCGTCAATAAAACGTTCTATCCTCTATCTTGTTAAGTATGTTCAGATGTTATGTCCGTGCCCACTTGTTGGCCTCACCTGATCTTAATGAGTGCTTGTTTCCTTTGAAATGGGTTCTGTTTGAATAGACTAAAATGAACAGCTTTGGAAGCCTTAAAATGCCAGCTCCATCCTGGTGGCGCAGTGGACTAAGGTGTCTTTTACAACAGATTGGTTTGGTTCTGGTTTTTTTCTGAACTCTTGTGCATCCCCCCCAAAAGAGTCACCCACCTCCCACATATACTCCCAGAGAGAGGTGGAGCTGGGGGTCCCCAACACACTCATCTGCCGGGTCAGTGATTTCCACCCAACACCCGTGAATGTGACCTGGACCAGGAACGAGCAGCCGGTGGAAGACAGGACCGTGAGTCAGACCCAGTACTACTCCAATAAAGACTTCAGCTTCAGGATTTTCTCCTACCTGAGCATCACACCTCAGGAGGGGGACATCTACTCCTGTAGTGTGGGTCACATCAGCCTGCAGGAACCCCTCACCAGGATCAGGGGTGAGTCACTGCTGGTGTGACCTTATACTGTAGGGTGTGACACAGATGAAGGTAGGATGATATTGGTACTGTATTAGGAACACTAACAAATCAGTTCTTTCTTAACTATATGTGTCCACAGAGGTTGAAGTGCACACGGACCACCAGGCTGTTGAGAGAGCAGTGTGTGTTGGGGGTGTGACTCTAGGAGTGGTGGGAGTAGCAACAGGAGTCTGGTTTATCAAAAAAGCCAAGAGGTCGAACGTACGCAACAATCTGCTATCAGGGATGCAGCAAGGGCTCTATGCAACAATACCAAGGACAATTGTCATATTCAGCAACCTACAACTGCACTGAGGACAATATGATGCAGTTCACTATTTCCTGTATTTGTATTCGCAATCTTTATAAAATAGTCCTTAATTGTTTTTCCGATTGGGACATTTTAATTGTTTGCTTGGGTAACGCAGGCACTACACATTTATTCATGTGTCTGTATTCCATGGAAATGAGAAATACTTGTGTTACTGGATTCTTTGTGGGTGTTGTCTTCTCTTAGGTGAACTTCCAGTTTGTAAACCTGAAATAGGACAACCACAGAGAAAGTGTCTGCAACATGATTAGCCCTGGCTGTTATACTTTTGAATAAAAGGAAGTGGTTGGTAACTTTTGCACAAAGAAAATACAGTCTCAGGGCAACCATATGAGGAAATTGGAACAAACCACCCACACCAGAAATATTGCGTCCTGCGTTTGTGTAACCATAACATGGTGCTGATTTGAACGTCAACTCATTCCACAGATCATCACTTACTGTTAAAAAATGTTAAAGAAAAATCAACATATTTGTTTGTCAGGAGTGAACAGATAAAATAAAAAACGAACATTATTTTCACTGCACATTAGGAACAGTTTACAGCGGTATAGCAAGGGGGAACCTTATTGGATGCCAAGGTGGAGCTTAATCTTGTTCGTCACACTGGTGTCACACAGTTTCAGCACCTGTCAATGATAGCTGCTTCTCAAGGATTGATCTCTATCTGGGTGACTGGATACACCATGGCTCTCTGCTGGGTCTATTGGATTTTCTCTCATTCAGACTTTGGGAACACCAGCAGGTGTCAGTCAATAACGTCTAATTGTTTTTATTTTATTTAACCAGGCAAGTCAGTAAAGAACATATTCTTATTTACAATGATGGCCTACCTACAGGGACAGCCATAGCAGTATGGCACCCCTGGAGCAAATTAGGGTTAAGTGCCTTCACCTGGTCAGCTAGGGAATCGATCCAGCAACCTTTCAGTTACTGGCCCAACACTCTGCCCACTAGGCCACCTGCCGCCCCATATGCATGTGTCTAATATATTATGAAGAATGTCTCAAATAAAATTGACAGACCTTTTGCAACAATATACAGTTTTACACCACAAAGGCAATGATAAGGAGATTTACTTGAATGGATGAATGGATCCACAACATATTTTTGGAGAAAACCTCATTGCACAATGACGTGGAAAGGGATACAGCAGGTACCAGTTCCAGGGGATAGTTGACTGTGAATATGATGACACCATTGACAATATGATCTACTTTGTGAAAAACATATTCAACCAACAATTGAATACTATCTATGACTCCAGGGTTCAGAAGTATGTGGGTTTTGGGGAGTTTGGCATACGCAATGCAGATCACTACAACAGCCAAGCTTGGAAAATGGCTATAAGGAAAGCTGAAGTGGAGACCATTTGTCGATACAGTGCAAGATTCTTCAAACTGAGCAGTCTTGAAAGAATAGGTAAGTCATGTCTCTTTTTATGTGACTTCACCGTTTTCTTTCTGTTCTTAGTCATTTGCACCTACTGTACATTTAAGTCAAGTTTGATAAAGTATTAGTTTACAAAAATGTTGATGTTTCAATCTGTGGACCTTTATCAGACAGACAACTTAATTTCTACATCATCCTATGTCCCAGTGCCTCCCACTGTCAAAGTCCGCCTGACCAAGCCCTCTCGCTACAGGGAGCTACCAGCTCCACTCCTACCTGGAGTTCAGGCCCCAGAGAGGGTAGAGGGTCAGCTGCATGGTTGAGCACCCCAGCCAAGATCAACCGCTGGAGGTGGTCTGGGGTGAGAGACCTGGGGAAGACAGGGAATGTTGTGGTGGTCTGGAGTGAGAGCTTGAGGAGAGGGAGGGGAGGACAGTTAGAATGGAGATGTAAGGGAGAGGGGTACAGAAAGAGGGGGAGAACATTCTGCTTATAGCAGTGTTTTTATGAAAATGTCAATAGATTTGAAGGTACTAGATTTGTAGCAGCCTTCTGGTAGAGTGTGGTGTCTTGTTTTACATAATTTGTTCCATTCCCAGATACCTCAGGACTGGATGCTAAACGGTTTAAAATGGCAATCGGGGTCTGTTCCCTTTTCATTGGTGTAGCCATGGCTATTGGAGGAGGAGTTTACTACTGGTGGAAGAACAGGTAAGTCACAACACCATTATCACACAATGGACAGAGATTTTATGTAAACTACAATTCTATTGTATTATTTTCGATATCAAGAAGTTTCATAATGTAGACATATTTTACTGTTACAGGTCAGGCTTTAGGCGTGTGAATAGAGAAGGTAAGGTATTTTTCTGTATTTTATTTTGTTTTACATATATTTTGCAATTAATAAACATGTCTGAACTATACTGCGGGAATCTTTACATTCCATACATCTAAACAGAGAACTGCATAGACAATCCTTGTGCATCCAAATTTTTTCTCCAGCAGGTCAATTAGATAGATAGATAGATAGATAGATAGATAGATAGATAGATAGATAGATAGATAGATAGATAGATAGATAGATAGATAGATACATAGATAGGTACATTGACTGCTTCAATGTGCATGGCATTAACCAAAAATGCCACTGGATAACAAAACAAATTGTGTCCATATGATGGAATCAGTTTGCTTACCACTCGTTTACTTGGGAGAGACTTTCCTAGCTTACATTTTCAAACACTACAGTCAGGTCCATAATTATTGGCACCCTTGATGAAGATGAGCAAGAAACTGTAAAAGAGCTCTATTTTCATGTCATCTGACCGTAGCACTGGTTCTAATACAAGTCCGATGCCGTTTCTCAAACTCCAGGCAGTGCTATGGTCAGATGACATGGAAAAACAAGCTTTTTGGCTACGCACACCAGTGGTGGGTGTGGCGTCGAAAAAATGAAAGCATATGCAGAAAAGTACCTCATACCTATGGTAAAATATGGTTGGGCATCCTTGATGTTACGGAGCATTTTTGCTTCCACTGGCCCTGTGGCCCTTGTTAAGGCCAACGCTATCATGAACATCATAACCAGTGCTAGGACATTTTACCCATAAACCTAGTTGCCTCTGCCAGGAGGCTGACACTTGGCCGCAAGTGGATCTTCCAGCAAGACAATAACCTCAAGCACACATCAAAATCCACCAAGAAATGGTAACTTGACCACAAAATCAACATTTTGTAATGGCCATCTCAGTCTCTGGACTTGAACCCCATTGGTTTGAATTGAAGAGGGCAGTCCATAAGCACGGACAAAGGAGATCAAGGATCTGGAAGGATTCTGTATGGAAGAATGGTCTAAGAACTCTCCCAATGTGTTCTCCAATCTCGTAAAATATTATGTTCGCAAGGGTAGGGTGTTGGAGTACTGAAAACAGGAGTACTAAAAGTACCAAAAAATAGTTTTGGGGCCCTATCTTGACATTTTTTTAAATTACTTGTTAAACAAAATCTAATTCTCTATGCAATTGTATTAGTATGAACACATTTTCCAATGTTTTTGAGCATGCGACATAGCTAGCTCAGTATTTTTGTATAATCAAATTAATGTTTCCTCCTCTTTATCAAGGGTGCCAATAATTATGGACCTGACTATGTAATGTTAACATGTGGAGGTAATTGATGTACATTTCAGACAATAATGTTAGATACGGGGATAAGAGGTTATACAACAAGGTCATTTTTCTGTCTTAATTTAATTGGAAATATACTCATTAAAATTGTTTGAACGTCGACTATAGTGAAGAAATCATAAAATATCACAGCTGTCTGTTATACCAAATGAGTGGAAAAAAGCTACTCGTTATGCAAGTCCCGTCGAATGAAAACGATTACTTCAGTTGCCTTGGGACTGCACATGCACAGCGATGACAGAAAGGAAATTAATGTTTTGAAATCCATGTAAATCAACTGATCTATTTTGATAATGAAGACCACGATTAACATATGGTAAAACAATTTTTAGTTCACTCTGTCACGATGACAAATTGGTTTGGAGAGTTTGCTGCATAAAAGCATGGGAAAGCAACATACTGTTTGTTTTTATGGTATCAGTTTTGGATCTGGTTTCTGTCAATTGTAGAAGTTCTTAAGAATAAGTCAGCATGTAAACAGTCAAATTACTAATTGACAACATGGGTCATACTTTGGTATGATAAAGGATGACAAATTATTGACAGTTCACTGAGAACAGGTGCGACTATACCAGCTGCTTTTGAAGTCACTGACAGTATTGTTATTTTTAACTCTTAAGTTCCACCTGCCTCTTCCCATGGCCAGACCACAGTGTTGTAAATGATTAATACTGATAACAGTATGGAGACGCCATTCTGGAGGCGTGAGTGAGGAAGACTATAAGAGTTCTCTACTTTTGTCCCGTACCTTCTGTGGATGAGACCGACTTCTGTCAACATGACTAGCCCTCTGTTCACTTCTTTGTCCGTCCTGGCTGTGCTGGCCCTTGGGTCATGTCTCCCTGTCTTTCCTGACGAGCAGCCATATGTGGAGCGTGCTGGTATCCAACACAACGCTAGGCCTTACACCTCCCTCCTCACCGTGCCCAATGGAGAGCAGTTTGGGAACTGGACCTGGCCCGAGATGTGTCCCGACAAGTTCTTCGCAGTTGGGTTCATGCTCCGGGTAAGCAAGTGCTCCTTCATACATTTCAAACACGTCTACCAGTTTGGATAGCATTTATTTAAATTAGAGTCAATTCAGGGATTACATTCCAGTCCTCTGTGGTCAAAATGCCTATTTGAAAAAAAAATGTCAGCTGAATTCAAATCCTAAATTTGATTGAGTCCAAATGTATTTGTGGTGTTGAGCCATTACCAAACATGCTCAACACATTTGTGTATTACGAAACCATTCTTCTGTTTGAGCTAATGCTAGCATATGTCCATTAACCTTCTCTCAGGTAGAGTCCGAACAGTACGGTCTGGACGATACTGCCCTGAATGGCATTCGCTTGATCTGCGCTAAGGACGAAGATAGGAGTTTCTTGTACACCATTGAGTCTCACACTGGATTGTAAGTACAGACTAGAACAACATGCCTCACATTGCTCAATGTAGATACAATTGGAAATAATTATATTTCCTTTTAAGATACAGGTTTAACTGCAAAAGTGCATTTCAAACTATAATGATGATGACGTATAACAACATGCCTCTTATCGTCCTATTTCATTGCTCAAAGTAGATACAAAATGGACTTATCAGATTGTCTTTTGAATCAGTCAAACCCTGCATCTTCAAACTGCAGTGATATGTTATTCCATGTCACGTTCTCACAGCTACGGTCAAACTTAATTCCAGACTGCTGTGATGATGGTGAAATAGTATTCCATGTCACATCTTCCCTCTGTATGCATGTCTTCTTCCTCTCCCAGCTATGGTGACTGGTCGGATCCTCAGTATTGCCCCAGGGGTGTGCTGACTTCCTTCCAGCTGCGCGTGGAGCCCCACCAGGGTCTGTTCGGTGACGACACAGCCGCCAACAACATCAGGTTCCGATGCAGCAGCAACCCCACCCTCACAGGCGCCGGCCTGGACTACGGCGAGTACAGCCTCTGGAGCCAGGAGTGTGGCGACGGAGGAATCTGTGGCATTGAGACCAAGATGGAGGAATACCAGTACGGTCTGGATGACTCCTCTCTCAATGACGTGCGCTTCCACTGCTGTGCCAAACTCCAGCAGGTGAGATAAGATGGTTGTGAAACCGGAGCATTTATCATAGAGGGTCTGAATTAGTTGTGTATGATATTGATATTATGGCAGCTCTGGAACTAATTATTAACTTTTATTATTATTATTATTTTGTTTTATCCTCACAGTAATCATCTGAGAGAGATGTTTCAACCAAACAACCAGCCCAGACCTGTCAACACACAGGCTCTTACCCATGGTTCATTCAACCCAATCTACACCCAATATCTGAATCTAGCACTGGTTAAACCCTAATAAATCATTCAACTGTCTCTTTGGCTCCTTTGCTGTGAGGCTGAAACAAATGACATCTATCACCTACTGAATATAACCCACTCATCTGAGCTGAAGAACCCCTCTAGACCACTCTACAATACACATCAGTATGAGAACAGCATGTTTTCACAGAGCTAATGAACCAATAAACTCAAAGTGAAGTCATAACAAACATGAGCGCACAAAATGGAGGTGCTGACACATGCATTTCTCCTCCTGGAAAGGGAGCTAATTAAGAAATGACAAGGGGTATTAATTAATTTGCAGTTTAAAGGCCTGACTGAGTCCGATAAGGCGGCGATTGGGCGTGCAGAGAGGTAATTGTGTTCATGTGTGAATGGGTTATCTGCAAACGCAGTGTAAGTGAAGAAAAAGGACTGTGTGACTTTATCAAGCAGCTTGCAGTAATGTTTTTCGCCAGATATTCAAACATGAGGCAATGGAGGCCTACTAATAATGACCCATAATTCACTGCTCTGGACTTCCTCTTTCATGCTAATGTGTGAACTTCTGGTGATCTCGAGTTTAAAGTCTACTTGTTGAAGGTGAGGAACATTTAACTTATTGGCCTCCTGGAACACAATACTTTAATTTAGTGTGGGTTAGATTAGAGTGATGATATGTCATCTATATAGGTATATATATATATAAGGCCATGAAATATGCATTTCTTTGCTGAGTCATAAACAGCATCATAGGTAGGTACATCCAACCAGATGAGTGACTAGCATGATCACTAGATGGCAGTATTATCTTAGAGGTGAATTGACATGGTTCAGTGGATGGATGGTATTCATCTCTTACTCTATGAGGTCCTGAACCTGCTCTACCTGATAATTAATTGCATCCACCTCGTGTCCCAGGTCTAAATCAGTTCCTGGTTGGAGGGGAACAATGGGGGGGGGGGGGGGGGTTGCAGTGGAGCTGGGTTTGAGGTCCATTTATTTTTTATTTAACCTTTACTTAACTAGGCAAGTCAGTTAAGAACAAATTCTTATTTAGAATGATGGCCTACACCGGCCAAACTCGGACGACGTTGGGCCAATTGTGCGCCGCCCTATGGGACTCCCAATCACGGCCGGTTGTGATACAGTCTAGATTCAAACCAGGTTGTCTGTAGTGATGCCTCTATCACTGATATGCAGTGTCTTAGACCACTGCGCCACTTGGGGGTATGACAGAACCAACTACATGAAAACCAGTAAAAAAAAACTGTATACACAATGTAGATTAACAGAAATGATTAAGTCATCTGGTGGCATAGACAGTTTTTGTGTGTCCTCTCACAGTTTGCAGTAAATCAATTAACCTTTATGGCCCTCTGGGCACAGAATGATATCCCTTGAATTAACCTGGGCGTATCATTATACAAATATAAAGATTTAGTCTGATAAATCAGTATGCAACATTCAGCAGTTTTATCGCAAACCCAACATCACCTCAGGTTTTAGTGATAACCCCATGGGCCACAGCGCTTTAGGCTATAAATACAGTTGTTCAATACTATAACTGCAGACTGGAAATTAGGATTTTTGACACGTTCTAGTGGTCCACCTCGTACTCGTGGTCATTTAAGAGCTATTATCGCTTCCTATAGTGGACAACATGGATATTATGTGGCTGTGGTGGCATAGCCCTCATTATAATGACCCTGCCCTCCCCAGGGCTCCTAGCGCTCATAACGCATAGATCACCCCTGACCGTGAAATTCGACTGTAAATATGCTTGCTTTCACAAGCACCATTACCATGAGTTGTGAACACATGGGGCACACATAATGTGGTTTTTAATATAGCAACATAATGGCTATACATTTGATACATTGTGACCCCTTCACGGTAATGAAAATGTAATAAGCAGATACGACAGATTTGAAAGAATAGTTTTGTTTTAAACCCCTTGTGCCCCCCTAAGAAAATTACATTGTCCGCAAGCGTATAGCTACAGCCCTAGAGCCTGATCCAACAATGGAGGGTCCTTATACTGTAACTATGAGGGACTGCCTTTCCCTCTTCACATTCTTTCAGAACTCCAAGGCCAACCTACAAGAGCCCTTCAGTTGGGGGCTGATTCCGACCCGAGTTATGGACTGGAATTCCCTTTTTATGCACCTTTCTCTCTATGGGTATTCTGACCTTGAACTTAAGCATGAGAATAGTATGCTATTCAACCGCTATTCGTTTTGGGTGGGGAACGAAGGTGTGGCGGAGGTGTGTCTACAGATATGCCGTATTCTGATCTTGACTTA
Source organism: Thymallus thymallus (assembly GCA_023634145.1). NCBI lineage: Eukaryota > Metazoa > Chordata > Actinopteri > Salmoniformes > Salmonidae > Thymallus > Thymallus thymallus. The sequence continues at coordinate 12,578,425 of CM042415.1, read as the reverse complement.
ATTCCCTCATAATTACACCACCTTTACACGTGATGAAACGATGAATAAGGTCAAGCAAACTGTCGGTTCCAAGTGGAACGACATCTACTTTCTTTTTCCCCCGATAGAAATAACACTATTCTCCAAGCACTACAATTTACACATTGATAAGAGCTAGGTAAATGAGTGTAAATATAAATGATACTTGTTTCCTAACCCTAAATAATAAACAAGATCATAGAATTTTAACATCTGCTGAAAAGGAGATGAATATGTGTATTAAAGATGGTTCTTTCATTGATCCCCAGTCTGAACCAATTCTCTCAATATACACTGAGTTTCCATGACAGACTGATCAGGTGAAGGCTAGGATCCCTTATTGATGTAATTTGTTAAATCCACTATAATCAGTGTAGATGACGGAGAGGAGACCGGTTAAAGAAGGACTTTTAAGCCTTGAGGCAGTTGAGACATGGACTGTGTATGTGTGCCATTCAGAGGGTGAATGGGCAAGACAAAATATTTAAGTGCCTTTGAACGGGGTATGGTAGTAGGTGCCAGGCACACCGGTTTGAGTGTGTCAAGAACTGCAACGCTGCTGGGGTTTTCACGCTCAACAGTTTCCCGTCTGTAGCAAGAATGGTCCACCACCCAAAGGACATCTAGCCAACTTGACACAACTGTGGGAAGCATTGGAGTCAACATGGGCCAGCATCCCTGTGGAACACTTTCAACACCTTGTAGAGTCCATGCCCCAACGAATTGAGACTGTCCAGAGGGCAAAAGGAGGTGCAACTCAATATTAGGAAGGTGTTCCCAATGTTTTGTACACAGTGTATATTCTGGTGAGTCTGTCGAGAAAATTTGAATTAAAGATAAACCATATTTAATGAAATGGCTTTAGATAAATGTACTGAAAACCCTGTTGAATGAACACGAGAAAATCTGTTGGACAGCAAGTGGGAGGGTTTTCAGCAGTTTAAATACATTTATTCAGAGCGTGAAAGGTAGTACACCTGCAAAGCCTGTTACACACCTGTACATGGTAAGTCTGAATACCAACTAACGAGAAGTGCTTAATAAATCAAAGCCTGTTACACACCTGTACATGGTAAGTCTGAATACCAACTACTGAGAAGTGCTTAATAAATCAAAGCCTGTTACACACCTGTACATGGTAAGTCTGAATACCAACTAACGAGAAGTGCTTAATAAATCAAAAAGCTTAAAAAAGGAATAGATTTTATGAGTCTAAATCGGGCCCTTAGAGCAGAACCTGAACAAAACAGGTCTCAACTTGTTATTCTCACTGGCCAATGTCATGTATAACCACCCATGTGATTCTAATGTCTAATGGTGCATTTTAGTGTTTTCGGATTCTCCATATCCTTGTTTTTCAGTATCAGGAAAAATGTCAGTATCACATAACATTTAAAGACCACTGATGAGTGAAATGTGTATTGTTGGGTAATGATTTAAATTTAGGAATGACCCCGAACATGGCAAAATGCATTGTTTTTCAAAATTCATCTAGAAACATAAAACACCACAGGTGCACATTAAATATAAATCATTTTATAATATACAAATTGTACATGTGTCATGAACAGTAGGGATGTGGACATTTCCATGAAAGCAAATACAAAGAATACCTTAGTTTTTACAAAGACTGCAGTGCGTGACGGTAGCCGATGATCAAAGACACTCAACATTCAAAATGGCAGCGCAGGTGATGAAAACAGTAACATCGGAGATGAAACCTAACAATACAATTCCAGAGGCCACGAGCAAGCTAAAGTGACAACACAAAGAGATTGCCATCCTACTGTATCACGTTTGTGTCATTTTGAATCTGTCCGTTTCACATAACACACAGGAAATGAACCCTGGAACCCACATTTTGTACAGCATTATCAAGAACAATTGCACTGCCACTGACTGCTGAGCTTCAGACAATTATGATTACCTAAAGACAGGAAATAGTAGATGACCTTTTTTTCACGAGTAGGTTGGAGGCTCTTGTTCTAGACAAGGCAGAGGTTGGTCTACGTTAGTCACAGGTCTCCCTCGTCACGGAAGGGTAAGTAAACAACGTTCAGCATAATTTAACTGATGAAGTGCCAGATCCTGCTTTACTTCTCTCTCCATATCCTTGTTTTTCAGTATCAGGAAAAATGTAGTCTACCCACTCTCCCCAGAGTCTACTCATGTCAAAGCTGAGCAAATGTACAATCACTAATAATCTCTTATCACGCGAGACGAGGGCACGGCGTTTGCGACCCCCCCAGGTAATACAAACGGATACAGGACCTGGTGTCATTTGACCCAACTCTGTGGAGGTTACGGTTGTCCATGTTAATGGATGTCCTACCGGAATGCTGTAGGTGTTAAAATCCAATAATGTAAAGTATTTTTTCCACATTTTCCTACCATAACTTCATGTGCATTGTACTTGAACAGGCAGTATTGTCTCAGTGTAAAATTATATACAAAGGAACAAAGATCACAGATATATATATATTTTTTAAACTAATTGCTATGAACAACTGATAAACACATAATAAACAATGTATAAATAAGAAAATATGACAGTCCTACATTATCTTATATCCGGGCAGAAAGTGATTTGTTTAAATCTAAAGAGAAAAAATTACTTGATAAGAACCCAATGGGGAAATCTGTCTCATATTCCAGATAATCTCTTCAGTTATCACAGAGGGATGTTTAAGATTGCCATTTCTTATTCATATTTGTCCTCGTCTCACAAATATTAAAACTGACAAGTAATTTCTATTCTCTCTCTAGCTGTGACCCAAATCGCTAAATAAAATATGTTGAATACAACAAGTGCTTATTACAACTTATGGTTGCCTAAAGCAAAGCATCGCTGGAAACAAAAATATCAATAAAATACCCTAGAAATAATATCACAAAAAAATAATAACCTGACTTCATATCAAATCTGCTATTTCATTTGTGGGCAAACTCCTTTGTACTTGAACAAGTAGCCGCTGTGTAAAATCCATCAAACATGACCCCTGACCACTTGGCCATTAGTAATGACCTCACGCCACACAGCATCCAGCTCCATCATATGAGGGCCGAGGGGACATGAACCATATGGTGGAAAAAGTTGGCAATGACGACCCCATAGCTACAAATCCCCAATATGCCTTAGGAGGTAGCTAGCTACAGTATGAGCGTTAGAAAGCACACTTCATCTAGCGTTAGCACGACAGAATACACTGAGCCTACCTTCAAATCAAAAACAGAAACTTCCCCTTTAAATCAACACCTTGTAAAGCCAAATTCCTTACCTCCCGTTCAAATCTAAAGCAGAGAACACTGAACTTACCTTCAAACACTGATTGTAACAACCCTTTCAGGCTATAATACTGAAACCACATTCATATCTGTCAAACTTCTGAGAGTTTGTACTTGATGATTTAGGCCCGGCATCATAATAAGACTATCCTGGTCACAGTTTGGAATTCTGTTCTATACAATACATCTGCCATTGACATGAACATTTCAGAACAGTCGGTTATTCAGAACAATACCACATTTACAAAATGGCGACAAGCCTATATTCATCTGTAAACATACAGGTTTCTACATACTTTGCTTAGCAATTGCAGCACAAGAAAAATCAATCCCTATGAAAATCACAATCCAGATGAAGTGCTATTTGTTATTTTTCAAGGTGAGGTTTTCCACTGTCAACAGCCACATAAGTGAGCCCCATTATAAATGTATGACTTGACTGACACCCCACTGACAAAGTCCATTAGCCGGTTAATGATTACTCCGCACAGCGTCGATGCAGCACCACTTTAAAATGGAAAGCAACTTGTAAGAGCACGTTATGATTTTGGTATTGTCAGAAATGACGCCGTCAAGAGGGGCTTTAAAAGCTTGAGGTGAAATATGTCAGCTATTCCAAATTGATTCATTATTTTTTTCTCTACTTCCTCTGTGCTCTGTTCCTATTTTGGTCTGTGAACATCCAGTCATGGCCCTGTCCATAACCTTGCCTCCATACTTGCCAAGTACTTTTTAATGACCATTGATTGGAAAATCTATTCAAATCGAACTCTCAAAGTTGACTCAAGTATGGTTCTCATCACACTTCACTTCCACTCAACCCACACACATTCAATGGAGATTTACTCCATTCTCAAACACTTTACTTCTCTTGGATATTGACACATTCGGAATGCAAGGCGAATGTATCATGCCTACTATTAGAATCAGAGTGATTATCAGCATCATATGTAATACTTTACACTGACGGCTAAAAGTGAACAAAGTTCCATTCACCTTGCATTGGATTGCCTGTCGCGACAACAGCCACTACATTTCCCACAGTGCTCCTCATCTAAACCCATGTGACATACAGTAACTGTACCACTATGGTACTGTACAAAGAAGAACAAGTTAGTTTGCCTGGTTAAAGCCTGTGTTTCTTCAGACCCAAGCCCCATTGGTCCCATAAACTTGTCAATTATATTCAGTGACTCTCGTACATTAGTGTCCTCCTCACCATTCTCAGTTATGTACATTCAGTATGTGTAGGTATAGGATCAGTTTGAGGCTGTGAGAGAGACTTTTGTTTGTCCATCTGTAGTAGAGATGTGCCCATTGTGGGGAGATGTCTACTGCAGAGGATACAGTGATTGCATATTAGGAGGATGTTGCAGCAATAAAGGCTGTTCCAGGGGGTAATGGTCACTGTGTGGAGGCCCTATCTCAGGTTATGATGTTTAGTAGGTACATGATTGATGGGTAGGAGAACCTTTAGGTGTGATGTCTGCTGCGGTCTGAAGAGGTTTACACATCTGACCTTTGACTCTCTTCAGGGCATTGATTGGCCAATTTGACCTGCCCATCATCCTTTACTGCCTTTTGCACCTCCTCCTGCAATACATGTTCTTCCTGGTCAGGTTGCACGGCAACATTCTCAATTTCTCCATTCTCTTCCCCTCCATTTGTCTCTTCCTCAGTCTCAACACCATTTTCCTTCACTTTCATTTCAGCTCCTCCCCCTTGCTCCTCTTCCTGCGCTTGCTCTTCGGTCTCCGCCTCCACCTCTGAAACCTTGTTAGTTTCGGTCTGATTTTCAACTGCCACCCTATTTTCTCTCTCTCCCTCTCTTTCCTGCTCAGTCTCTGCCCCCGCTTCTTCTCCCTTCTCCTCTCTCCCCTCTTTGTCGCTCTTGCCATCTGTTCCTGCAGCTCCATCTCTCTCCTCCCCAGTTTCTACCCTGTCCTCAGTTTCCTCCTCAACCTCTTTCACTTCCTCCACCTCACAGGGAGCCTCACCCTCTTTACACACTGTCTCTACCTCCAAGTCTTCCAGTTCCTCCTCTTTGTGCCCCTTGTTTTTGTTCACATTTCTGCTCTCCTCTTTGACCACCTTTTCCCCGTCATCAAGAATCTTGGAATCTTCTGGATCTTTCTCTGCTGCCGATTCTGTGTTCTTCTTCCTCTTCTTGTTTTTTGACGCGTCTTTAACAGAGTTCTTGCTGGACTTGCTTTTGAATATCAGTTTCTGAAAGACAGGATGTTTGTGTAAGAAAGTTTCTAAACTGCTGTTCTATTGGCCATGCTAACGACGGAAATTACAAATTAAAATTATTCTCATTGTGGGGACTGAAATGGTAATTTCAAGGGATATGATTGGTGCCTTCAGGGGTACAGACCAAACAAGAAAATATGGCTGGTAATATTTCTGAGATTGCCTCTATTGACCCTTTTTTAGCTCAGACTTATAGTATATTGAGGTAAACAGATGTTACCTGCACACAAAAATCAGCATGATCATTCTCTTCCCGTCTCTGTCAGGGTTATTGCCCATCAGTTTGGTTGCCAATGGTGACCAGAGTTTTAATTCAGGTCACAGACAATATCAGCATGGATTCATTCATCAAAGGACAAAGGTCAAATCTAGAGGTTATATCAGCACTATCTAGGGTCATATGGATAGTACTTTCTCAAAATGCATTGCCGTGGTTCCCACAGAATGGCTCATATCTCATGAAGCAAGGGGTTCATTCACATTTGACCGGCGCAGTGCATATTTATCTATGTGAAAACAAAAACAACTGTGGTATGGGCCGGGGTGGTAAGGGGTGATGTTGGCCTTGGAGCGCTGCTCTGGCTAGTGAACGAGCTGCGAGCCGACCCACATGTGCCAAGACAAACATTGGGAGGAATGAGAGGTCACGTACCTTGGGCTCCCTCTTCTTGCGGGGAAGGACAGGTCTCTGAAGAAAAACGACCTGTTTGGTGGCCAAACTTCCATCACTAGGCCAGAGGGAGAGATAGGGAGATGGAGAGGTACAAGGTAGAGGTGAATATGGAGAGAGGGAGGGAGAGAGAATATTATTAGAACTGAAATATAAATAACTTTGAAAACCATAGGTATTTTCTTGATAGTTTATTTGCTACTTTATTTGTAGAGGACAAGGTCTGTACCATCGATAAAGAAATCCATGTCACACAATCACATTACCACAAGCTCTTCTAGAACTACTTCGGGTCATTTCAGAGCAAGCAAGAGAGGAATGGAAAATGCTGTTTGTATTAGAACGCTCCGGTTCCACATGGGGCAGCAATCATACTCCAGGCTAGACCTTATAATGATTTGTGTGAATATTATGGTCAGTACTGATGCTATGTTAAAGGCTGACATCTACCACAGTGAGATGTGAGTTACATAGCAGTGGTCAACCTCGAAAATTCAGCTTTTTCCCCTTTCTGTCATTTCTTGTTAACACGAGAAACCAAAAATGACTTTGGGGCAATCATGTATGTAAAAATTAATATGTTCTACGCTTAGGAGAGAGCTCAGACACCAAGAGAAAGAGACCATGTTCACTGTCTTCCTCAAAACATGGCTGTCCTCATAAACGTCTCCAAAATAATCCCTGTCCATGCATGTCACACTCTGTGTTCATTTATGGATAATCCATACAGTACAGATGACAGACTGACTAATCCACCGAGGAGATTCTGTCATCAGTGGACTTCCTGTCTCTTGTGCTTGCTCTCTCTCCTGTTCGTCTCTCTTCGTTCCAGCTCACACGCATAACCTTCACTCTGTTTCTCTCCTTCGTCTCTCCATCCGGCACGCACGTATCGTCTCTGTTTCTTACTTCAGCCTGCTGTCTCTAAATATCTCTCTCCTTCACTTTGCTTCACTTTCTCTTCCTCTTGTATGAGCTTCATGTAGGCTTTCTCCATCCTTTCCCTTTTCCCTTCTCTCTCTTTATATCCCCTGATCTCCCTCTCCAGATCGCTCCCTCTGTCACTTCCTCTCTCGGAATCCCTCATCCATTAAAATGGATGTACTCCTATACACACGGGGAAGAAGCAGCTTTGAGTTAAGCTGGATCCTTAACTTGGCATATGAAGAACAACGAAAATGTATGAGAGGATGACAACGATATAGAGCCGGCTGCAAATCTTCCCCACAACGTCAAATGGGCTTCCAGATCTCCTGCAGAGGCTTACTATCTAAATAACCCCCACCTCCTCCCTTCTTACCCTGCGTTTCCAACAACCTATTTTCCAGGCTGTCAGATTGCCGGACAACTTCCTGCTGAACAAAAGCGGAAAAGCCAACCTGAGTCCTCAGAAAAAGCCCAAGCCCATTAAAGTAGAACGGAGTGAATGAGTTTGAAAATTACAGGCCCCTTGCTGCTACAGTCCTCTCATAGATGTCTGTGTCTGCAGTACTGGAACAGAACCTTCATATACCAGCAACAAGACGTTCTTTGGTACAGTGGTTGGGAACTTAGTGTATCATGTTTAGTGGTTACCTGTGGTTGTTCACATGAGCTTTATTCATGGTTTCTGTAGAGTAATGTTAAGCATTTCTTCTACAGGTATTATGAAGCATTTACCTATTTACTAAAACGGTCCGAACATTAGATTTACACCAAATGTAACATGTTCCATGTGGCAGAAATATAATGTACATTACCACGTGCACCTTTGCTTTCCTGTTATGTTGATTAAAGAAGCCTTGAGTCCTGGTGGATGTTCACTTTAGATGCTAAGTAGGTCTATGCATACCAGACTCCATGTAGAAAGAAGAAAGAAGAAGTGCACTTTGCTCATCCTCAGAAAGTATCTCAACGTGCATTATCTTAAAATGGAAGTCAACATAATACAAGTGTAAAGACTAAGCTAATCCGAAATGGTTCACTGCTATCGTTGCCGTACACAAAGAGAAGAGTGTTTCAGAAATGGAGAGAAATTAACTTTGCTGTGTTGTTGTATCTAGGCCGGCTCTCTGATTAATTAGCCATGTTGTGCTGTTGTGTTGTGGCATTTTGAGAGAGAGGGATAAAAAAACAAGGGATGAAAATAGAGCGGTAATTAATCAGCTATGCTCCGGAATGGTCTTGATCACCAGAGACAAGGGTACGCAAGGTAAACATATAACTGCAACCGTGTTGAACTCTAAGCATATACTTGGAGTCTTCATTAGTATGACATAACACATTTCATAACTCTGACAAATAGTGCCAATCAGTAGTTGAAACAATAACAAAATGTACTCCCCGCCACTGTTTCGGTAAAAAGAAAGGGGGATGGAGCTGGAGAAATGTTACCACTCAAATTCAAAGACAGAGCTATGGATGCAAGGACCATCCATGATATCAAAAGTATAGTTTTAACCATGTTTTAATGGCTATACAGTATTTGTTCACATTTACTTTGTTTAAAAACAGGCTTATATTTGGGGTTCTGATGGGGTACGACAGTTGAAGTTCATAAGGCATTTATTTCTAAGTTATATTCTTCAAGAATCAATTCTATGGGTACATACAGTATCATTGGATTGGACGTCTTCTGACTCGTGATAATGATTTACGCTTGGGACTGTGTAAAGTGGGGTTTCAGATGGGAGACAGGTATTATTGAAGACTTGGAAGCCATGTTGTGACTGCTGATAGATTACTGAGCTGTTGACTGTTAGCGAACGTGTGCGTGCATAGTCCTCATATGAGATGAATGAGTCAGCAGAGGCTGAGCAGAGGAACCGTTACATTTCTCTGAAGGGATTTTCCAGTTACACACATTGGTGGGTTTAAACTGTCTCGCACCACACATATGAACGCTCCAATTGGGGCCAGTTAGTATTTTCATTGAACAGCCTGTTGAGTTCTTCCGACTGATTCCACAATCCATTTAAGTTGAGCTGTTAATTGACCAGTGATATGGGCTGACCATCGCTTTGTCTAAAAGAGAAGGCAGTTTAATCAGGTTCACCAATCAATACCAGAGTTAGGTAACCAGGATATATGGTGGTCATTCAGGCCCTAACTCAACATTAGTGAGAGTGTGTATTGAGAGGTGAGAGTAGTTACCTGTTGGTCTTGATGATGGGTGTAGGCAGCACACACGTTAGTCTCCAACCATACATGGCAAGAGACTGGAGCAGGGGAACATAGTCAGTCTTCACCTGCAAACCCTACAGAGAGAATGCACACACATTAATATTACATACTACAGTTATACACAGATACTATACACACAAATTATTATTACATACTACAGTTATACACAGATACTATACACACACATTAATATGACATACTACAGTTATACACAGATACTATACACACACATTAATATTACATACTACAGTTATACACAGACACTATACACACACATTAATATTACATACTGCAGTTATACACAGACACTATACACACATGCAGGCATACAAGTACGCACAAGCACATGTACAAGAAATCGTATAACAGACAATTATGGACAATAACCTTCATAATCGTCTTAATACATTTACATTTTAGGAGAAGGGGGGATTCAACTTCATATTCAAGTTGATTTAAATTACCAAAAATTATGTTTTTCATTTTTACATAAAGTGGGTAAAGTTGGTAGTCATTTTACGAGCTTCCATTCCAAAAGTTCCAAGCGGTCAAAACTATTTGTTTTTGAGACAGGGGTGTTACCAAAGCTGGGTTGTATTCATTAGGTTTGTCATAGCTATTTTTCAGAGATGCATTTCAGACACGCGCTAACGCCTCTGCTCACACAGGAAGTGTATGAGGTTTTCCATCTCTGCATCTTCCCTAACTGACAAACCACAGCAAGTGTCAGATATGAAAAGACACGCATACAACATACGCATGCACACATTGTATTGCTACACGGGCATTTACAGTATAGGCTGAGGGCAGTGGGTCCTAATCCAACAGATAGACAAAACAATATCTCTATAACCACAAACAAGTCTTAAGCCCCAAGCCAGTGAGAATTGACCAAAACACATCGTTTGAGAAACACAGCAGTAGGGTGGAGAGGGCTCTGTTGCAACTCTTCTTTACATTTGCATTTGCCGTCCCAGCATCCCTCGGGAAATCCAGAGCTGTGAGAGCTGTGTTTTAGGGTTTGTGTTGGAACCTCTGCCAGAAATGGACACTTTCAAAGCATTAAAAGCAACGTGAATTGGGAAATAAGTTTTGTTTAATGACCCATTCCTGAGGGCAACTGAGACTCGACTGAGAGTGAATCATGTTCTGGAAGATTCCCTCCCCCTGATCTTACCATGGTCACCTTGCTGCATCAGCACATGAGAAACGGAACGCCTTAGCAGTAACTTTGTGTTCTGATTTGTGCGTTAGATATATTCTATATATGAAAAGAGCCATAGTGTGGGGTGCAAGCTAGGGTGTTAAAGGCCTACATTATCAAGACTGGAGAACGGTGAGATAGTGGCTGAGATTTCAAAACAGAACAGTGTTATAGAGTAAAACTAGCAGGGTGGGGTTGAGTTCAACTCTTGGGTTCAAAGTGCACTAAGAGTTAGATGAAATACATGACAGACATAGCTCCCTTTTTCCAGTAAGTCAAATTCTACCTTCATGTTTTTACAGGCTATCAGCCCAGGGACATTATCTACTCCCCTGTCCCTCTAGCTATCACTTTGTCTTTGGACTGGGCTGCACTTCTCCCACCACAATCTCATTATATTCTTATGGATAATGGACAAGTGATCCTGAAACTAGGCTTAAAAGTCCCTACGCTGTATGTCAAGAGGTGAGAGATTGAGAACATTTTCTGAAAACCAAAAGCTGTAATGAAGACCAATCACACCATATACAGTATAATCAATACAGTCTCATTAGAATATGTCAACATTGTGACATTTAACCATTGTCGTTAGCCTAGATGCCAACCAAGCGGACGTATTAGTCACATATTTCAATGAGCAGAATTCTTTGGGAACTCCTCATCCACAAGCCATCAGCATAATTTTCACATCCCTCATCAAACTAGTCTGACCATAGGAGTGGACTCATGCAGGGACAGTGAAAATTGGTCTCTGTATCTAGGTCAGCTCTTGTCTCACCTCTGCTTGAGAGGAAAGAGAAATCATTGGCAAAGGATACACTTGAATGATCCTTTCAGTGGGCTCCCTTCCACATCGGCTGCTACATGCATGACTATTGACATGCCTTGATTTACAAGCAATATCTGTGCTTAGATAACTTTTTAAAGATTATGTAAGTTCTTACTAATTTCCCCGAGACCCATTGGTGTCCAAAACAGAAACATTTCATGACTTGGTCCTAGAGTCATGAAATGTTTAGGATTAATTGAGGGGTGTTGTGTTACGTGTACTGCTTTCAATACACGTAAAAGAAAAAAGTGCAAAATTGGAGTTACAAGGTAATCATCTGACAGCGATGTATACTTTAGTCTATTCAACATTTTACAACACCCACTGCATGCTAATTGGCTGCTCGAAATCTGGCAGCACCAATTGGATTTATGGCATATATCAGCTCATTACATACATTTAGTCAAACTTAGCACCATGATAGACAAATGTTGGGAGAACTAGAGTCAAAACTACAAGTTAACATGAGAGGACCTCTGACACCCACCCACGTACACAGCCACACACACCCACGTCTGAAGTGTCCTCTCCGAAGATCCTTTATTGGCATCTTTACGCTATGTTTTTGGTCTTCAAACCCATTTTGACATAATTTGGTTTCTGGTGACTGAAGTAGTGCTCTTCAAAGTTCAGGCCTCTATACAGCTGCTGGGAACGAATGACAAAAATGCTGTTAACTGGTGCCTCAAGCACACAATATTGTTACTGGTAGAGTTCTCTGTATAATATCTCTCCGGATAATGGCCATGCACTTTTGGGTTAAATGTAATTGAGCTTGTGAAAAACTGGTGGGTCTAATCCTGAATGCTGATTGGTTAAAACCGCATTCCAGCCAGTGAATATTCCACAAGTTACCACCGGCTAAATATATGACGTTAAAATGCCTATTTACTCTGTTCCATCTGACTGGGCAATCCACTGTCTCATCAGCCCAGCCAGGCAATTTATAAACTTGATCTCCACTGTAAAAAGCTTCTTGACATTATCTCATATTTCTTTTAGATTAGTTTTCAACAGCAGAGATTTGTATAAACCTTCCTGGTTGTCTCTCCGACATTGGCAACATTGGCAATCTCCAGCTGTCAGATTCTAATGAACGTGTTGGGAGTCGGGGTGAGACAGACAGGCAGCTTTTCTCAGCCAGTTGAAATCATGAATGAGCATAATTTTTATCGATATATACAAAGAAATATCAATAGAAAACAGGAAAAACTAAATGAAATGCAGCTAGTTTGCAGTCTTTCCAGCTTCAGTTTGGCTAGCTCCTCATTTTCTATGTCAGGTGAAATCGCGCCTCATTAACTCATTGTTATGGATGTATCCAAATAAATGTAACTAGAAAACAGCTTAAACAAATGTAGGGAGGCCATCTGGCTTCTCTATGCTATCACGGATCAGGGCCTGACAGTAGAGTTCCATCGAACTCTATGTTGCTAATTTTGTGTTTGGTCCCCAATTAGAGGCAGCTGTTATGCGTTACCTCTAATTGGGGACCCTATTTAAGTTGTATTGTTTCCCATCTGTGTTGTGGGAAATTGTAGTGTTTTTGTTCATGTTGAGCACGCAGTCACGTTACGGTAGTGTTACCTTCATTGTTTATTGTTTTCATTAAGTTAGCATTAAATAAAATATGTCTAGTCCTGCATCTTGGTCGATCCATACACACCATCGTGACAAAATACTTTGTTGTTATTCTTGCTCACTGTTTACGTGACTGTAAGTTAGCCGTAGTTGCCTAGTGTTGGGACTAAATCTTGTGGAAGGATGAAATAGTATGAATAAATTTATCAAAATATATATTTTTATTAAAATATGTAAATCATTATTTGAATATGTTGGTAACCCGTTGTATAAAAGTGATAATGCCCTCGATGTCGGTGTTTGGAGGATATATTGGCAAGAATATTTCTCAGAGGTCTCGAGGAGAGAAACTTTCTGTTGCAGCTCTAAGAGCTCAATGATAAGGGGAGGCATTGCATTATATCCAAGACTGAACTTCCATATTGATTTTCCTTTTGATACGAGAGACGGGAGCACAGTCCTGATTTGAGTTTCATTGTGTAGGAAATTATGTCCAGTTATTAATTTTGCGGGCTCCATGAACATCTACTGTATGTCCTATTCATTTCATTTAGTCATTTATTGTAGAAATAGGAAAAAGTCTCTGCGCACTTCCAGTCTTTCATCGTAGCCGAGCTTTGTCAGTCAACCTTCATCAGAGCATATCTCCGCCAGTCATTTATTGGAAGAAAATGGGAAGAATGTTTCCGATTGGCTAGAATGTCCATCCATAGACCTACACAGAATTCTGAGCATCTGTACAGTTTTTATTTAGCCTTACTTTTCTTATGAGGTGAATAAATATTGACTAATACGAATTTAAAGTACCTTGTTTCTAATTGTTGTCAAAATTACCCCTTCTGACACAAAAATGTGACATAAGTGATATTTGAGGAAGGTCTGACTTTCAAAATAACAGACCACAAACAGTTTGTGTACAAACAGCTCTACATATCTACACTGTACCAATCATACCACATTCTACCAACGTGATTGTGAATACTGCGCAAAAACTGTAATAACTACTCATTTATGCTAAAAGATTAGTTTTAGAAGTTTGCTATCAATTAAAACAGAAGTTTTGACATGTTCTGTGCAATACGAAAACAAAATCTCTGAGAAAAGCTGCACTTCCTGCTCCAACACAACAATATTGATTTAATTCTCAGTGAACCAGCCTGTTTTCTTGTTTTCGCTGCTCAGAAATCCAACCACCTGTCAGTCTTTCAGCAAGATGGGAACGAGAGCGCTGGGAAAAAATATCCCAATCAATATTCTGCATAATTTTGTGTAATTATTCTGGCACCAAAATGACAATGAGCGGTGAGGATACTTTGCATATACATTTTAAGCAGTTATCAAAATGAATGTGCCGGGTATGAAGTCTGATCATCCTCTGTAAAATAGTGTTATCAAGCAAACTTCAGGAGAGATTAGTCGAGCAAAATTGCTTTTGATAAAGTCCTGGCCAGCACTCTTGATTGGATTCCTTGGAACTATAATGTGGAACATCTAAAGGTGTTACACATGGTTGCTTTGTCTTTCAATTAACTTCCAAAGGAGCGTAAAAAGGTCTATAAAATCCATGTAATTTCTCAGTTGTTGACAAAATAATTGCTAATCTGTAGTAAAGACAATATTGCAGTCTCTTTACCACAGTATTCACATAAAGATACCTACATACTCCACGATTTTCAAATTCGTACAGTGTATAACCTTCACACGACCTAACGCCTAGGTTTTTGTGGGACGCTGTACAAACATGACATTTAAGGCAGCGAATATTGTGTAGGCTGAATTCTTTAGACATTTTAAAGGGTTAAGAGCATTTTGATGTCAAGGATTAAATTGTGTATTTGTGATCTGACTTCCTTTCTGAGGTGGACAATGCTCCAGTCACATTTAGTGGACAAACTCTAAACTCGATTACAGTGACACACACACACACACACACACACACACACACACACACACACACACACACACACACACACACACACACACACACACACACACAGCCATATAAAGAAGTAGACAGAAATACATTTCCAACTTGGATTTGCGCAAACTGGGGACTTAATCGCTGGCCAGATTAGGGCTTGTTTGCTGCAGATAATACAAGCCATCAAGCCACCGCTTCTGGGCCACCATGGTTAGAGGTCTCTCACATTAAACGGTTAGAGGACTCTCACATTAAATGTAGGGACAAACACTCAAAGCCATGGGAAAAGCCCACTCACATCAATGACAGTCCACTGCTCCACAACGATGGCGTCGTACGTTGTGGTCACACTCAGGTCGCCGCCCTCCGTCCCCTCTTGGAAGATGAAGACGCTTTCCACCGACTTAGGCTGCAAATCTGTAGAAAATGGAGAGGGAGGCCATGAAGGAGTTAGTATTTACAGAATGGATGGTGTCTGTTTGTCTGGCTCCCAGGCCTCTAGGCCATGCAAAGAAGAGAGGGAAGTTAATTACATTACGCAGCCAACCAGCAACCCACACACACTGGGCCATTTATTACCAGGCAGGGTTGCAGCATGGACCATTTGTATAAGCAAGGGCCAGATATGGACTATATATCTATGACAGAACAAGAGAGAGGGAAGAGAGAGAGAGAGGGGGGGGGGGGGGGGGGGGGGGGGGGGGGGGTGCTTGGAGAGATTATAGATGAACAGACCGACCTTACGAACAGATTGTTGAAGCATAACACGATTAATCTGAAAACATACATGTTTTACATGTAAGGACTAATACACCCAGACAGGGCCATGGTACCATAAAATAACTTTTCTGTAGACATTTGAACCCTGTAGGATAAGGGTAACATTCCCAGCATGATTGGTGAGCTTCTTCTCCATCCCAAACATATTTTTATTCCATTGAGCAGTGTGCTAGAACCTCTGGCCCTTCAGACCAGGGCTCTCAGTTGGCCTGAGTGCTTTCTCATTACTCCTGTACCATTTACACACTAATAGAGTTTGTGCGGCCCAGGCCCCACCATGAGACACTCCACATTTCATTACTCTGCCCTAATAATGGGGGAACGAGGGTCGGCTGGAAAGGGAGGGACGACAGGCTGCTTTATTTCCCCCTAGAAAACCCATTTAAGGCTGCTGGGCGCGCTCAATTGAAGACATCTCTCAGACATCTATTGGCTCCTTTCAAATACAGACATTGTCATTGTTCATTCCCCTCTCTCCCATCCTCCCTCCCTCTTTCCTCCACCCTACCCCTCCTTTACACCCCCCCCCCCCCCATCCATCGTTCACCAGACGTGTCCCTGCTTGGCGTGTAATTGGAAAGCCCTCTTGGAGATTGGGTTGGCCTGATGGTTCCCTGCCGATGCACTGGGATCACTCAGGTGAGATGCACACAGGGATTCAGTCTCTTTTCTTTAGGGGGAACACACTGCCTCCTGGCATTATGCTGCCAGACACTGAGGCACTGTGGGGTTGAGAGGTTTGGGGGATATGTAGTGCCAACACAAATAACAGCATAACATTGAGTTGAGTCTCGACTGACAATGTATTGAGTGAAACAGAAGCTTGGAGGCAAATATATTATGAGACAATGTACAGTATTCTCATCATCTAGCCGATCCTCTCCAGGTACCTGAGGTTGTACATACTGAGTAAGACATGCAGAGAGAGGGAACTAAAAGGCAAAGAGTGACACAGACGTACTGAGAGTTAGTGACAATGGCGGTGTGAGTCGTGGCACTGACTGACATGGAGCACCAATCTAACTAGGGCCCAGTGACAACCAGTGACAGGGAGTGGACTGAAGACAGGCAGTAAGTGACAAAGAGACTGATGCTAGGTTGACATAGACTTTGACGGAGAGACACAGAGGAGTAAAAAACAGGGGTGAATCTAAAGTCCTATTGACCGTGGAAGCAACCGAATGACCCTGCCCCAAATCATGTCTGTTACTGACATGATTTAAATATGTGTGCTTAGAACTGCAGGGGAGAACAGGAGACAGGGCTGTGAAAGCTTATCTATATTTTAAAATGGGACAGGAATCCAGAGAGAGAAAGAGAGACATAGAAAGAGTGGGGTTACTAATGTGTGTGGATTGGCCAGGGCTTTCCTCATATGAGCCAAAGGTTTGGAGTCTGGGGGCCACGTACCTGTGGTTACCGGGCAGACTTCTGGTTGTGGCTAGGGTTTTGAGGAATATGACATGAATTCTGTACCCTGCCTTACACAAAGGCATATACAGTGGGGAGAACAAGTATTTGATACACTGCTGATTTTGCAGATTTTCCCACTTACAAAGCATGTAGAAGTCTGTAATTTTTATCATAGGTACTCTTCAACTGTGAGAGACGGAATCTAAAACAAAAATCCAGAAAATCACATTGTATGATTTTTAAGTAATTAATTTGCATTTTATTGCATGACATAAGTATTTGATACATCAGAAAAGCAGAACTTAATATTTGGTACAGAAACCTTTGTTTGCAATTACAGAGATCATATGTTTCCAGTAGTTCTTGACCAGGTTTGCACACACTGCAGCAGGGATTTTGGCCCACTCCTCCATACAGACCTTCTCCAGATCCTTCAGGTTTCGGGGCTGTCGCTGGGCAATACGGACTTTCAGCTCCCTCCAAAGATTTTCTATTGGGTTCAGGTCTGGAGACTGGCTAGGCCACTCCAGGACCTTGAGATGCTTCTTACGGAGCCACTCCTTAGTTGCCCTGGCTGTGTGTTTCGGGTCGTTGTCATGCTGGAAGACCCAGCCACGACCCATCTTCAATGCTCTTACTGAGGGAAGGAGGTTGTTGGCCAAGATCTCGCGATACATGGCCCCATCCATCCTCCCCTCAATACGGTGCAGTCGTCCTGTCCCCTTTGCAGAAAAGCATCCCCAAAGAATGATGTTTCCACCTCCATGCTTCACGGTTGGGATGGTGTTCTTGGGGTTGTACTCATCCTTCTTCTTCCTCCAAACACGGCGAGTGGAGTTTAGACCAAAAAGCTCTATTTTTGTCTCATCAGACCACATGACCTTCTCCCATTCCTCCTCTGGATCATCCAGATGGTCATTGGCAAACTTCAGACGGGCCTGGACATGCGCTGGCTTGAGCAGGAGGACCTTGCGTGCGCTGCAGGATTTTAATCCATGACGGCGTAGTGTGTTACTAATGGTTTTCTTTGAGACTGTGGTCCCAGCTCTCTTCAGGTCATTGACCAGGTCCTGCCGTGTAGTTCTGGGCTGATCCCTCACCTTCCTCATGATCATTGATGCCCCACGAGGTGAGATCTTGCATGGTGCCCCAGACCGAGGGAGATTGACCGTCATCTTGAACTACTTCCATTTTCTAATAATTGCGCCAACAGTTGTTTCCTTCTCACCAAGCTGCTTGCCTATTGTCCTGTAGCCCATCCCAGCCTTGTGCAGGTCTACAATTTTATCCCTGATGTCCTTACACAGCTCTCTGGTCTTGGCCATTGTGGAGAGGTTGGAGTCTGTTTGATTGAGTGTGTGGACAGGTGTCTTTTATACAGGTAACGAGTTCAAACAGGTGCAGTTAATACAGGTAATGAGTGGATAACAGGAGGGCTTCTTAAAGAAAAACAAACAGGTCTGTGAGCGCCGGAATTCTTACTGGTTGGTAGGTGATCAAATACTTATGTCATGCAATAAAATGCAAATTAATTATTTAAAAATCATACAATGTGATTTTCTGGATTTTTGTTTTAGATTCCGTCTCTCACAGTTGAAGTGTACCTATGATAAAAATTACAGACCTCTACATGCTTTGTAAGTAGGAAAACCTGCAAAATCGGCAGTGTATCAAATACTTGTTCTTCCCACTGTACTTCAAAAATCACACTCGCAGAGGTGTAAAGTACTTAAGTAAAAATTATTTTTTGGGGGTATCTGTACTTTACTATTTAAACTTTTACTCCACTACATTCTAAAGAAAATAATGATTTTTTTACTACATACATTTTTCCGGACACCCAAAATGCTGGCTATCAGTTTTTAATTTTTAAATTTATTTCATTGAGATGATTTATAATTGAGATGATTTATACTTTTACTATTGATACTTAAGTATATTTTAGCAATTACATTTAGTTTTGATACTTAAGTATAATTAACCAAATACTTTTAGACTCAAGTAGTATTTTACTGGGCGACTTTCACTTTTACTTGTCATTTTCTATTAAGGTATCTTTACTTTTACTTTTAAGTATGACAATTTGGGACTTTTTCCACCACTGCTCATGGTCATGCACATGCACATGCGTACACGCACGCACACACACACATACACGCACGCACACACACATACACAGGTCTTCAAGCCATATTGCACAACCAATCTTTGGCCATAAAAAATGCCAGCACAACTTTCCTCCAAATTATTTTCACTGTGAAGTAATACCTTATTGGAATTTCATATTCTGGGGAACTCTTTGCCTGAATATAGAAAGCCAAGCACTGTGCTAACTGTCATGCGTATGAATAGCTCAAATGTTTCACAGCGCCGGTTACAAATCCTAATTGTCACGGAGGAGATAGCGTAAGCTAAACACACAGCCAGGGCAACTAAGGAGTGGCTCCGTAAGAAGCATCACCATTAGTGCCAATTCACCAGTAAACAAACCGCTCCCCCTCAGAACTCCAGCCGCGGCGTAGTCGTGTGGGGCTGCATGGGCGCTGTGACACGCTGGGCTGGGTATGAATCTTTAATGTCTCTCTCATGAAGCCGCAGGGTGGCGGGCCGTTAACGTTACACAGGAGCCGCCTGCCAGCGCCACGATCTGCAAATTCAATAACAAACTAATATCCTACCCTCCGTGTCTCTCTGAACCCACTTCCACCTGTCTTCCGCCTCCATCCCACCTAGCCACGCCGGGATATCAAACAGGACTTATCCCCCCCCTCACATCTCCCGCCTCCTCAGTGAGCTTCACCATGGAAACACATCTCCTCAGGGGCCAGGGCAGAGGAGCAGGAGGAGAGACAGTATGTGTGGTATCCCCTGGACCTTACCAGGCAGGCAGTCGGCAGCCAGCCACAATAGGCAGGTAGCGCCGGGTTTAGCAAAAGGCCAGCCGAGCAGGGGGAATTCATGAATATGTATTCGAAGAGGGTAGGACTGTAGGAGTAAACAACAGCGAAACAAATACAGAATAATGGAGGGAAACGTTGCAGAGAGATGATTCCTCTGTAACTGGAAAGGTACAGGGAGTTAGTTCTTGTTAATTCTGTTTTCAAAGAAAACCTAAAGGGTTAACAGCCTACCTCTAATTAACCACATTTAATTGGCTTGTTATAGGGTTGTTAGAGTACATGCGTAGGTTATTCCACTGGCTGTTACGTTGGTAGGCCTATGATGTCATGTAAAGTGGGAGAACATTGTGAAAGTAGAAGCACTCCGAAACAGTTCAGAGGAAGAACTTAACAAGAACAACAAGACCTCTTTCAGAAACAACAACAATAGAGATATAAAAAAGCCATAAGAGGACCATGCAGAGTGTTAGTACACAGTCGTATTGCACTACATCCAAGACAGATGACAATCACAGACTATTATTGTGCACCTCTGGTGCTCTGCTGTGACTGTCATTATAATCTCTAATCAAACCGAGTGTCATCGCCACTGACACGCTACGTCTTTTATTGTGCGGCTTCACATTCCAGAATGCCCTTGATGTTTATAGAGAGGAGATGGTCTCTTCTCATACTCTAATGTATTCAGAAATGGATCTCAAAGAGGCGCTAAATTTGGAGTTGTCTGCATGGCCATGGGTTCTCAGGCTTGTTAAAACCAGACACTCCTCTGTTTGATGTAATTAGCAACAAACGTGATGTTGCCTTGGCTTTGATATCCTACCGTTCACAGTTCCCAAGAGGGTCGCACGAACACAGCGTTCACCGAGACAAACTTGTTTGTTTTGAAAAGGGTTTGGCAGGCATACATTGACAGGCTGTTCCCTATACAGTATACTTGACATGCTATTTCTGATAAAGAGCTGACATTTCCAGAGCAGTACAGAACACGGCCAAGCCTATATTTATTTTTATAATACACTGATTCTGTATTAAAATATGCATATCTTAACCACACATAGAAATGCTAAATATATTAGAATAACCTAATAGAAAAAAGGAATTATAATAACGGGGTTCATTAACCCATTCTAAAGATGCAAGGAGGCACTCATTTGCCATCAGGTTAATTATCTGTGTTTCAGAGGCGCTGATGCGTTCACTTTAGGAGATTAATTAATTATGACTCTTATTTACTCAAGCTGGGGGTTTTCGTCACCATCAGAATTAAGTGGCATGCCCCAGGGTCTAGATACAGAGTGCAATGTTTGGTAGAAGAGCAGTACAGCACACTATCAGAACAACAACAACAGCACAGACTGAACAGTTTGAAAGGGGACAGGATATGGAGACATTTTGGCAATAGCTAAGTAATAACTTGCTTTGTCTTTTTTTATATGTCTTTTTTTACATTTACTAATGTGGAAGAAAATAAGAGGTTTGCCAGGCGAATGAAAAAAGTACAGAGATATTGTGAAGAGGCCAATTTTTCCATAACAACTTTGCTAATACTATACCATAACAGAACAGATGTTAAATAAAAATGTAATGTGTGTAAAAACATGAAGTGGACGTTGGATAGTTTGTTTACCATTGTCGTTGCACAGGTTGAAGTAGCCATCAACGAGTGAGGCCCCGTTGTTGAAGTGCTGGGTCATGTGATCCAGCCAGTTGGCCTCCACCCCTTTGCCCCCCTCGTCACGGAGTTGAACCCTCAGCGGTACCTTCACAGTGTAGTACTTCAGTTGGCCCTCACGGTCAGTTGGGTGGTTGAACAGGGCTAGCAGCTCCACCCCTGAGAACACAGAACACTCAATCTCAATCTCTACAGATTGTGCTGACATGAAACAAAGATTTATAACGTGACAGAGTTGATAGCCTGTAACAGAGGTGATTTATAAC
This sequence comes from Thymallus thymallus, assembly GCA_023634145.1. Lineage (NCBI taxonomy): Eukaryota > Metazoa > Chordata > Actinopteri > Salmoniformes > Salmonidae > Thymallus > Thymallus thymallus. The sequence continues at coordinate 12,556,468 of CM042415.1, read as the reverse complement.
ACTTAACAGAGTTGACTCGTACCCTGTAACATAGGTGATTTATAAAACACCATAAGAGAGGTGAATTATGACACATAACAGAGTTGACTCATACGCCATAACAGAGGTGATTAATAACACATAACAGAGTTGACTCATACGCCATAACAGAGGTGATTAATAACCCATAACAGAGTTGACTCATCATTTCTCCACCATCCCATACAAAGGCTTGTGCCTCAATTGAAATGGTCCTCCTTTAATATGGACCAATGCATCCAAATTTGGATGGACTATTGTTTTGGCAGCAGCTATTTAAATCAAGAGCGGCATAATCTTCTTTTTTTAATGCAAATATCTGCCATTCCCTTGTGAACCAGATAGAGGGCCAGAATGTGTTAGACTCCCACACACGAAGACGCACAAAAGACACAGGCGCACACACACACGCACACACACACAGACACAGACACAGACACACACACACACAGACACAGACACAGACACACACACACACACACACACACACACACACACACACACACACACACACACACACACACACACACACACACACACACACACACACACACACACACACACACACACACACACACACACACACACACAGAGTGCATCAGAGGGGACCATGGTTCAGATGATCTGGTTTTCTGTCAGTCAGACACCCAGGAAGAATGAATCATTTATAACCATTTCCTTTCTGCCACGTCTGACTGATGTGACAGCTGGCCACCAAATTCCCAAAATCTTGTCGTTTACACTCTTCAAAGCTCCAGAATCACTACTGAATCACAATAATGCATCACAACTCTCCCTGCATATGTTATAGAAACAACAAAAGTATTGAAAACCAAGCTAAGTCAATACAACAAAGTCTCTCCACTAATCTTAATTTTTCAGTTTGTTTTCCCCCAAAAGAGTGCATTTAAATGAGGCTTTCACATAATATTAAAGTTGATGTTTACTCGTTCAAGGCCATTGGTTTTGAGGAACTGCTAGCTTCATCATTCCACTAAATGCTCTGCTATGTGTCACAGACCGTTCATAATTTATGCATAGCAGACAGAGACCTTTCACTAATGCATCCGACTAAACCAGACAGCTCAATGTTAATGCATTTAAAGATAAGATAATCGTGGCAAAATGTATAACATAAATGTTATAACATCATTAAAACAATGTGTAGCATATGTTATTTCCATTGAACAGCTTTACATGCAAGGTTAAGTGCAAAATAGTCTGAGTTACGGTAGAGGCATGACTTGGAGTTAAAAATAATCCAGGAATCCGTACGTATCAGATCATTCTCACATGATAACCACTTCAAAACGCAACTGACTCAACAATTTTAGCATCAGGGACATCAAAGTGAAACAAATATGTTCGCATCGTCCTTGACTTGCCCTGAGATTTGGATGGCGATAACACACAGTAGGGGTGTATTGGCTATTGAGACCTGCCAGGCCACAGTCACATGGAAAATATCAGATGGTTGACCTGCTATGAGACGTTACCTAGTGTGGCCCATTAATTTGAGAAAATGGACGACTAAGGAGTTAACGAGCGCATGAACGCAATTACAACGTTCCAAATACTTCCCTTTAAAGTCTGGTCTGATGAGTGCCCGTCCAATGACAAGGTCAGGCCCCATAACCCTAACTGATCATGTGTACTGTACAGAACCACTGTTGAACATGACAGCATCTGTTCTGCTAGTCCACCCTCCTCAACACTGACTTGATCAGGACTAACATTTCATAATAAATAAATGCTCAAACCAACATGTAGCCCAGCTTTCTCTGCAACACGAGAATGTCTAGCTTCATACTACTTCACTTCTAAGAGGTAATGGCAATAATGATGTGTGTGACCATTGTGATGTTTGTCCAATGTCTGTCTTTATTATACCGTCACCAATCACCTCGACGCTCTTTGATGCTATTTTGGAGCATGTCGGTTTCAATTCTGGTCAGTCCCAGTTTCACTTCTGATTGTTACCTGTTCCATATTCTGCCGTTGTCTACTGTACACCTCCAGCTCTGGAATCAGGAGGATTAAGGGGGCAAAGCCATCCAGAACTGGGACTTGGAGTCAATCTCAGCAGAGAGAGCATTAGTGAAGAGGACAAGGGCACTTGGCACCATGCTGGCTATGCTGTGGTGGCGGGGACTGATGTCAGTTGGGGATGATCTCACTGCAATACGCACTGGAGGAAGGTCCAGATGGACCAGGGTGCTGTGTCTACAGGGAGCCAAGCGTGTAGTACGGGCACACATGAACACAGGGGCACCGCCAGGGATTCTGGGCACCCCCCCCCCCCATACAGCGCCCGTGCATGCACACACACACAGAGGGGTGCATTCAACACACATGCACATTTTATGAACACGTTTTCCAACTGGGGTTGAAAAAGAGAGAGAGAGAGAGAGAGAGAGAGAGAGAGAGAGAGAGAGAGAGAGAGAGAGAGAGAGAGAGAGAGAGAGAGAGAGAGAGAGAGAGAGAGATAAAGAGAGAAGAGCTGTCCATCTGGTATTCTAAAATGCTGAAATATGCCAAATTTAATCCAACTTTATGCTGCACCACAGTGTGAGGACATTGAAGAACCATTTATGCGGTTTCAAGTTGAATCTTGCCTGGCATACTGTACATGAATCCAATTACATAGTAACGAATGTAAATCTGACAATACTCACCATTGGCTCTCTGAGTGTGACGGCTTGGTTTCTCCTTCAGTTCTATGGTGTTTGTCTCGTTATTGTTGTGTGTCAGTGTGTCTTCCACTATAAGATCCTGATCGTGGTCTTCCTCGCTCTCTGTGGACGGTGTTACGGGGAGAGAGGACCTCCCATCATGGTTGCTTTCCCCCACAGTAGTCTCACCCTCCCCAGTGTTCCTAGTCTGGTCCTCCCCCTCCCTACCCTTACATAAGGAGCCTTGGCCCTCATCGGCCCCAGTGTCCATCACCTGCTCCTGGGCTCCTGGTTCTCCATTGATTCGGTGGCTAGTGGGGCTTTGACTGCTCAGTGAGCCTAGCACGGAGCTGGGGCTGGAGTGGAGGGAGAGGGAGGGCGTCTCTGGTTCTCTGGTCTGGGTAGTACCTCGTACTCCACACGGCTCCTGGATGAAGCCCACAAACATGACCCCCTGGTCTGCCGCATCCTGGATCTGCTGGAGAGACAGATAGCAAACAACAGTGGACGACCTGACTTTTACTAATACTATTTAATAATAACAAACTCTGTTATAATGGGACTGTAATTTAAGATCATGTTGGCTAATCATGAGTAAGATCAAAGTTTTAGCTAGTGCTCAATGGACTTTCTAAAAATGTGTGATAACCTTGAAACACAACCAAGAACATAAGCACACATTGCTAGGTCATACCATTATAGAACCATAGCCATTTCCCCTCTTGAATTTCCCTCAATTACTCCCTATGGATTCCAGGGGAACTGTTTACACACCTGGTATTTGTATATAATTATAGAGCCACTCTCCCTCCCTCCACCCCTCTTCCAAGCATCAGCCATTCAAATTGAACTAGAGTTGATTGGATTGCAATGGCTCCAGCCCTGGCAGGAGTGCATCCCAAATCAAGCATTGCTTTCCCATTTCATTGTCATCTGGCATTTGGTCAATATTGGGATTTTCCATCAAATGAAATGGAAATGTTAACTGTCAAGCAATGTTAATGATGCCATTCTTCATTCATATTCTGTCATAAGATCCAGCCAGAGGCAAGACATTCTGCTATCTGCAGGTGGGGACCAGGAAAATCCAAATCAAATCAGCATAGGCGCCATATCACAGGTTATCCTCTATGAAATGAAATTGTAAAACAGTCACATTGTTTCATAGCTGCATTGTTTAATATCTATTGAACGTTCACTCAGCACTTACACATTTTTATTCCCAGCCAAATTGCAAAATGGAATTGCCAAGATGAAAAGAAGAATATTGTCTGTCATTTTAGGGTAACGGTGCCAGTCAATGAGGGTGAGGGATCGTTTCTACTGTGTGTGTGTTAATGTGGGTCGAATCAGGTGTGAAGGTAATGGATAGCCTTTGAAATGGTCCGCATTGAATGGAAAATCGCACTGTATTGTATATTGCACATGCTCAGGTCCGAGAAACAGGTAAACTTCATATGTTACTAATAAGCGTGCACCCATTAAGAAAATGAATGCAAAAACTGTTAAATCCCCTTGGATTGATGAGGAATTGAAAAATTGTATGGTTGAGAGGGATGAGGCAAAAGGTATGGCAAATAAGTCTGGCAGCCCAACTGCCACTCCTATTTGCCACATCTTCAATTTAAGCCTACTAGAAAGTGTGTGCCCTCAGGCCTGGAGGGAAGCTAAAGTCATTCCGCTACCCAAGAATAGTAAAGCCCCCTTTACTGGCTCAAATAGCCGACCAATCAGCCTGTAAACGTCTGGAAAAAATTGTGTTTGACCATATACAATGCTATTTCACAGTAAACAAATTGACAACAATTTTTCAGCACGCTTATAGGGAAGGACACTCAACAAGCACAGCACTTACACAAATGACTGATGATTATCAATCATAGTCTGATGCTGGGAAAACGTATGTGTTATGGCTTTACACCCCCTGCTATAATGTGGATAAAGAGTTACTTGTCTAACAGAACACAGAGGGTGTTCTTTAAAAGAAGCCTCTCTAACATAATCCAGGTAGAATCAGGAATTCCCCAGGGTAGCTGTTTAGGTCCCTTACTTCTTTCAATCTTTACTAACGACATGCCACTGGCTTTGGGTAAATGTGGATGACTCAACACTATACACGGCAGCTACTACAGCAACTGAAATGTCTGCAACACTTAACAAAGAGCTGCAGTTCGTTTCAGAATGGGTAGCAAGGAATACGTTAGTCCTAAATATTTCCAAAACTAAATGCATTGTATTTGGGACAAATCATTCACTAAACCCTAAACCTCAACTACATCTCGTAATGAATAATGTGGAAATTGAGCAAGTTGAGGTGACTAAACTGCTTGGAGTAACCCTGGATTGTAAACTGTCATGGTCAAAACATATTGATACAACAGTAGCTAAGATGGGGAGAAGTCTGTCATTAATAAAGCACTGCTCTACCTTCTTAACAATACTATCAACAAGGCAGGTCCTACAGGCTCTAGTTTTGTTGAACCTGGACTACTTTTCAGTCGTGTGGTCAGGTGCCACAAAGAGGGTCTTATAAAAAATTGCAATTGGCTCAGAACAAGGCAGCTCAGCTAACATTAATAATATGCATTTCAATCTCTCCTGGCTCAAAGTGGAGGAGAGGTTGACTTCATCACTACTTGTATTTGTGAGAGGTATTGACATGTTGAAAGCACCGAGCTGTCTGTTTAAATGACTAAAACACTGCTCAGACACCCATGCCAACCCCACAAGACTATGGGAGGTGCACAGTACTACAGTACATAGAGCCATGACTACATGGAACTCTATTCCACATCAGATAACTGATGTAAGTAGTAGAATCAGATACAAATACACCTTATGGAACAGCGGGGACTGTGAAGCAACACAAACATTGGCACAGACACATGCATACACACACACATGATAACATAAGCACTATACACACACACGTACACATGGATTTTGTGTTGTAGATATGTGGTAGTGGAGTAGGGGCCTGAGTTCACACACGTAGTGTGTTGTGAAATCTGTTATGAATGTATTGTAATGTTTTAAAAATTGTACAACTGCCTTCATTTTGCTGGAGCAAATGGGGATCCATAATAAATACAAATACATTGCTATTTATAATTACAAGCCTCTTTTATTTTAATAGACGTCCGTGATATCTACTAATATTATATGGTTATGGACACCCTCTTTAAAGACTTTAATTTTCCAGTTCTACATAGGCTACATACAGTGGGGCAAAAAAGTATTTAGTCAGCCACCAATTGTGCAGGTTCTCCCACTTAAAAAGATGAGAGAGGCCTGTAATTTTCATCATAGGTACACTTCAACTATGAGAGACAAAATGAGAAAAGAAAATCCAGAAAATCACATTGTAGGAATTTTAATGAATTTATTTGCAAATTATGGTGGAAAATAAGTATTTGGTCAATAACAAAAGTTTATCTCAATACTTTGTTATATACCCTTTGTTGGCAATGACAGAGGTCAAACGTTTTCTGTAAGTCTTCACAAGGTTTTCACACACTGTTGCTGGTATTTTGGCCCATTCCTCCATGCAGATCTCCTCTAGAGCAGTGATGTTTCAGGGCTGTCGATGGGCAACACGGACTTTCAACTCCCTCCAAAGAGTTTCTATGGGGTTGAGATCTGGAGACTGTCTAGGCCACTCCAGGACCTTGAAATGCTTCTTACGAAGCCACTCCTTCGTTGCCCGGGCGGTGTGTTTGGGATCATTGTCATGCTGAAAGATCCAGCCACGTTTCATCTTCAATGCCCTTGCTGATGGAAGGAGGTTTTCACTCAAAATCTCACGATACATGGCCCCATTCATTCTTCTCTTTACACGGATCAGTCGTCGTGGTCCCTTTGAAAAAAAACAGCCCCAAAGCATGATGTTTCCACTCCCATGCTTCACAGTAGGTATGGTGTTCTTTGGATGCAACTCAGCATTCTTTCTCCTCCAAACACGACGAGTTGAGTTTTTACCAAAAAGTTCTATTTTGGTTTCATCTGACCATATGACATTCTCCCAATCCTCTTCTGGATCATCCAAATGCTCTCTAGCAAACTTCAGACGGGCCTGGACATGTACTGGCTTAAGCAGGGGGACACGTCTGGCACTGCAGGATTTGAGTCCCTGGCGGCGTAGTGTGTTACTGATGGTAGCCTTTGTTACTTTGGTCCCAGCTCTCTGCAGGTCATTCACTAGGTCCCCCCGTGTGGTTCTGGGATTTTTGCTCACCGTTCTTGTGATCATTTTGACCCCACGGGGTGAGATCTTGCGTGGAGCCCCAGATCGAGGGAGATTATCAGTGGTCTTGTATGTCTTCCATTTCCTAATTATTGCTCCCACAGTTGATTTCTTCACACCAAGCTGCTTACCTATTGCAGATTCAGTCTTCCCAGCCTGGTGCAGGTCTACAATTTTGTTTCTGGTGTCCTTTGACAGCTCTTTGGTCTTGGCCATAGTGGAGTTTGGAGTGTGACTGTTTGAGGTTGTGGACAGGTGTCTTTTACACTAATAACAAGTTCAAACAGGTGCCATTAATACAGGTAACGAGTGGAGGACAGAGGAGCCTCTTAAAGAAGAAGTTACAGGTCTGTAAGAGCCAGAAATCTTGCTTGTTTGTAGGTGACCAAATACTTATTTTCCACCATAATTTGCAAATAAATTCATTAAAAATCCTACAATGTGATTTTCTGATTTTTTTTCTTCTCATTTTGTCTCTCATAGTTGAAGTTTTATTAAAACTAAGGGCGGTCTCGTCTACTGGCTGTGGAAAGTGAGTCGAGATGAAACCCAACAGATAAGAGATTGTTTTTGCCCACTGGGCTCTAGGACCTATAGGATGGTCAGTTGTATCTGTGATCAGAGTCCCCCCGAACAAAACTGTGCTGGCTTACTATTTTTGTTCACATCAATGTCCTATTCAGCACAGTTGTGGATGCCTAACCACTAACCAGGGCAGCTCGGGAACAACTTGGCTTGGCTCAGCTCATCTCAGTAGTGTGATAAGTGCCTTATCTGAGGCTCACCTTCTTGACGTAGCCCTGGATGAGCGCTGGGGTGGGCACCTGGTCGGCAGACAGACACTGCTCCAGCTGCAGGAGGTAGGGAGCACAGCCTGACTGGCTCTTCTCCAACCTGCAGTAGCAGCCCACACAGCGGGGGAGAGAGGAACAACACATTTCAGCCACAGTCATTTCAGCCATAGGCGACACAGACATACACCACATTCTGTAATACATTTCTGAAAATGGTGGCACAGAGAAATCCTTAAAAACTAAGAATTTATGGATTTATGCAAGGAACTTATGTCCATCCATATTAATAAATCACATATGAGCCGTGTTAATGTAATTGCTGACCTGCATGACAGAAAAAAAAAGAAGCACTTAACTTAGACACAAATCAGGATTGAAAGGGGCACATTAGGGTGAGATAGGAAACTCAATGCGATACAAATCTTATCCTGTTTTTCCACTTTTTCGATCAGTATTGTGGGTAGTTGGAATCTATTTATATGAGCCTGTATTTTTCTATTTTCTCTGGAGGAAATCCCACAGCTAGCCCTGGAGGAGACCAATGCCCCAGCTTCCATTGCTCTGCTTCTCTTCTCATCCTGTTGACAACACGGATGGGGCCCCTCCACCCCCACCACAGCGTGTGTGTGTATGTACAGTACATGCCTGCATGTGTGTGTGTGTGTAAGGAGACTTTAAACATTATCACATGCAGCCCAGGCCTAGCTTTCTCTCTCAGTCACACAGACTTCACAGCACAGCGGGAACTTGAGTCATCTCTCACAGTCAACAACACCCCACAGAAGCCAGACATCACTGTCACGCCAGTCACCCATCATTATTGATCTTATCCCAGATCAAATGTCAGTAGCAAACTATGTCAAGGAAAATCTGCACATTGGATGCTCTGAATCAGGTAGAGATATTTGCAAACTTACTGCGCAAATCACAGCACCGTGAAGTCTCAATGTAAAGGAAAACCGCTGGCTTCTTGCTATTCGTTTTCCACGTTCTGTTATTGGAAATTATGAAAGCAGATTGGATCTGTAAACTTGAGGAGGGCTGAAATCCATAAAGGACAAAGTATGTTCAAAAAGTGTCCCTTTCGCCTCTATAGAGGCAAGGACTTCTTTAAAAATAGCCCCATCACCTGCAGTCCATCTTCTCTGTGTGAAACAGGTAACTTGCATTCAGACCACAGCTCTGCTGTCTACCGCCAGGCCAGACGTGGCTAGAATAAGTGTCAAACGCATGCCTGGCTCCAGCTTTCAGCCGGCCTGACTGCAGCCTCCTCCTGGGTGTACGTCTGCCGGACTTCCCACTCTCTCTGCAGACTGCTGCTGCTATCTATTCAGCTGCATTGTCAGTCAGGTTCAACCGTTAAAGATTCTGTATCCTGGACCACAGGGAGTATTAAAGGTACAGTCTGGGATTTGGAATCTGGGAATGGTTATTTTAATTATTGATATGGGGTGTGTGTTGAAGTTTTTTGAATCCCAGAATGTAGCTTTAAACCCAGAAGCCCTCACATTGGGCGCCAAAATCGCAATTCCAAAAATCACAATCTCCATGACAACGGCTCGGTTGGGATCCACCATCGAACCTGTGTTTAGCAATCTTTCATCCCTGGCCTTTAATAATATAGCACATATTTTTCTAATGTCAGCTTTTCACAGAGTCATGAATAATTTCATTGGACGAATCCCCTTTATAATGGTTTCTGGTCCATACAGCTCTCTCCCCGAGCACATGTGAATTCTACAATTATCCAATAGATGATGAATATATCCCATCAGACACTGCCTGCTGAACTGTAACCCTGCTACGCCGCAACCAAATTGAACATTGGGAAAATTAAAATGGTCCTATCCATTCTCTCTGTTCCAGATTTCAGCAGGTTACCACGGTCAACAGCGACAAATCACAGTCAAAGAGACTACAGGCTGTCACGAGAGCGTGCATATACAGACCAAGACGCAGCGCAGGGATAGTAGTTCGACATATTTATTATACTATGTAATATCGATAGTTTACTATGTATAATAAAACACAAAAAACGAACTACCACAACAAAACAACACACGATGTACAAACGTAACGTTCATAAAAAAAACACAATTGACAAACGTATTAATTAGCACACTTACTTCTCCGTGACTTGCGAAATATATATAACGACCCACATCCCCGGTGTGGAACATACAAACCTATGTAGGATCCCTAATTAGACACGATGCACTACAGCTGCGTCTAATTAGGGATCCAACCCAAACCACCACCAGAAACAGAAAGAAAATAACTGTCAGACTCTGACCATGGCTACATAGGGAAGCAAATAGGTTTCTCTATGGCCAGAGCCTGAAACAGGCTTTTAAAGCAAAACAAATTCGGAACGTATAGTACAAATTGGACATGTCATATCATGCAAAATGAATGATGTACTGTAGTACACAAGTTGAAGACATAGTACACAAAAAAAGGGGACCACTTTTGGCTTGTGAGCGCCACTTTCAAAACTACTGGCTGAAATTATACAAACGTTTGAGAGCGTATCTTTAACTGAATAGTCGTTCCAGGTTACAGTGTTTAACATGAACAATAATGGCCCCCAGCTCTATGTAGGCTACCTGCAGCTGTGTAATTCCTGTCTCTAGAAGCTTTTGCAATGTCACCCTACTGTGCAGCTAAATCCTTGTTCACTGAGGCTTTACAATTGAGGCTAATACTGTAGAACATTGGCTGGGATTATATCCAAAGAGACATTGTGTGCATACTAAACACAGCACATCCAGCTGCTGCTAAGCATAGCCTAGCTGCTGTTCTTGTTCTGGTCCCTGTTCCTTCTCTCTCTCACACACACACTATCTCTCCCCCTCTCCCCCTCTGTCTGTCTCTCCTTTTGTCTGTCTCCAGCTGACGCATAGCGCACCGCAGAGCGAAGAAGACACTTTTGGGGCTGCTTGCTTTGGGAGAGGGATAAATGGTTGCGCTGTCGCAACCTTTCATCTGCAGTTTCCTCTCCCTGATTCAAGGGACTGACAAGGGAATAGGAGAGGAAGATGCTCCCCGTTTGATTTTATTTGTTCTTTCTCTTTTATCCCCCCTAGGCTGGTGCTGATGCGAGCAGCCGTCTCCACGGTGACAGACACTGAGATAAAGCAGGACGGTTTGGCCGGAGCCATCAAAGGATGGCAGTCCTTTCCCCTTCTCTCTTTCTCACTCCAGCTGTGATCTCGTTTTCTCTCTCAACCACTTTCTATTCCTTTCGTCATATTCTCTTTTTTCCTCCAGAGGAAGGCCCCATGCTGCTGCCCATTCATCCATCCCTTTTCATACAGAATCAATGTTTATGTGCTCTCAGCACAGGATAACCCTCCACCTGTACCAGCCAAATGGTTTGATCCTTTCAAGACAACACCAGGAAACCAGGAAGCTCAAAACAAGAACAACAGGGCAAGGAGCCTAAACCCCAATATACTGAGGAATGTGCAGGAATTATTTGCCATTTTTGGAGTGACTTATTTAAGAATCTCGAGTTGAATTCCTGGATCCTAACTCAATGAGGGGAGAGTCCGGGGATTTATGGAGTCTGGCGTCACTGTCCGACCCCAGGGCTCTGGATCCACGAGAGAGAACAGACCAGGCCATAAAACACTGTTAAGAGGAGGGCAGGGTGAGAGGTTCAACTGCTGCCCCTCTAACCTCTCTGTGGGGAAAGTGACTAGTGAGTGTCTGGTTCTACCTCACACAGGCAGTCATTCCCAGAGACCTGTATGTGGCCTGACATTCAGTAAACACACATTAAAACCTCTGTCCTTCATAACAGCCAGCTGGTAGAACATGGGGCACGCGAGGCAAGCCAGCCAGGGCTTCAGCCGAAAACCACCACCAGAACCACCACGCAATGCCCTTCACATACACTTTGAGTAAAACCATGCCCTGATCCAAGCTGACTCTCACCCAGGGCTCGCGACACTGACAGGGCCCCAGCCCGAGGGCAGATATGGGGGGCAGCTGTGTCTTTGGGCCATTCCACATGTTGGCCGGAGCATCAAAAGCTTTGAAAGAGATTATTTGCTTGCTAACCTCCAAAACAACATCCCTGTGACAGCTAGCTCAAAACAACCTCTGTAATACCAAAATACCACTGTCAACATGAAGCATTGCATTCCAATATCTACATCCATGTGGTAATATTAATTTATATTTGTTGTACAGATTACGTAATGACAAAGATTACATAAACACAAATGTATTGACCCTGCATAAGGCTTATGCTAATTGTGTCAATGTAGGTGCTCCAGATAAGTGCAATGTGTACTGTACGTATGTATTCGTACCCATCATCGAGTCGGATCAGCACAGCCCTGTAGAGCTGGTGCTGGGGGCTGACTGCGTCAGGGACACAGGGATGAATGAAGGGGTGAACGGCAACCAGGGAGAAGCCCTGCTGGTACAGTTCCTGGAGCTGGGCTGGAAGCTCCCGCACAGATGAAAGACACAGTGTAGATGAGCCATCTGAAAGACAGGGAAAGAGACAGAGATAAGGAACCAGACAAAGTAGAATTTCTGAAGAACATGTGTGTGATTGGTTCAGGTGTTTTGTAATGGTAGTGGAAGTTGTAGTGGTATTAATAACTGCAATAGTAGTAGAAGTAGAAGAAGAAGTCCAGTCCAGTGAATGATACTCAAATTCAGGTAAACATGATAAACAGAGAGGAGAAAACAGCACATTTTGGAGGACAATGGAGTTCAATAAATAAAAGCTTATTTATTGTTAAAAGTAGAACCAACACGTTTCGGATTTTGGAGTTCTTTAGGACTTTTAAACCTACACAGGGAATTCTAACCAAGAACAGTCTCACAAAAAGGTTACATTCAAATGGCATCTAGTTGAACTCATTCACGACCAGGTCAAATAGAGATACAGAGGGAGGTCAACCAAATTGCCTAAAAGAAAACATCCCTATCAAATGTCATAATACTTTACTGCAGTACAACAACCCACACGTAGGCAGGACCACATGTCAGCGTTTTCAGTTTGTTTTGGCAATTAGCATCATGCCTTTGGCTTTGGCTCCCTGGTTAATAAGACAGGATAAAAATCCAATCAAAGCTGATTGTTTAGCTCTATGATACGAGCCACTTTCTGAGGAGCGCTTTGTTGCCTTCTCGACAGGTTTTAACCTCCCAGTAGGAGTGGGGAAGACAGACGCTTGGAATTAAAGAGATAGTAGTCTCGCTGAGTGACCAGATATTTTGACGTGGGGGGATAAGGAAGTGGGACGGGGGACGGGGGGGGGACGGGGGGTATTTTCTCTTATTTTTCCTTAAGCCTAGTCGTCTCCAGTCGTCTCAGCACAATCCAAGCAGCTCGGACAAGTCATGCACAACAGCAGTAGACAAAGTGTCAGCCTCGCCTCAGAATCGCCGAGCTGTGGAACAACGAGCAACACAGCTTCTGTCCGGACGGCCAATCAGAAACAGAGTTTATGCTAATGAGTGGCGGTTCAGAGAGAGGGATAGAGAAATGAGAGAGAGAGAGAGTGCTTGGCCCGACAGTTGCTGGCGGCTGGGCTCCAAGAACGCACTGTGAGGCGACATTTAAACCGGTCCAAACAGCTGGCCCGCGTGGGAGACAGTAAAGACAAAGAGCAGGATGGAGGGAAGGAGGAGATGAGAGGTGTAGAGTCTGGTTGTCTGTCTGAGTGATCTGTCACGTGAAACAAGTTGTGGGAATGTCACTGCTGGTAATTGGAATCAATGCGGCATACAGCGGGAAGAAAAAGGCAGGGGAACGCTGGAACAGATAGTATATGAGAGGTCACGGTCAGGTCAGGGAATGATCATTTGGCATAGAGAAAGACTCACAGCTTCATATCACTGTATAGTACATCAACAAGGAAATGCTAATGACAATATTAGTGTAACTCTCACATTAGCATTCGTGGTTGAATAGCTCCAACAGATTGATGGTGGTGTAAACATGGGTTCACTCAAGCGAAATTATGAAGTTAGGGTGTTTTCCCAGTCAAACTACAAATCAATAAGACGTACTGGGCCTGTTTCTATTTGCCAATTACTTTGGTTGATAGATTTCACTGTGTTAACTGAGTGTCTGTGAATTAAGATAATAACTCAATTGTTCTATCGGTCTATAGTACACTACTGTAACACAATAGTGTGTCTTACAGTACAGTATATCAGGGTTTCCCAAACTCGGTCCTGGGACCCAAACTCGGTCCCTGCAGTATATCACCAGCACAGCAATAGATGAAAGGGGAATAGTGGGGCAATCCTTGCATTGCCAACCAGGAAACAGCAGCATTGTGGAGGAGATGAAAGCTGATTCAGTGAGGATCTGAAGTCTCTCCTGGGCATGGATCCAGAGGTTCATTGTGAAACAGCTACAAAAAAAGCTTCTGTCCCCTCAGGCCAGTGACTGGTTGGCTAAAAATATCCTCACATTTTCTCAATCACACTCTGTCCTACTCCGCCACAATACATGATCTCCCAGAGCTAAAAGGCATGACAGAGAAAAGAAATAAGCCACCCTTGCAAAATGTGTATATTTTTTTTTCTGCCCTACTGCCGTTGGAAATGTAATTAATCCTTCTGTGAACTGTGATTTTATTTTCCTGTTTTGGTGATTCACAAACACTTTGTCCTTTCCCTTGAGGCTTGGTTTTGTGCTGTGTACCAACCGATATGTACACTCTTAGAAGTAAACGTGCTATCTATAATCAAAAAGGGTTCTTCGGCTGTCCCCATAGGGGAACCCTTTGAAGAACCCTTTTTGGTTACAGGCAGAATCTTTTTGGTTCCAGGCAGAACCTTTTAGATAGATAGATAGATAGATAGATAGATAGATAGGTACTTTATTGATCCCCCGGGGGGGAAATTTCATTATCAAGCAGCTACAACAAAAACACAGGGCAGGTGCAAAATGCCACAACGAAAGTACACAAAAGACAGATACACGGTACATGATACATAGAGCGGCCGTATGAAAAAGTATAGAAATACAGGATATCTGGAGTGCAAAAAAAAGCTATAAAAGGACATTGCGTAGTATGAGTGGTTGGCTGAATATGTACACTATACATTGGTGGATGTTGGATGGTTAATATACTATACAGGTTGATGGCAGAGAAATACTTCAGTAGCTAATGCGTATGATATGAGCGAGGGTAATAATAGTTTACTTAATAGACAGAATGGGTAAATGAATGGGTAAATGAACAATTTTGCATGGTTAAATTAGCTGTACAGTTAGGTATACAGTTATATTTACAGATAAGTGAATACTTGCATGTTTACACAAACTGTACAGGTAAATGACAGGAAGAGATACTATAATAGCTAAATGTGTGTATGATATTATTGGGCTAATAATAGTAATTCCCTTAAAATACAGTCCTTAGTGCGCAGGGTTTAATTACAGACAACTGCACTTATTGCACATTTGATATACTAAAAGCAATGAGAAAAGGTGCAACTGGCAGGATACTAATATGCATTCCTGAGTGAATGCCTAGGTCCAATAATTACTTACAATATTGCATGTGATATAATATAACAACTGTACATGGGTATGTATATACAGACCTGTATGAATAAGTAGGTCCTGAGTGGATGAGTGCTGACGGAACAGAGTTACTCACGGATGGATGCATAATTGTTAAACTAGGTCCTAGCACCCCAACAGTTCCAGATCTATGTTGCCGACGGCACGGCACCCCGGTGAGGCATTATATAGTCTCATAGCCGCCGGCAGGAAGGACCTCCTGTGGCGCTCTCTGGCACACCGTGGTGGGATCAGTCTGTGACTGAAAGAGCTCCTCTGCGTCATAACCATAGCGTGCAGAGGGTGGGTGACGTTGTCCATGATGGCCAGCAGTTTGGCCAGGATCCGTCTCTCCGCCACCTCCTCTAGAGTGTCAAGGCTCATCCCCAGGACAGAGCTAGCCTTCCTGATCAGCTTATTTACCCGAGAAGCATCACCGGCTTTGATGTTTGCTCCCCAGCACACCACTGCAAAAAAGATGGCACTGGCCACCACAGACTGGTAGAAGGTATGCAGTAGTTTACTGCACACGTTGAAGGACCTGAGCCTCCTCAGAAAGTAGAGTCGGCTCTGGCCCTTTTTGTACAGGGCCCCGGTGTTACCAGCCCATTCCAGTCTGTTGTCCATATGGACCCCCAAGAACTTGTATGACTCAACCATTTCCACATCCATCCCCTTTATAGGGACTGCAGTCAGTTGTGCCTTGGTTCTCCTGAAGTCCACCACCATCTCCTTAGTTTTGCTGATGTTGAGCTGAAGGTGGTTCTGCTCACACCACAACACAAAGTCACTGATTGTGCTCCTGTACTCCTCCTCCTGCCCACCCCTGATGCACCCTACAATAGCAGAGTCATCCGAGAACTTCTGTAGGTGGCATGTTTCAGAGTTATATCTGAAGTCTGAGGTGTAGAGGGTGAACAGGAAGGGGGACAGGACCGTACCCTGGGGGGCCCCTGTGTTGCTAACTGCCCGTTCTGACACACAGCTCTGTAGTCGCACAAATTGTGGCCTACCGGTCAGGTAGTCCGTGACCCAGGAGACTAAGGGTGCTTCCACTTTCATCCTCCTCATCTTCTCACCCAGTAGCAGGGGCTGAATGGTATTGAAGGCACTGGAGAAGTCAAAAAACATGACCCTCACAGTGCAACCTGCGTTGTCCAGGTGAGAGTAGGCCCTCTGCAGAAGGTAGATGATTGCATCATCCACCCCGATGTTGCGCTGGTATGCAAACTGCAGGGGGTCCATTGATGAACACACCAGGGGTCTGAGGTGAGCGAGGACTAACCTTTCCAGGGTCTTCATGATGTGGGATGTTAGCGCTACAGGTCTGAAGTCATTCAGGACAGTGGGGTGTGCCTTCTTGGGCACTGGGACGAGGCAGGATGTTTTCCACAGCACAGGGACCCTTTCTAGGCTCAGGCTAAGGTTGAAAAGACGCTGGAGTATTCCACACAGTTGGTCAGCACAGACCCTCAGCACCCTTGGGCTGATGCCATCGGGGCCCGCCGCTTTCCACTGGTGTAGTCTCTCCAGCTCTCTCTTCACTTGGTTGGTGGTGAAAGCCAGCCCAGGTAGGGAGGTGGGGGGAAGGGGGGTGTTGAGGATCAGTCCAGGGGGGGCAGGGGCGGAGGTGGGGTCACTGATTGTCTCAGCAGAGGTGCTGTGAGCAAAGTGGGGGTGGGATAGCCGTGAGGGTGTGTGGTCTGGGGAGCTGGAGGGGAGGTGGACAGGGCCAGTATCGAACCTGTTAAAAAATTGGTTCAGCTCATTGGCTCTGTCCTGGGTCCCCTCCGTCTGCCCACTGTTCGACTTTTTGAAGCCAGTGATATTTCTCATACCCTTCCACACCTCTCTCACCTGGCTCTGCCTCAGCTTGTCCTCCATCTTCTCCTTATACACTCTCTTCCCCTCAGCAATCCGCAACTTCAGCTCCCTCTGGACGCATTTCAATTTGTCCTTGTCCTTCTCCTTGAAGGCCCTCTTCTTCTCATTCAGCAGGGCCTTCAGGTCGCTGGTGACCCAGGGTTTATTGTTTGGGAAACAGCGTACCTTCCTGGTGGGTACAGTGTTGTCTACACAAAAATTAATATAGTCTGTTATGCAGTCAGTGAGTCCATCGATGTCCTCCCCATGAGCCTCACAGAACACATCCCAGTCTGTTGTTTCAAAGCAGTCCTGTAGGGCCTCATTCGCCTCCGGGGACCATCTCCTAATAGTCCTGGTGGTTGCAGGCTGCTGTTGGACCATAGGCCTGTAGAGTGGGGTGAGGTGGACAAGGTTGTGATCCGATCTACCGAGGGGAGGGAGTGCAGTGGAGTTGTATGCATCCTTCACATTAGCATATAACAAGTCCAGAGTTTTATTATTCCTGGTTGGGCACTTCACGAACTGTTTGAACGTGGGCAGCGTGGAAGAGAGAGATGCATGGTTAAAATCCCCCGAAATTGCAAAGAAAGCACTGGGATGCGCTGTCTGTAACCTCGCGATAACAGAGTGGATGACGTCACACGCTGCGTTTGCGTCAGCAGAGGGCGGGATGTAAACAATAACAGCAATGGCCGCCGTGAATTCCCTAGGTAGATAGTAGGGTCTCAGGCTAACGGCTAACAGTTCAATGTCCGGGCTACAAAACTTTTCCTTAAGAGTAATATGGTTCGGATGACACCATCTGTTGTTAACTAATAAAGCCAGCCCACCACCCTTACTCTTACCGGGTGGTGGGCTGGCTTTATTAGTTAACAACAGATGGTGTCATCCGAACCATATTACTCTTAAGGAAAAGTTTTGTAGCCCGGACATTGAACTGTTAGCCGTTAGCCTGAGACCCTAGAACCCTCTGTGTAAAGGATTCTACATGGAACCCAAAATAGTTCTGCCTGGTACCAAAAAGGGTTCTTCAAAGGGTTCTCCTATGGGGACAGCGAATAACCCTTTTTTTCTAAGAGTGTATATTTATAATTCAAACATCTCTTTTGAAGCCTAATTCAGGGTAATGTGAGGTCTCCAAAAAACAGTGAGAACGTCTATTTGGCGATAAGACCGTATTATCCATATAAAAATAGCTTTTTTTAGGTAGATCAATTCATATTAGAGTCTGTGCAGTATATGTAGTATATCTCAAGTCAATGTTTGCATTTAATATCGTGAATGTGAGGGCCCTTGTTTGAAAAGCCCATAGTCAGACTGAGGCAGTCTGGTTAATGTTATCAGCAAATAGGAAGCCAATTACTTTTCCCTTTTTGTTTACCCAGAAAATTAATTATCTTACATAAACAAAACAAAAACAACCGTACCCTGACAAATAATGAAAGGATGGCTCCAGGCTGACAGCCAGTAAATTGGTTTTCTGTACAATTCTGTAAAAGCCATCAAACAAACGACTCCCGTTTAACAATGAAGAGAAAACAAAATGTGGGAATTAAAGGTTAGAAGGCCATAGTAGATTAAAATAAGTTCACCTCTTGGATACTATTTTTGTAGAAATAAACAATAGTTAGTTTAGTTGATCTTCCTTACATGGCAACTGCCTGGCATTGACCACATGTGCGCATGCACTCATTTTCTTGTGTGCGAGAGTCATCCTCAAGAACTAGCTGATCCAAACAAGTTCCTAATACTTTTTAATCATCTTGGTCCTACCACACAGTGCATTATAGTGATATATATTTCACCTGGACTGACATAAGTTGCAGTGCCTTCAGAAAGTATTCACACCCCTTGACTTTTTCTACATTTTGTTGTGTTACAGCCTGAATTTTAAATGGATTACATTTTGATTTTGAGTCACTGGCCTACAAACACTACCTCATAATATCTATGTGGAATTATGTTTTTAGACATTTTTACAATTTAATAAAAAATTTAAAGCTGAAATTAGTCAATAAGTATTCAACCCCTTTTATTATGGCAAGCCTAAATAAGTTCAGGAGTAAAAATTAACTTAACAAGTCACGTAATAAGTTGCATGACTACCTCATCTCTGTACCTCACACATACAATTATCTGTAAGGTCCCTCAGTCGAGCAGTGAATTTCAAACACAGATTCAACCACAAAGACCAGGGAGGTTTTCCAATGCATCGCAAACACAGACACCTATTGGTAGATGGGTAAAAAAAAAAGGTGGAAAAAAAGCAGCATTGAATATCCATTTGAGCATGGTGAAGTTATTAATTACACCTTGGATAGTCCTTCCCAACTCAGTTGCCGGAGAGGAAGGAAACCGCTCAGGGATTTTACCATGAGGCCAATGGTGACTTTAAAACAGTTGCAGAGTTTAATGGCTGTGATAGGAGAAATTGAGGGTGGATCAAAAACATTGTAGTAACACTGTCATGACCCGTACAGTATATTTACACCTGTTGTGACATAGAGTATATTGCGTTATTTTATGGCTGGTTATGACACCTACATAAGAGTTTTAAAACCCACATTTATTCAAATGTGTTTTTTCCTGCTGAGAAGTTTCCTTTTGTTTGTTTCTTAAATCCTTTGTTGTTGTTGTAATGAATTCTTTAAAGTAATGTTTTTACACTTTATTTCACTGTCAAGAAGCATTATGACCATCCTGTGTCACTTTACTTGGACTAAGAAAATACACTTTATGACACTATCAAGAAGCATTATGACCATCGGAATCATATAAGCCAGATAGGCCTATCACGTACATTATACATTATCACGTAGGCCTATCACGCCCTTATGTCAGTCATCAGTCAAAAAGAGGGTGTCTTGTCCTGCTCCTGATAACGGCTCCTGCATTCATCATAGTTATCTGCAACATAGTATTGGGGTAGGTGAATGTCTGAAATCAATGTCTGTGCAATAAACATTTTGTATATTTGTTATGATTTTTTTACCCCATTTTTCTCCCCAATTTCGATCTTGTCTCATCGCTGCAACTCCCCAATGGGCTCGGGAGGCGAAGAATGAGTCATGCGTCCTCCGAAACATGACCCGCCAAACCACACTTCTTAACAACCGCCCGCTTAACCCAGAAGCCAGCCGCACCAGCGTGTCGGTGGAAACACCGCTCACCTGACGACCGAGGTCAGCCTGCAGGCGTCCGGCCCGCCACATGGAGTCGCTAGAGCACGATGAGCCAAGTAAAAACCCTCCCCTAACCCGGATCATGCTGGGCCAATTCTGCACCGCCCTATGGGACTCCCGATCATGGCCGGTTGTGATACAACCTGGTCTGTAGTGACGCCTCTAGCACTGCAATGCAGTGCCTTAGACCGCTGTGCCACTCGGGAGGCCCGTGTGCGCAATTACAATGATAATTCAATATGGTACATTTCAAAAAATATTATATAACATAAAAATACCATGTAGGCTATGGTGTAACGGAATGTTTTACCTTGTGTGGTAAGTTTTGTGGGTTTTGACACTTATGTACAGTACCGGTCGAAAGTTTTAGAACACCTACTCATTCAAGGGTTTTTCTTTATTTTTACTATTTTCTACATTGTAAGACATCAAAACTATGAAATAACACATATGGAATCATGTAGTAATCAAAAAAGTGTAAAACAAATTCTTCAAATTCTTCAAATAGCCACCCTTTGCCTTGATGACAGCTTTGCACACTCTTGGCATTCTCTCAACCAGCTTCATGAGGTAGTCACCTGGAATGCATTTCAATTAACGGCTGTGCCTTGTTAAACGTTTGTGGAATTTCTTTCCTTCTCAATGCATTTGAGCCAATCAGTTGTGTTGCGACAAGGTAGAGGGGTATACAGAAGATAGCCATATTTGGTAAAATACCAAGTCCATATTATGGCAATCTACTGTCACACCAGCCTAGCCAGGCAATTTATAAACTTGATCTCCACTATAAAAAGCATCTAGACATTATCTCACATTTCTTTTAGACTAATATTTAGTTTTCAAATTCGATCTCCAGCTGTCCCATATTAATGAACGTGTCGGGAGTCGGGATGAGACAGTCGGATAGGCAGCTTTTCTCTGCCAGTCAAAATCATGAAGTCAGGATAATTTTTATGGATGTATACAAAGAAATATCAATAGAAAAACAGGTAAAAACGAAATGAAGTGCAGCTAGTTTGAAGTCTTTCCAGCTTCAGTTTGAAGTTATTGTGTTAGCTGTGTTGTTTGCTAGCTCCTCTGAACAACAGTGTCCTGATAAGAAAGCACATTTTCTATGCCAGGTGAAATCACGCATCATTAGCTCATTGTTATGGATGTATCCAAATAAATGTCACAAGAAAACAGCTTAAACAAATGCAAATGCAGCTAATTCGTTGTTATTCTGGCTGCACTGTTTGACGTGACTGTAAGTTAGCCTTAGTTGGCTAGCTAGCAAGCAAGGGATAATAACATTACCAGCCAATATGGCAATGGGACATTTAGAATGAACGACTGGGTCGCGTCCATAGATACAGAACAAAAAGACTGAACGACTGGGTCGCGTCTCTGGCAACCGAACCAATAGAACGAATGGCTTGGGAAGCCACCCTAGATTTGTGTTGGGACTATATCTTGTGGAAGGATAAAAAAGTATGAATAAAATAATCAAAATAACATTTAAAATGAAAAAATTTAAATCATTATTTGAATATGTTAGTAACCCGTTGAATAAAAGTGATAATGCCCACGTAGCCGGTGTTTGACTTCGTCTCAGGCCTAACAACACACGTGCCAATATATCCTCCAAACATCAGCTTCTTGGGCGTTATCACTTAATAATATCATATGAGGTACAGTGGGGAGAACAAGTATTTGATACACTGCCGATTTTGCAGGTTTTCCTACTTACAAAGCATGTAGAGGTCTGTAATTTTTATCATAGGTACACTTCAACTGTGAGAGACGGAATCTAAAACAAACATCCAGAAAATCACATTGAATGATTTTTAAATAATTAATTTGCATTTTATTGCATGACATAAGTATTTGATCACCTACCAACCAGTAAGAATTCCGGCTCTCACAGACCTGTTAGTTTTTCTTTAAGAAGCCCTCCTGTTCTCCACTCATTACCTGTATTAACTGCAACTGTTTGAACTCGTTACCTGTATAAAAGACACCTGTCCACACACTCAATCAAACAGACTCCAACCTCTCCACAATGGCCAAGACCAGAGAGCTGTGTAAGGACATCAGGGATAAAATTGTAGACCTGCACAAGGCTGAGATGGGCTACAGGACAATAGGCAAGCAGCTTGGTGAGAAGGCAACAACTGTTGGCGCAATTATTAGAAAATGGAAGAAGTTCAAGATGACGGTCAATCTCCCTCGGTCTGAGGCACCACGCAAGATCTCACCTCGTGAGGCATCAATGATCATGAGGAAGGTGAGGGATCAGCCCAGAACTACACGGCAGGACATGGTCAATGACCTGAAGAGAGCTTGGACCACAGTCTCAAAGAAAACCATTAGTAACACACTACGCAGTCATGGATTAAAATCCTGCAGCGCACGTAAGGTCCCCCTGCTCAAGCCAGCGCTTGTCCAGGCCCGTCTGAAGTTTGCCAATGACCATCTGGATGATCCAGAGGAGGAATGGGAGAAGGTCATATGGTCTGATGAGACAAAAATAGAGCTTTTTGGTCTAAACTCCACTCGCCGTGTTTGGAGGAAGAAGAAGGATGAGTACAACCCCAAGAACACCATCCCAACCGTGAAGCATGGAGGTGGAAACATCATTCTTTGGGGATGCTTTTCTGCAAAGGGGACAGGACGACTGCACCGTATTGAGGGGAGGATGGATGGGGCCATGTATCGCAAGATATTGGCCAACAACCTCCTTCCCTCAGTAAGAGCATTGAAGATGGGTCGTGGCTGGGTCTTCCAGCATGACAACGACCCGAAACACACAGCCAGGGCAACTAAGAAGTAGCTCCGTAAGAAGCATCTCAAGGTCCTGGAGTGGCCTAGCCAGTCTCCAGACCTGAACCCAATAGAAAATCTTTGGAGGGAGCTGAAAGTCCGTATTGGCCAGTATATTTGTTATGATTTTTTTACCCCATTTTTCTCCCCAATTTCGATCTTGTCTCATCGCTGCAACTCCCCAATGGGCTCGGGAGGCGAAGAATGAGTCATGCGTCCTCCGAAACATGACCCGCCAAACCACACTTCTTAACAACCGCCCGCTTAACCCAGAAGCCAGCCGCACCAGCGTGTCGGTGGAAACACCGCTCACCTGACGACCGAGGTCAGCCTGCAGGCGTCCGGCCCGCCACATGGAGTCGCTAGAGCACGATGAGCCAAGTAAAAACCCTCCCCTAACCCGGATCATGCTGGGCCAATTCTGCACCGCCCTATGGGACTCCCGATCATGGCCGGTTGTGATACAACCTGGTCTGTAGTGACGCCTCTAGCACTGCAATGCAGTGCCTTAGACCGCTGTGCCACTCGGGAGGCCCGTGTGCGCAATTACAATGATAATTCAATATGGTACATTTCAAAAAATATTATATAACATAAAAATACCATGTAGGCTATGGTGTAACGGAATGTTTTACCTTGTGTGGTAAGTTTTGTGGGTTTTGACACTTATGTACAGTACCGGTCAAAAGTTTTAGAACACCTACTCATTCAAGGGTTTTTCTTTATTTTTACTATTTTCTACATTGTAAGACATCAAAACTATGAAATAACACATATGGAATCATGTAGTAACCAAAAAAGTGTAAAACAAATTCTTCAAATTCTTCAAATAGCCACCCTTTGCCTTGATGACAGCTTTGCACACTCTTGGCATTCTCTCAACCAGCTTCATGAGGTAGTCACCTGGAATGCATTTCAATTAACGGCTGTGCCTTGTTAAACGTTTGTGGAATTTCTTTCCTTCTCAATGCATTTGAGCCAATCAGTTGTGTTGCGACAAGGTAGAGGGGTATACAGAAGATAGCCATATTTGGTAAAATACCAAGTCCATATTATGGCAATCTACTGTCACACCAGCCTAGCCAGGCAATTTATAAACTTGATCTCCACTATAAAAAGCATCTAGACATTATCTCACATTTCTTTTAGACTAATATTTAGTTTTCAAATTCGATCTCCAGCTGTCCCATATTAATGAACGTGTCGGGAGTCGGGATGAGACAGTCGGATAGGCAGCTTTTCTCTGCCAGTCAAAATCATGAAGTCAGGATAATTTTTATGGATGTATACAAAGAAATATCAATAGAAAAACAGGTAAAAACGAAATGAAGTGCAGCTAGTTTGAAGTCTTTCCAGCTTCAGTTTGAAGTTATTGTGTTAGCTGTGTTGTTTGCTAGCTCCTCTGAACAACAGTGTCCTGATAAGAAAGCACATTTTCTATGCCAGGTGAAATCACGCATCATTAGCTCATTGTTATGGATGTATCCAAATAAATGTCACAAGAAAACAGCTTAAACAAATGCAAATGCAGCTAATTCGTTGTTATTCTGGCTGCACTGTTTGACGTGACTGTAAGTTAGCCTTAGTTGGCTAGCTAGCAAGCAAGGGATAATAACATTACCAGCCAATATGGCAATGGGACATTTAGAATGAACGACTGGGTCGCGTCCATAGATACAGAACAAAAAGACTGAACGACTGGGTCGCGTCTCTGGCAACCGAACCAATAGAACGAATGGCTTGGGAAGCCACCCTAGATTTGTGTTGGGACTATATCTTGTGGAAGGATAAAAAAGTATGAATAAAATAATCAAAATAACATTTAAAATGAAAAAATTTAAATCATTATTTGAATATGTTAGTAACCCGTTGAATAAAAGTGATAATGCCCACGTAGCCGGTGTTTGACTTCGTCTCAGGCCTAACAACACACGTGCCAATATATCCTCCAAACATCAGCTTCTTGGGCGTTATCACTTAATAATATCATATGAGGTACAGTGGGGAGAACAAGTATTTGATACACTGCCGATTTTGCAGGTTTTCCTACTTACAAAGCATGTAGAGGTCTGTAATTTTTATCATAGGTACACTTCAACTGTGAGAGACGGAATCTAAAACAAACATCCAGAAAATCACATTGAATGATTTTTAAATAATTAATTTGCATTTTATTGCATGACATAAGTATTTGATCACCTACCAACCAGTAAGAATTCCGGCTCTCACAGACCTGTTAGTTTTTCTTTAAGAAGCCCTCCTGTTCTCCACTCATTACCTGTATTAACTGCAACTGTTTGAACTCGTTACCTGTATAAAAGACACCTGTCCACACACTCAATCAAACAGACTCCAACCTCTCCACAATGGCCAAGACCAGAGAGCTGTGTAAGGACATCAGGGATAAAATTGTAGACCTGCACAAGGCTGAGATGGGCTACAGGACAATAGGCAAGCAGCTTGGTGAGAAGGCAACAACTGTTGGCGCAATTATTAGAAAATGGAAGAAGTTCAAGATGACGGTCAATCTCCCTCGGTCTGAGGCACCACGCAAGATCTCACCTCGTGAGGCATCAATGATCATGAGGAAGGTGAGGGATCAGCCCAGAACTACACGGCAGGACATGGTCAATGACCTGAAGAGAGCTTGGACCACAGTCTCAAAGAAAACCATTAGTAACACACTACGCAGTCATGGATTAAAATCCTGCAGCGCACGCAAGGTCCCCCTGCTCAAGCCAGCGCTTGTCCAGGCCCGTCTGAAGTTTGCCAATGACCATCTGGATGATCCAGAGGAGGAATGGGAGAAGGTCATATGGTCTGATGAGACAAAAATAGAGCTTTTTGGTCTAAACTCCACTCGCCGTGTTTGGAGGAAGAAGAAGGATGAGTACAACCCCAAGAACACCATCCCAACCGTGAAGCATGGAGGTGGAAACATCATTCTTTGGGGATGCTTTTCTGCAAAGTGGACAGGACGACTGCACCGTATTGAGGGGAGGATGGATGGGGCCATGTATCGCGAGATATTGGCCAACAACCTCCTTCCCTCAGTAAGAGCATTGAAGATGGGTCGTGGCTGGGTCTTCCAGCATGACAACGACCCGAAACACACAGCCAGGGCAACTAAGAAGTAGCTCCGTAAGAAGCATCTCAAGGTCCTGGAGTGGCCTAGCCAGTCTCCAGACCTGAACCCAATAGAAAATCTTTGGAGGGAGCTGAAAGTCCGTATTGGCCAGTATATTTGTTATGATTTTTTTACCCCATTTTTCTCCCCAATTTCGATCTTGTCTCATCGCTGCAACTCCCCAATGGGCTCGGGAGGCGAAGAATGAGTCATGCGTCCTCCGAAACATGACCCGCCAAACCACACTTCTTAACAACCGCCCGCTTAACCCAGAAGCCAGCCGCACCAGCGTGTCGGTGGAAACACCGCTCACCTGACGACCGAGGTCAGCCTGCAGGCGTCCGGCCCGCCACATGGAGTCGCTAGAGCACGATGAGCCAAGTAAAAACCCTCCCCTAACCCGGATCATGCTGGGCCAATTCTGCACCGCCCTATGGGACTCCCGATCATGGCCGGTTGTGATACAACCTGGTCTGTAGTGACGCCTCTAGCACTGCAATGCAGTGCCTTAGACCGCTGTGCCACTCGGGAGGCCCGTGTGCGCAATTACAATGATAATTCAATATGGTACATTTCAAAAAATATTATATAACATAAAAATACCATGTAGGCTATGGTGTAACGGAATGTTTTACCTTGTGTGGTAAGTTTTGTGGGTTTTGACACTTATGTACAGTACCGGTCGAAAGTTTTAGAACACCTACTCATTCAAGGGTTTTTCTTTATTTTTACTATTTTCTACATTGTAAGACATCAAAACTATGAAATAACACATATGGAATCATGTAGTAATCAAAAAAGTGTAAAACAAATTCTTCAAATTCTTCAAATAGCCACCCTTTGCCTTGATGACAGCTTTGCACACTCTTGGCATTCTCTCAACCAGCTTCATGAGGTAGTCACCTGGAATGCATTTCAATTAACGGCTGTGCCTTGTTAAACGTTTGTGGAATTTCTTTCCTTCTCAATGCATTTGAGCCAATCAGTTGTGTTGCGACAAGGTAGAGGGGTATACAGAAGATAGCCATATTTGGTAAAATACCAAGTCCATATTATGGCAATCTACTGTCACACCAGCCTAGCCAGGCAATTTATAAACTTGATCTCCACTATAAAAAGCATCTAGACATTATCTCACATTTCTTTTAGACTAATATTTAGTTTTCAAATTCGATCTCCAGCTGTCCCATATTAATGAACGTGTCGGGAGTCGGGATGAGACAGTCGGATAGGCAGCTTTTCTCTGCCAGTCAAAATCATGAAGTCAGGATAATTTTTATGGATGTATACAAAGAAATATCAATAGAAAAACAGGTAAAAACGAAATGAAGTGCAGCTAGTTTGAAGTCTTTCCAGCTTCAGTTTGAAGTTATTGTGTTAGCTGTGTTGTTTGCTAGCTCCTCTGAACAACAGTGTCCTGATAAGAAAGCACATTTTCTATGCCAGGTGAAATCACGCATCATTAGCTCATTGTTATGGATGTATCCAAATAAATGTCACAAGAAAACAGCTTAAACAAATGCAAATGCAGCTAATTCGTTGTTATTCTGGCTGCACTGTTTGACGTGACTGTAAGTTAGCCTTAGTTGGCTAGCTAGCAAGCAAGGGATAATAACATTACCAGCCAATATGGCAATGGGACATTTAGAATGAACGACTGGGTCGCGTCCATAGATACAGAACAAAAAGACTGAACGACTGGGTCGCGTCTCTGGCAACCGAACCAATAGAACGAATGGCTTGGGAAGCCACCCTAGATTTGTGTTGGGACTATATCTTGTGGAAGGATAAAAAAGTATGAATAAAATAATCAAAATAACATTTAAAATGAAAAAATTTAAATCATTATTTGAATATGTTAGTAACCCGTTGAATAAAAGTGATAATGCCCACGTAGCCGGTGTTTGACTTCGTCTCAGGCCTAACAACACACGTGCCAATATATCCTCCAAACATCAGCTTCTTGGGCGTTATCACTTAATAATATCATATGAGGTACAGTGGGGAGAACAAGTATTTGATACACTGCCGATTTTGCAGGTTTTCCTACTTACAAAGCATGTAGAGGTCTGTAATTTTTATCATAGGTACACTTCAACTGTGAGAGACGGAATCTAAAACAAACATCCAGAAAATCACATTGAATGATTTTTAAATAATTAATTTGCATTTTATTGCATGACATAAGTATTTGATCACCTACCAACCAGTAAGAATTCCGGCTCTCACAGACCTGTTAGTTTTTCTTTAAGAAGCCCTCCTGTTCTCCACTCATTACCTGTATTAACTGCAACTGTTTGAACTCGTTACCTGTATAAAAGACACCTGTCCACACACTCAATCAAACAGACTCCAACCTCTCCACAATGGCCAAGACCAGAGAGCTGTGTAAGGACATCAGGGATAAAATTGTAGACCTGCACAAGGCTGAGATGGGCTACAGGACAATAGGCAAGCAGCTTGGTGAGAAGGCAACAACTGTTGGCGCAATTATTAGAAAATGGAAGAAGTTCAAGATGACGGTCAATCTCCCTCGGTCTGAGGCACCACGCAAGATCTCACCTCGTGAGGCATCAATGATCATGAGGAAGGTGAGGGATCAGCCCAGAACTACACGGCAGGACATGGTCAATGACCTGAAGAGAGCTTGGACCACAGTCTCAAAGAAAACCATTAGTAACACACTACGCAGTCATGGATTAAAATCCTGCAGCGCACGTAAGGTCCCCCTGCTCAAGCCAGCGCTTGTCCAGGCCCGTCTGAAGTTTGCCAATGACCATCTGGATGATCCAGAGGAGGAATGGGAGAAGGTCATATGGTCTGATGAGACAAAAATAGAGCTTTTTGGTCTAAACTCCACTCGCCGTGTTTGGAGGAAGAAGAAGGATGAGTACAACCCCAAGAACACCATCCCAACCGTGAAGCATGGAGGTGGAAACATCATTCTTTGGGGATGCTTTTCTGCAAAGGGGACAGGACGACTGCACCGTATTGAGGGGAGGATGGATGGGGCCATGTATCGCGAGATATTGGCCAACAACCTCCTTCCCTCAGTAAGAGCATTGAAGATGGGTCGTGGCTGGGTCTTCCAGCATGACAACGACCCGAAACACACAGCCAGGGCAACTAAGAAGTAGCTCCGTAAGAAGCATCTCAAGGTCCTGGAGTGGCCTAGCCAGTCTCCAGACCTGAACCCAATAGAAAATCTTTGGAGGGAGCTGAAAGTCCGTATTGGCCAGTATATTTGTTATGATTTTTTTACCCCATTTTTCTCCCCAATTTCGATCTTGTCTCATCGCTGCAACTCCCCAATGGGCTCGGGAGGCGAAGAATGAGTCATGCGTCCTCCGAAACATGACCCGCCAAACCACACTTCTTAACAACCGCCCGCTTAACCCAGAAGCCAGCCGCACCAGCGTGTCGGTGGAAACACCGCTCACCTGACGACCGAGGTCAGCCTGCAGGCGTCCGGCCCGCCACATGGAGTCGCTAGAGCACGATGAGCCAAGTAAAAACCCTCCCCTAACCCGGATCATGCTGGGCCAATTCTGCACCGCCCTATGGGACTCCCGATCATGGCCGGTTGTGATACAACCTGGTCTGTAGTGACGCCTCTAGCACTGCAATGCAGTGCCTTAGACCGCTGTGCCACTCGGGAGGCCCGTGTGCGCAATTACAATGATAATTCAATATGGTACATTTCAAAAAATATTATATAACATAAAAATACCATGTAGGCTATGGTGTAACGGAATGTTTTACCTTGTGTGGTAAGTTTTGTGGGTTTTGACACTTATGTACAGTACCGGTCAAAAGTTTTAGAACACCTACTCATTCAAGGGTTTTTCTTTATTTTTACTATTTTCTACATTGTAAGACATCAAAACTATGAAATAACACATATGGAATCATGTAGTAACCAAAAAAGTGTAAAACAAATTCTTCAAATTCTTCAAATAGCCACCCTTTGCCTTGATGACAGCTTTGCACACTCTTGGCATTCTCTCAACCAGCTTCATGAGGTAGTCACCTGGAATGCATTTCAATTAACGGCTGTGCCTTGTTAAACGTTTGTGGAATTTCTTTCCTTCTCAATGCATTTGAGCCAATCAGTTGTGTTGCGACAAGGTAGAGGGGTATACAGAAGATAGCCATATTTGGTAAAATACCAAGTCCATATTATGGCAATCTACTGTCACACCAGCCTAGCCAGGCAATTTATAAACTTGATCTCCACTATAAAAAGCATCTAGACATTATCTCACATTTCTTTTAGACTAATATTTAGTTTTCAAATTCGATCTCCAGCTGTCCCATATTAATGAACGTGTCGGGAGTCGGGATGAGACAGTCGGATAGGCAGCTTTTCTCTGCCAGTCAAAATCATGAAGTCAGGATAATTTTTATGGATGTATACAAAGAAATATCAATAGAAAAACAGGTAAAAACGAAATGAAGTGCAGCTAGTTTGAAGTCTTTCCAGCTTCAGTTTGAAGTTATTGTGTTAGCTGTGTTGTTTGCTAGCTCCTCTGAACAACAGTGTCCTGATAAGAAAGCACATTTTCTATGCCAGGTGAAATCACGCATCATTAGCTCATTGTTATGGATGTATCCAAATAAATGTCACAAGAAAACAGCTTAAACAAATGCAAATGCAGCTACTTCGTTGTTATTCTGGCTGCACTGTTTGACGTGACTGTAAGTTAGCCTTAGTTGGCTAGCTAGCAAGCAAGGGATAATAACATTACCAGCCAATATGGCAATGGGACATTTAGAATGAACGACTGGGTCGCGTCCATAGATACAGAACAAAAAGACTGAACGACTGGGTCGCGTCTCTGGCAACCGAACCAATAGAACGAATGGCTTGGGAAGCCACCCTAGATTTGTGTTGGGACTATATCTTGTGGAAGGATAAAAAAGTATGAATAAAATAATCAAAATAACATTTAAAATGAAAAAATTTAAATCATTATTTGAATATGTTAGTAACCCGTTGAATAAAAGTGATAATGCCCACGTAGCCGGTGTTTGACTTCGTCTCAGGCCTAACAACACACGTGCCAATATATCCTCCAAACATCAGCTTCTTGGGCGTTATCACTTAATAATATCATATGAGGTACAGTGGGGAGAACAAGTATTTGATACACTGCCGATTTTGCAGGTTTTCCTACTTACAAAGCATGTAGAGGTCTGTAATTTTTATCATAGGTACACTTCAACTGTGAGAGACGGAATCTAAAACAAACATCCAGAAAATCACATTGAATGATTTTTAAATAATTAATTTGCATTTTATTGCATGACATAAGTATTTGATCACCTACCAACCAGTAAGAATTCCGGCTCTCACAGACCTGTTAGTTTTTCTTTAAGAAGCCCTCCTGTTCTCCACTCATTACCTGTATTAACTGCAACTGTTTGAACTCGTTACCTGTATAAAAGACACCTGTCCACACACTCAATCAAACAGACTCCAACCTCTCCACAATGGCCAAGACCAGAGAGCTGTGTAAGGACATCAGGGATAAAATTGTAGACCTGCACAAGGCTGAGATGGGCTACAGGACAATAGGCAAGCAGCTTGGTGAGAAGGCAACAACTGTTGGCGCAATTATTAGAAAATGGAAGAAGTTCAAGATGACGGTCAATCTCCCTCGGTCTGAGGCACCACGCAAGATCTCACCTCGTGAGGCATCAATGATCATGAGGAAGGTGAGGGATCAGCCCAGAACTACACGGCAGGACATGGTCAATGACCTGAAGAGAGCTTGGACCACAGTCTCAAAGAAAACCATTAGTAACACACTACGCAGTCATGGATTAAAATCCTGCAGCGCACGCAAGGTCCCCCTGCTCAAGCCAGCGCTTGTCCAGGCCCGTCTGAAGTTTGCCAATGACCATCTGGATGATCCAGAGGAGGAATGGGAGAAGGTCATATGGTCTGATGAGACAAAAATAGAGCTTTTTGGTCTAAACTCCACTCGCCGTGTTTGGAGGAAGAAGAAGGATGAGTACAACCCCAAGAACACCATCCCAACCGTGAAGCATGGAGGTGGAAACATCATTCTTTGGGGATGCTTTTCTGCAAAGGGGACAGGACGACTGCACCGTATTGAGGGGAGGATGGATGGGGCCATGTATCGCGAGATATTGGCCAACAACCTCCTTCCCTCAGTAAGAGCATTGAAGATGGGTCGTGGCTGGGTCTTCCAGCATGACAACGACCCGAAACACACAGCCAGGGCAACTAAGAAGTAGCTCCGTAAGAAGCATCTCAAGGTCCTGGAGTGGCCTAGCCAGTCTCCAGACCTGAACCCAATAGAAAATCTTTGGAGGGAGCTGAAAGTCCGTATTGGCCAGTATATTTGTTATGATTTTTTTACCCCATTTTTCTCCCCAATTTCGATCTTGTCTCATCGCTGCAACTCCCCAATGGGCTCGGGAGGCGAAGAATGAGTCATGCGTCCTCCGAAACATGACCCGCCAAACCACACTTCTTAACAACCGCCCGCTTAACCCAGAAGCCAGCCGCACCAGCGTGTCGGTGGAAACACCGCTCACCTGACGACCGAGGTCAGCCTGCAGGCGTCCGGCCCGCCACATGGAGTCGCTAGAGCACGATGAGCCAAGTAAAAACCCTCCCCTAACCCGGATCATGCTGGGCCAATTCTGCACCGCCCTATGGGACTCCCGATCATGGCCGGTTGTGATACAACCTGGTCTGTAGTGACGCCTCTAGCACTGCAATGCAGTGCCTTAGACCGCTGTGCCACTCGGGAGGCCCGTGTGCGCAATTACAATGATAATTCAATATGGTACATTTCAAAAAATATTATATAACATAAAAATACCATGTAGGCTATGGTGTAACGGAATGTTTTACCTTGTGTGGTAAGTTTTGTGGGTTTTGACACTTATGTACAGTACCGGTCGAAAGTTTTAGAACACCTACTCATTCAAGGGTTTTTCTTTATTTTTACTATTTTCTACATTGTAAGACATCAAAACTATGAAATAACACATATGGAATCATGTAGTAACCAAAAAAGTGTAAAACAAATTCTTCAAATTCTTCAAATAGCCACCCTTTGCCTTGATGACAGCTTTGCACACTCTTGGCATTCTCTCAACCAGCTTCATGAGGTAGTCACCTGGAATGCATTTCAATTAACGGCTGTGCCTTGTTAAACGTTTGTGGAATTTCTTTCCTTCTCAATGCATTTGAGCCAATCAGTTGTGTTGTGACAAGGTAGAGGGGTATACAGGTCTTCCAGCATGACAACGACCCGAAACACACAGCCAGGGCAACTAAGAAGTGGCTCCGTAAGAAGCATCTCAAGGTCCTGGAGTGGCCTAGCCAGTCTCCAGACCTGAACCCAATAGAAAATCTTTGGAGGGAGCTGAAAGTCCGTATTGGCCAGCGACAGCCCCGAAACCTGAAGGATCTGGAGAAGGTCTGTATGAAGGAGTGGGCCAAAACCCCTGCTGCAGTGTGTGCAAACCTGGTAAAGAACTACAGGAAACGTATGATCTCTGTAATTGCAAACAAAGGTTTCTGTACCAAATATTAAGTTCTGCTTTTCTGATGTATCAAATACTTATGTCATGCAATAAAATGCAAATTAATTACTTAAAAATCATCCAATGTGATTTTCTGGATTTTTGTTTTAGATTACTCTTCAACTGTGAGTGACGGAATCTAAAAAAAAAATCCAGAAAATCACATTGTATGATTTTTAAATAATTAATTAGCATTTTATTGCATGACATAAGTATTTGATACATCAGAAAAGCAGAACTTAATATTTGGTACAGAAACCTTTGTTTGCAATTACAGAGATCATACGTTTCCTGTAGTTCTTGACCAGGTTTGCACACACTGCAGCAGGGATTTTGGCCCACTCCTCCATCCAGATCCTTCAGGTTTCGGGGCTGTCGCTGGGCCATATGGACTTTCAGCTCCCTCCAAAGACTTTCTATTGGGTTCAGGTCTGGAGACTGGCTAGGCACTCCAGGACCTTGAGATGCTTCTTACGGAGCCACTCCTTAGTTGCCGTGGCTGTGTGTTTCGGGTCGTTGTCATGCTGGAAGACCCAGCCACGACCCATCTTCAATGCTCTTACTGAGGGAAGGAGGTTGTTGGCCAAGATCTTGCGATACATGGCCCCATCCATCCTCCCCTCAATACGGTGCAGTCATCCTGTCCCCTTTGCAGAAAAGCATCCCCAAAGAATGATGTTTCCACCTCCATGCTTCACGGTTGAGATGGTGTTCTTGGGGTTGTACTCATCCTTCTTCTTCCTCCAAACACGGCGAGTGGAGTTTAGACCAAAAAGCTCTATTTTTGTCTCATCAGACCACATGACCTTCTCCCATTCCTCCTCTGGATCATCCAGATGGTCATTGGCAAACTTCAGACGGGCCTGGACATGCGCTGGCTTGAGCAGGGGGACCTTGAGTGCGCTGCAGGAATTTTATCCATGACGGCGTAGTGTGTTACTAATGGTTTTCTTTGAGACTGTGGTCCCAGCTCTCTTCAGGTCATTGACCAGGTCCTGCCGTGTAGTTCTGGGCTGATCCCTCACCTTCCTCATGATCATTGATGCCCCACAAGGTGAGGTCTTGCATGGTGCCCCAGACCGAGGGAGATTGACCGTCATCTTGAACTTCCATTTTCGAATAATTGCGCCAACAGTTGTTGCCTTCTCACCAAGCTGCTTGCCTATTGTCCTGTAGCCCATCCCAGCCTTGTGCAGGTCTACAATTTTATCCCTGATGTCCTTACACAGCTCTCTGGCCTTGGCCATTGTGGAGAGGTTGGAGTCTGTTTGATTGAGTGTGTGGACAGGTGTCTTTTATACAGGTAACGAGTTCAAACAGGTGCAGTTAATACAGGTAATGAGTGGAGAACAGGAGGGCTTCTTAAAGAAAAACTAACAGGTCTGTGAGAGACGGAATTCTTACTGGTTGGTAGGTGATCAAATACTTATGTCATGCAATAAAATGCAAATTAATTATTTAAAAATCATACAATGTGATTTTCTGGATTTTTTTTTTAGATTCCGTCTCTCACAGTTGAAGTGTACCTATGATAAAAATTACAGACCTCTGCATGCTTTGTAAGTAGGAAAACCTGCAAAATCGGCAGTGTATCAAATACTTGTTCTCCCCACTATGTCACTGGTGACATTCATCTAATGTCAGCCCAAGTGAAATTATATTCTAAGTACGATTGGTAATGTCACTATTTTGACATGCTCTAATGATACAATGTTGCAGGGCCAACATGTTTACAACATTTTAGCATCATATAGCCCACTTGCCATATAGAATAAATACATGTATAGACTCTGACATCCCATATAATAACTCCGTCTCAATTGTTAATTCGCCCTCTACCATCAGTACCATGTAAGCACCGTTGAGCTCGGCTGTTGCACTTCCATCAATCAATGTGTTAAAAAAATAAATGAGTAAATAGGAAATTAATAAGCTGAGAGATTTGAGCGTGTGGGCTCCACCGACACTCAGTATTCTGCCACTGGGGGACAAGGTTCAATCCGATTTGCATGAACCTTGAGTGGGGAAAAATAGACCCAGAATAAATTAGCTATTTGGACTCAGGGAAAACTGAAACGTTCTTGATGCTATCTGCTGTTCAGCATCATTTTCCCTCATCACAATTAAAGCAATGTTTATTTTCCTATCACACCAATATCTCAATTTGCTTATGGAAAATATCATATTGATATACAAACAACTTCAAGATTATAGTATCATAGCTGTTTTGAGTACAGGGTGTGGAATGGGTGTTTTTCATGACAAAACGAGACGCATACTGTAGAGTATAATATCCTCAAACCATACAGGAAGGGACCTCCATCTTGTAATTTGATTAGGATACTACAATATGTCATCCAAATGACAATGACTAATGTAGCACTGTGCTCAAAATGACAATAGCCACCACCCTTTCACTATTTCTCTACGTCTCCGGGAATACATGGTTGTGTATTGTGTGAATACCTATGGGGTCTTGTACGGCAGTTCATAAAGCCTACATAAACACTACATAATATGTGGTCATTATAAATTATCAACAGAAGATAATTTAAAGTCTGTGTTAACCCACCCTTGCAGTATAAGTATCCAAAGTACTCATACCCTCATCTGTGTCCAATTAAAATGCTCCACCTCCCTGAACCCTTCTTTCCACTGAGCACAACCTCTGGACCAGTCTCCCCTCTCCAGGCCTTGCCCTGTGCCATTAGCTTTCATAGGCGCATAATGAAAATGCTGGCAGGTCCCCTGTCCGCACCTCTCCCCATTTCTTTCCCCCACCACGCTCCCCTGCTTTGTTCAGAGCAGGACCTATAGACCATACTCTCCCTCCATCTCCCTCTGCTCTGGCCCTAGGAGTATCATTAGCAGTCCTTGCTCACAGTGCTCCACAGTGGAGCCCCGGGGGCACAGCCTTGTGCCTTAATTACCTAACTAATGAGCCATTGTGAGAGGCCTGCTGGTGCCGTGCATTGGCCGCCACTCGCTCAGAGGTAAACAAAAATGCACACTCTCTAAGACTTAGACACACCAACCCAGGTAAGCACACAATCTCTCAACACGCACACACATGTATGCTCGCTCGCTCGCTCACTCACTCGCACACACACACACACAGGCATTCACAACTTGTGCTCTGGCGAAGTGGGAGATAACCTGGAGACAAGCTGCTCATGTTCCCTTCTCGGATACAGCGTTGAAGATGACACATTCTAATCATTTAAAACTGCCAGCAGTCATGTTCCAGAGGGAGGAAGAGTCACTGCTAGCCTGCTAGATGCCGTGACAGGTTATGTCAGTCTTATGACAGCTTACACGGTGGCACCGTAACATACTGCATCATGGGAAGAGTAGGCAGTCATCAAGAGACTGGACCCGTCCGAAGCAGGCAGAATTGGTGACTAGGTGAGTCTCCAACAAGGACTGCTAAAATGCTCATTTAATTGTACTTTTAAGTCTAGACTCCCTCTGTAGATCACCATGTACCTGTACAAATGCATCGCCTGCTACTTCCAATCTCAGCATAACCACACATAAGCCTATAAAAGAGTGGAAAAGTACAAAGAGTTAATCAAAAGCTCCCTCTTTAAATGTCTAAACACTGTACTTCACTACGGCTAAATGAAAAGGTGCTCGACGACTTGATGGAAGGAAAACTACCTGTAATTTCTTCAGCCAGTAAAAAGGTTTATAAATAGTAAAATGGGCTCTCTGGAATTAAGTCTCTTCCTCCATCAGATTTGCTTGACAGGAAGTCTCCGAAACGAGTTTTGTCGAGAAAGTAGATCCGTTGACAGCACTGTTGCTTGGAGACGGGCAGCTCTTGAGAGACAAGCAGTGTTAAATGAGCAGCCGTTTATCAATGCCTATATGAATCCCTTGACAACGTTCAGCGGTGCGCCACAGCAGACCTGGGTTCAAATAGTATTCTAAATCTTTCAAATACTTTAGCTGTGTTTGACAGAGGTTGCCTGGTGCAATTGAACCAATAGAAATAGTCCCAAAAGTGAAAACCCTGCCCACCTGGCAGTCCAGGCAGGATCAAGTAAACACTCAAGATCTCAAATCCTATTTGAATCCAAGTCTGGCACCACAACAGTGCATGAGTTTCCACTTCCTCCCTTTAGGGTCCAGTCCATTTACCATAACATTTTCTGACATTAGGGTTCCATTGAAAGAAGCCACACTTGAATCAGAGAAGTGTTTGACGTAAATTGATTGGATGATCCAAAATTAGAATGGTAAAATATGGAGATTAGAATTTGACAAAGTAGCTTGTGGTTAACATAAGGATTAGACCCCTTCAACAAGGCTAGATTTCCATTCCTTATTTACAGGCAGCCTGTTCCTGGCATCAAATGCATTTCTGCTTTAGTTCTGTTCTTGGTTTATATAATGTATGAGAATGTTTTGGGGAGGGATACCAACGACCACAGCTCCTATTACTTCTTAGGAAAACATGGGGAATGTGTCTTGGAGAAAAAAATAAAAATAATTCTCATGTCATCCTCCAGGGTTCATCTATAATGCCTACCGTCCGTGTTCGTACGGTATGTATAAATCACCATCACATCGTGAAAAATTGCACAGTTTGAGAGAGATACTGTAAACCACAAGGCTGTATGGTAGGTCTGTCTGGGTGTGTGTGTGTGTGTGTGTGTGTGTGTGTGTGTGTGTGTGTGTGTGTGTGTGTGTGTGTGTGTGTGTGTGTGTGTGTGTGTGTGTGTGTGTCTGTGTTTCTGTAATTGTACAAGGGTGGAAGGGGGTACCCACATTGATAATGACATGCAAACAGCCCTAGCCCCCTGGCATTCCTCTGGGATCACCAGTTTAAACATCTCACGTAGTGCCCTTGGTGCCTCCATAATGACTACTGAAGAGCACACAGGGTACGGAGAATCACCACCACTGCAACTCAATACCTAATGCCTAGTTAAATAAAAGGTAAAAAAATAACCCAATGGAGCAGAACACCCCAATGCAGTAGTAGACAATGTAGTGGTATACCTCAGGGGTCAGTACAAGTCCCATCTCAAAGGATGTGAACTCGAATATGTGACAGCCTAAAAATATCACTGAGGTGTTACATGTTTTTCAGCTAAGCGCAGGCCTCTTAAGAAACCACATACAGTGCCTTCAGAAAGTATCCATACCTCTTGAGTTATTCCACATTTTGTTGTGTTACAGCCTGAATGTATTTTTTTATCCCCCATCTACGTACACCCCATAATGACAAAGTGAAACATGTTTTTAGAAATGTTTGCAAATGTACTGAAAATGAAATACAGAAATCTCATTTACATAAGTATACACACCCCAGAATACATGTTAGAATCACCTTTGGCATCGATTACAGCTGTGAGTCTTTCTGGGTAATTCTAAGAGCTTTAAACACCTAGATTGTACAATATTTTTACATTATTCTTTAAAAATATCTTCAAGCTCTGTCAAGTTGTTTATTGATCATTGCTAGACAGCCATTTTCAAGTCTTGCCATAGACTTTCAAGCCAATTTAAGTCAAAACTGTAACTAACCGACTCAGGAACATTCAATGTCATCTTGGTACGTGTAAGGATTTATGTTTAGAGAGGTCTCTGGAAACCTTTATGGTTTTCAGGTTTAGTGTCCAGAGACCTCTCTGGAATTCTCTATGTTCCTTTTGGAATTGGTCCCCAATTAGAGGCAGGGATTTCTGCCTGTGCTTAGCTCTATTCCATTTCTTTTTATTCTAAAAAACTCCCTAGTCATTGCGATGACAAGCATACCCATAACATGATGCAGCTACTACCATGCTTGAAAATATGAACAGTGGTACTCGTGATGTGTTTTGTTGGATTTGTTTTGTTGGATTTACCCCAAACATAATGATTTGTATTATCAGAAAAAATAAGTGTATTTCTTTGCACATTTTTTTGCAGTTTTACTTTAGTGTCTTATTGCAAACAGGATGCATGTTTTGGAATATTTTTATTCTGTACAGGCTTCCATTATTTCACTCTGTGATTTAGGTTATTATTGTGGAGTAACTACAATGTTGTTGATCCATCCTACGTTTTCTCCTATCACTGCAATTCAACTATAACTGTTTTAATGTCACCATGGTGAAATCCCTGAGCAGTTTCCTTCCTCTCTAGCAACTGAGTTAGGAAGGATGCTGGTATCTTAGTGACTGGGTGTATTGATACACCATACAACGTGTAATTAATAACTTCACCATGCTCAAAGGGATATTCAACATATGCTTTTTTTTTTTTATCTACCAATAGGTGCCTT
The DNA here is from genome assembly GCA_023634145.1 of Thymallus thymallus. Classification (NCBI taxonomy): domain Eukaryota; kingdom Metazoa; phylum Chordata; class Actinopteri; order Salmoniformes; family Salmonidae; genus Thymallus; species Thymallus thymallus. Next base: position 12,516,378 of record CM042415.1, on the reverse strand, counting down.
TCTTTGCGAGGCATTGGAAAACCTATTGGTCTTTATGGTTAATTCTGTGTTTGAAATTCACTGCTCGACTGAGGGACCTTACAGATAATTGTATGTGTGGGGTACAGAGATGAAGTAGTCATTCAAAAAGCATGTTAAACACTATTGCACACAATGTGAGTCCATGCAAGTTATTATGTGGCTTAAGATAATTGTACTCCTGAACTTATTTAGGCTTGCCATAACAAAGGGGTTGAATGCATTCAGCTTTCCATTTTTAATTAATTTGTGAAAAGTCCACTATGACATTATGGGGTATTATGTGTAAACCAGTGACACACAATCTCAATTGAATCCATTTAAAATTCAGGCTGTAACACAACAAAATATGGAAAAAGTGTGAATACTTTCTGAAGGCACTAAGTTTTTTCACAACTGTATAGAGTGGATGATCCACTTCTATGTGCAGCCGGCATTGTAAAACATGTGTCTGCACTTGCATACATGGCGTGAATCATCTCATTCTCTTACATAACATTAATAAATAGCGCTCCTCTTCCTCAAATTTTCCATAGAGGTGCACTAGCATTAGCCATAACAAAAGTTAGGGAGGGGAAACAAGAGGACCCCAAACTCTAACTGATTCCCCAGACTGCATCTGAAGGGGCCAGTGGGATAAATCAAGAGAGGCTATCCTAAATGAATAAACAGATACTCTATCATCTATACCCTCTTCAGTAGTCATTAACTCCCGTTACAGAAAGCCCAGTACTCACACCTCAGTCTCCCAACAGATGGGAGCTCCACCAGACAACAGGTGGTAGGTCGTCATGGAAACCATCCCCGTCACTATAATGATTGAACCCATGGAAACAATGCCTCGTATGAGTGAAATATGAGACAGATAGGCAAAAATTACGGAATGTTTCTATGATCTTTCTTCTTTCTAAATGACCAGAATAGATTGCTATAGACATATAGAGGATTATTATATAGAATTGATGCTGTGATACCTACATAAATCCCTAGCAATGTACTGAATTCTTGAAGGACAGGACCCGTGTTCCCAAGAATGATGAAATAAGTCAAATGCAGGTAAAATAACTGAAAAACAAATGAATGTATTATTAAAGAGAGCATATACAGACGACTAGTGTTACGTACGATTGGCTCACTTTACACAGTCTGAGAGACAGGCTCTCAGAGAGAGCACACACAGCCAGTGTGTGTTGGTGAGGTGGGCTCAAACCTTGACATGACTATTTAGAGAAGACATTTTGTCAATACGTTTCTTTTCCTTTGTGAGGATAAGTCATCAGTGGGTAGGCTACTCTATTCCGTTATTGATGTTGTGTCCTTCAGGTTTATTTGAGTGTTGATGATTTCTCAGTGGAGTCTTGTGTTGGTTCTCACAGCAGAAATCTGAAGAGAACTCCCCCCCCCATATGTACATAAATCTAATGAGATATAACTTCAAATATGCTTTTGAAAAGTCCAACTTTTCATAACACGCCAGCTCAGAGGAGTTCAAACAGCTCCAGAGTGTCTGAAGCCCTACATCGGTGGGTAATGGGAGAGAATGACTGTAGGATAGCAGTCTCGAGCTGTGCATGTAAATTATTCAGTCACATTTTCTGAATGACAACTGGAATTCCACTAATTTAATGAGAATGATGATGAATGAAAAACAACTGTGCATGTTCAGCTATGTCATTTAAGTGTGCACAAGAATGCACTCTCAGTACGTTCTGTATCTTGTCATTCCTGGCTTTCACAGGAAACCAGTGCCCCATGAACCTTCCGGTGAACCTTCAACCAAGATCTTCTTTGAAAACAGAAATCTGCGAGGTCAACATTCTCCAGAATGCGGACACTTGGTGTGAATGGTGAGCAACAACCCAATGCCTTCTTTATGAAGTCCAAGAATAGCCATGAGAGTTTACAATACATCCTCTTTTTACAGCAGACAAATATAATTGTTCCCAATTTGGGTTGTGTGAAGGCTGGGGCAGAGGTGTTTTGTTACATTTAGCTTGTTTACTCATCTGCCAACTATGTCTAGATTGCATTTCAACACAATCAATACTGTCATATTGGATCAGAGCAACAGGACAATAAGACCCAATAAAGCTGCGAGGGGGCGTATAAGAGGTATTGTGTATCAGAGTAGTGAGAAGAGGATGGAAGCTAGGATAAACACACACACACATTCTTAGTGTATATATACAAACACATAATGCACACAGACCCCAAACTCTAGAAAGAGATAGAGAGCTCTCCTGAAAGCTAAATAAGACAGGTTTATATCTGGGCTGCCAGTAAAACCAAATCATGAGCAGACTATTTGCCTCCACGAAAGAGAGGGAACATATTTGTATGTACACATGTTTCACATAGCAAATGAGGTTCCGTTCACCACAGAAGATAGACCCTTAGACACAGGAAACAGTGTTTGCAGAAAAACAAGAATTTCCTCCTGTAGAAGCAAGGCTAATCTCAAACATATTGCCTCAGACACAGGCTCAGATATAGGACGCAGAGAGAGAGAGCGAGAGAGAGAGCGAGAGCGAGAGAGAGAGGTAGAGAGGAAGGAACTGTACAGAAATCTGCGTTTCCTGTTGATGAACTTTGTCAGCAGTTGCTCTTGTTTGAAGCTTAAGTATTAGGAACCTGCTGAGTTTTACAATGTCAGACTTTTTAATGATGCTCGAACAGATTTTCTTTTAAAAACAATAGGCTGGTATTTGACTGCTTGAGTGGTCCAAAGCAATGTGCCAGGTGCACCGGTTTGTGTCAAGAACTGCAACACTGCTGGGTTTTCATGCTCAACAGTTTCCTGTGTGTATCAAGAATGGTCAACCACCCAAAGGACATCCAGCCAACTTGACACAGCTGGGAAGCATTCGCATCAACTTCGGCCAGCATCCCTATGGAACGCTGGGATTGACAGAGTATGTTAATCCGACCATTACCATCGCTATCATCTACACTCACACTTTAAGGCAGATGTGCATCCTGTATGTGCATGCCTTGGAATAGAAAATACCCATAATCATTGGCAGGCCTACAGGCTCATAAATTTTTCATACCTCTAGTGTTTAGGATTAGGGGGTATAAGGTCATCAGATCCTAGATCTGTGGTTGGAGTCAACTTCTACCCTAAGTTTGTCTTTTCTGTTTAGGTCATATCTACATTATAAACAATATGCTGAATGGAATCGAGCATGTTTCATCTGTGCCATGCAAACACCTCACTCATGCAGAGAGAATATAATGGAAATCTGATGTAAAACCTGATGACCGTCAATTCACTTCAATGTCATTCCCCATGAGCACCAACTGCGGTTTAATTCCCCCTCTGATTGCTGAACTGGGATAAATTCTGTCTCTCCGCATCCAGTGGCTAATCTCCACTCAGAACACACTACGGTGTTCCGAAATTCCACAGACCTCTCATTTCCGTACTCTGTATTCACGCTTCCGATCAGAGCACAGGCGGAATGCCGCTGCTTCTACACGTCAGTCACACGGAGCGGTGAGAAAAGCTTATATTAACAAGAGGACTTCAGGCTCTGGGAGTTTTGCATATAAATAATGTGTCTGGTGCCAAGATTAAATCAAATGGTGTGTGCATGCGTGCGTGTGTCAGCTGGATTTGATTTCAAGGACAACATCTCTGTAGCTACAGTATATGATGTCTACTGGAGACTAACATAAGTGTGTTTTCATCCTCTTGACATTTTAAACATTTGAAATCACATTTTCTGAAATAAAATACGTGCCAAGCACTCCAAGAATCTTTCGCTGTGTGTACGGTGAGATGGATTCTTTCCACACCGGTTAACACAGCACTCAGTTTATCCTTTCCCTATGGGGTCATGGTGTTAATAGCAAATATTTCTTGCCTCTTTGTTTCAAAGTCATTTTCTGAGGTAAATGAAAGGTAGCAGCATGGCCATGTTCTTGAATGTGTGCATTAAACTGATATAAAATGTGGGGTTATAGCTTGCTAGCTAAGGCTGCCTGGCAGTTTATTAAAAGATGCTCACATTGCTCTTCATCTCTTGGTCCGGTCTTTATGTGGTTCAACATGGCCCCCTATTATTTGGTCATTTATCTAAGGGGGCTTTCACATATGGCCTTATGATCCTGATCCTGGAGCATTTGGTACCCTGATCTGTGCAACAAAGCATGTGTGAAACGCAAACAAACCCTGTCTGAAATTAATCCTGGACCTGCCTGTGTAGCGGGTCCAAGATTCAGGACCAGAGTACCAGATATTGTGACACGGCAGCGCGAGATGCATGGAACTTTTTTGCCCGTTGTAAACAAGCTAGCTCGCTAACGTCATGTAGAATGTGCATCTTGTTAATCGCACCCTGAAACTTGGCCTTATACCCAAGTAATTGGAATTAACAGGCTAGTTAGTATCAGTGGCGATTTTAGCATGCAAATCTTGGTGGGGCAAACAAACAAAAACAATTTGGGGATGCATGCCAGCAAAGCCACTACATTACACAACATAACACTAAACAATACATTAATTGCACTATAACGGTGACAAATGGTTCCCACAAATTGTAAGGGCCTAAATATGTCCCAACAGCAAAGGTCCAACAGCAGTCCAAACACCTTATTACCACTGCTACAACTGGATATCAACAGAGCCTTGTCTGGCAGCGAAACAGTTAATTCAGCCTAATTTACTGCCTTTTAAAAAAACATAGCTAATATGGCTAATATAAGCTAATTTGCTTAAACAAATGTGGTTTCTACTGACAATTGAGATGTACAAACTATGACATAAGGGGACGACAAGTGGATAAGAGGCAATCCGTAATTTTGATTAAAACATTAATGAGCGAGCTACGACGGACATAGCTTTTGAAATGTACAGCGACAGAATTCAGAACATGGGCCGTTCTTACAGTGTTGTCCCTGTACACCAAGAACCATAGGATAAATAAAGGGGGCATATAAGCAGACAATGAAAGCTCTTACAATATTCAATGATTACATTTCTCTAAAACAGGCTATAGGCTACATGTGCACCACCGAGTCAGAACAGCAGGCAAAATTAAGAGGTGAAAATAGACCAAATGATTAGGGTGAGATAGATAGATAGATAGATAGATAGATAGATAGATAGATAGATAGATAGATAGATAGATAGATAGATAGATAGATAGATAGATAGATAGATAGATAGATAGATAGATAGATAGATAGATAGATAGATAGATAGATAGATAGATAGATAGATAGATAGATAGATAGATAGATAGATAGATAGGTACTTTATTGATCCCCCGGGGGGGAAATTTCACATGGGCACATGGGCTACTAACAGCTTACTACACAACATACACTTAGTATTACTTTCTTAGCTACAGTATACATATCTCCCTGACATATTACATAATTTATGCAGCATAAATTAATTTATACATTTTTGGACTCACCTTGTTGTGCTGTGCTCACTTGAACAGGAAGGTGACACGGCGGTCCTTCATGGGCAAATATTGTCATCAAATTTTGGCATTCTCTGGATTTATGGTGTTTTCAAGACAACTGGGAACTCGGAAAAAAAAACAAGGTTGTCAGTGATCTTCAGGTCGTAGCTCTAGAAAGAGTCCTGAGTTCCCAACTTACAATTCCGGGTTAGATGACCGTTCAAAACTTATTTTCCCGGTCGGAGCTTGTTTTTCCCCAAGTTCCCATTTGTCTTGAACTCACTGAAATCAGATTTCCCAGTTTCGAGTTAACAGTTATTTTGAGAGCGGCAGAAATCATGCTGGATTGACAGCATGGCCTATGTTGAATTTTGAGCTTGGAAAAGAGACCGTTAAACCCAGACTTGGGACCACACACACACTCCACTGAATAGCAGGCTAGTGATTGCTTTGCAGTGCTTGCAGTTAGTCACTGATTCCTTCCAAACCACTCATTGTTGAATTTGCGATTTCCAACTTGTGTAATGTTTACATCCAATGGCCGATGAGCACTGATACGTTTTATCTATAATTTACCTTAATTATTTATCTTCATATGATTAGGATTAAAAAGGATTTGTCAACTTGATTCATAATGATGACTGCTAGCTAAGAATTTTTAAGTATGATGTTGACATAATCAGTCTAATCAAAGTTACAGTAGATACAGTCGTATGCAAAAGTTTGGGCACCCCTGACAATTTCCATGATTTCCATTTATAAATAATTGGGTGTTTGGATCAGCAATTTCATTTTGATCTATCAAATAACTGATGGACACAGTAATATTTCAGTAGTGAAATGAGGTTTATTGGATTAACAGAAAATGTGCAATATGCATCAAAACGAAATTAGACAGGTGCATACATTTTGCCCGGGTAGATTTTGAGCAGTGTTATCCAGCCCCGGCGTAACTTCTACTTTGTGACTGATTCTTCAACATTATTCCCAAGAATCTGCTGATATTGAGTGGAATCCATGCGACCCTCAACTTTAACAAGATTCCCAGTACCGGCACTGGCCACACAGCCCCACAGCATGATGGAACCCCCACCAAATTTTACTGTGGGTAGCAAGTGTTTTTCTTGGAACACTGTGTACTTTTGCCGCCATCCATAACGCCCCTTGTTATGACCAAATAACTCAATCTTTGTTTCATCAGACCACAGCACCTTATTCCAAAATGAAGCTGGCTTGTCCAAATGTGCGTTTGTGGCGTGTGTGCAGAAAAGGCTTCTTCCGCATCACTCCCCCGTACAGCTTCTCCTTGTGCAAAGTGCGCTGAATTGTTGAACGATGCACAGTGACACCATCTGCAGCAAGATGATGTTGTAGATCTTTGGAGGTGGTCTGTGGGCTGTTTTTGACCGTTCTCACCATCCTTCGCCTTTCCCTCTCCGATATTTTACTTGGCCTGCCACTTCTGGCCTTAACAAGAACTGTGCCTGTGGTCTTCCATTTCCTCACTATGTTCCTCACAGTGGACACTGACAGCTTACATCTCTGCGATAGCTTTTTGTAGCCTTCCCCTAAACCATAATGTTGAACAATCTTTGTTTTCAGGTCATTTGAGAGTTGTTTTGAGGCCCCCATGTTGCCACTCTTCAGAGGAGAGTCAAAGAGAACAACAACTTGCAATTGGCCACCTTAAATACCTTTTCTCGTGATTGGATGCACTTGTCTATGAAGTTCAAGGCTTAATGAGCTCACCAAACCATTTGTGTGTTCCAATTAATCAGTGCTAAGTAGTTACAGGTATTCAAATCAACAGAATGACAAGGGTGCCCACATTTTTGCATAGCCTATTTTTCACATCTGATTTAATTTCATACAACTTAATATTGCTACACTAAAAATCTTTGTCTGGACAATACCCCAGTACTCAGCTTTTATTAGAAAATGAATGGCATGCCACTGTGATAATTTTCTGTGACGACGTAAATTAGCATGCAGCCTCAGGGGTGCATACGACTGTATAACATGATTTGATGTAATTTTATCTATAGCCAATGACCTTGAGCCTTCTTGGATTGGCACTTCTAATATATCTCTATGGAAGCAACCAAGGGCTTGAATTTTCGAGCTCTTACCCTTAGATTTGGCGGTGACGTAGTGTCCCCATGAGTGACACAACACTGAGCCAATCACGGCGCAACTTTCCGCTGGCTGCCCCACCACCACAGAAAGTTCTGAGCTAAGCTGAAACACCTGCATTTTGGAGCTACCTTACTCAAGGAAGCAAAAAAGAGACTGTGTTTGTATGCGGCTTTATTAACTCAATGATTATTATGCATTTTTTTTTACCTTGACCTGATATGTGTCACGTATTAATGCCAAAATAACAGAAGTGCCCCAAAACAGGTGGGGCACTTCTGTGATCATATTAAATGTACTGTATTTATAGGAAACAGCACTAACAGTGGCAGGAACTGTGAAACTCCCTGTAGCCTAGTCACATGCCTGGTACATTATAATTACATACAGTAACTTATCCCCCAACAGTCACCCTATAAAACTGCTTAGGTAGTGTAAGGATTTTCAGACAGTCCCAAATACTACAGGGACACAACTACACAGGCTCAGTATCCTCCTATGAGACATAAAAAGACACAGCTTTTAAACAGAGCGAGGCAGAGAACTGAGAAAGAGCAGGCGAGAGACAGACAGAGACAGTGGGAGAGAGAGAGAGAGAGAGAGAGAGAGAGAGAGAGAGAGAGAGAGAGAGAGAGAGAGAGAGAGAGAGAGAGAGAGAGAGAGAGAGAGAGAGAGAGAGAGAGAGAGAGAGAGAGAGAGAGAGAGAGAGAGAGAGAAACAGACGCATACAGCCCCAGACACCCAGATGGTGTATCTTAGTACCCATTCTCTCCCTGTCAAAATGAATATCTAATGGAGACACACAGCACACTACTCCCAGCTTCTCCTGGTTCCAGAGGACTACATCTCCCATCAGCCCACCACCATTCACACTGTTTGAACTGTAACTTCTCTTAGAGGGAAATAAAGTGATGGCTATATTTAGCACCAGCTTCCATGGGTCTCTGCTGCTCAACCCATATACCAGCCCCTGAGCCATGATCAGAGCAGGTCTCAGGAAGCAACACACACCTTGCATCTCATAAACACCTCAGAATGTAGCAAGACAGGGCTCCCGTGGGCTGGGGGTGTGTGAGGAGGTGGTAGAAGGAGATGTCTATTACGGTGGAGGAATGTATTTCCATCTAAGTGTGAGGTGGAGGGCAATATGTTCTGTAGTTGGAGTGCCTGTTGTGTTCTTCAGTTTTATGTCGGATACTGAACTTGATCAAAATGATGGACAGTATGATGGTTAAGGATATCTTCTGTGTGTAAAAAGAGAGTTGGAGAACATTATTTGCTATTCTTACAGTGACTAGTACATTTTTCAAACGGCTTAGAAATAACCACTGAATTCTCTCAAAAGTTGCATGTCTTACCGTCTTTCCCTACGAGGAAGTCGACATAGCGGTATGTGTAGGCCACGCCCACCTTGGTCTCCACCTGTGGTCTCTTCAGGGTGGAGTAGATCTTCCCTGGACTGCTCTCCTCTGATGGCTTCAGCTTCCTCAGTCCACAGCCCATCTCCCCAGAGTGTGTGTGGACCCTACATAGGAAATAGATGGGGCTAATGTAAGTATGGATATGTATGTGTGCAATAATAGAACAATTAAAATAATAATAATTGTGTGTTCAGATTTGTCAGATGTATTAATACACACGTGTGAATTGGAAATGTGTTTATTTTGGCATATCCCAACTCCCTCTGAGACACCTTCGAAAAGTGGAGTAACGGCCTGGGTCTGCGATTATCAACGGAGAAATTAGGGTTAAGTGCCTTGCTCAAGGGCACATTGACAGATGTTTCACCTTGTTGGCTCTGGGATTTAAACTAGCCCAGCGCTCTAACCACTAGGCTACCTGCTACCTAGGCTACCTGCTACTTAACCACGCACACACACACACACACACACACACACACACACACACACACACACACACACACACACACACACACACACACACACACACACACACACACACACACACATACACACACACACACACCTCACCTATGTGGTCCCCCAGGGAGTTTCAGAGGGAAAACCAATAAAGAAAAACATGCTGGATAAGCGGCTCCAAATAAATAAATAAAAGGGCATAAATGAGCTTGATTTTTCATGGGTTCCGGAGCCCTCGTTCCCTGGGGGACAAATTAACAGAGACAACAGTGAAAGACTATGGAATAGGGCCCCTAAAGAGCCTGTGTACTGGGCGTCACCCAAATGGCTTGTGACAGCGGTGCTGCATCTCCATTGGCTCAGGCTGGCACAGGTAATATCCCATTGTGCTCTACTGATTAAACCCGGGAGGGTGGGTCCAGGGGGCGCCGACCCCCCAACTGATGAGGAACGGTCTTTATTATGGTCCCCTCTAATTATACGTCGTTCCGGGCTCCGCCAGCGGACTAATCCAAGAGGCCGTGATGGAGACAGGAAGATGGGGGGGGCGGGAGGATGAGGGGACGGGAGCGAATAGGTGCTCTGTTAATGAGGTGAGCAGGAAGAATGAAAAGGTGAGAATCAATCAAGGGAAAAAGAGGAAATGGCTGGCTGGTTGGAGATTGTTCGTTAGAGATGCGAGTTAGGTAATGCATGGCAAGTAGAGTGTGGAGAGACAGGCCACTGTAATTATTCCCTGTTGAATAGAAATGAGGAGAAGGGGGAGATGGCAGAGATTCAAAAGTGTTGTCATGAGAGCCACTGTCTTCTACAATACCTATATGGATATCCGTGTTTGGTATTATGAAATGAAATGTGCATATAATTATGTATCTTTTTGATCAATTTCATGCATTTGCACATAATGTATCTTTTATAACAATACAAGCCATGGCTTTCAAGTCAATACAAGGAGTTGAATACCGCAGTTATATAGCTCATCTCATGCTATTCTACACATTTTGCCATGATGCTGAGAGAATTTTGCAGTTTTACAGCTAATTTCCTGAACAATTTTGCCATGGCTTATGACCTGCCTTGGGGGGCTGTAGGGACATGTAGTACTCCAGTGAATACAAGGAATTCTTGCAGGATCTGATGTTTTGTATTTTTAAAAATATGTTTCAAAGAGGTTTTAAAATGTAAAATGTTTAAACTAGATCTCAGTGAGTCATCTCTGTGTAATTTCTCATCTGTGTCTTTGTACTGGGGCTGATGCCTCAGTTCCGAAAGAAACAAGAAAAACAGAGCTACATCCATTTCCCTAAAAGTGTTCAATTTCTCTTAAACAGACACCCAGGACTGAACTCTAAAGCAACTCGGCTCAATGACATATAAATTGCTCTGTCAGGCAAATAATACAGTAAAATATCCATAGTTTTTTTTTATTCTCTCTTTCGCCTCACTGTTCCAGTGAACTCTGGAGAGAGGCTCCGCAATGTAGTGTACAGGAGAGGCAGAAGAAGTCTGAATAAAATGAGAAGAGAGTAAAACAAAAGGCTGAACGTTTAAAAAAATGTAGGGGCTCTTATTTACATATCTCCTGGAGACCGACGGGAGGGAGCTAGGCGAGACCGGGTTATTTTTAGAGTTGACAGAGGGTGTGTGAGATGTTTCTGATTTTCAGAGTTACTGATTTCCTTCTCAAACTTCTCCACAGAGTCGAGGTGCATGTTCTGAGCACGCTCTGTCTGAGCTCTCCCTCTATGGGCCCGCTTTGGTTAATAATCTCCTCTGCTTTTCAGACTGACAGCGAGGGAGTTTAGGTTACACCAAAAGTCTAAACAGCGGCTCGATATTGTCAGAAAAACAGAAGGGCATTGATTCTTTGCTGAATTAGTAACGATCGGTTCACTGTTCCTTTCCTTCTTTTGTTTGGAGTTAATGACCTTTTGAGGTTTTACTCGATAAGACAAGATGTTATAGAAGTTCAAAGGGTTTGGATGTACTTACAGTTGTGGCCAAAAGTTTTGAGGATGACACAAGTATTGGTCTCCACAAAGATTGCTGCCTCAGTGTTGATGATGGCAATTTGCATATACTCCAGAATGTCATGAAGAGTGATCAGATGAATTGCAATTAATTGCAAAGTCCCTCTTTGCCATGAAAATGAACTTGATCCCCCCCCCCCAAAATTCCACTGCATTTCAGCCCTGCCACAAAAGGACCAGCTGCCATCATGTCAGTGATTGTCTCGTTAACACAGGTGAGAGTGTTGACGAGGACATGGCTGGAGATCACTCTGTCATGCTGATTGAGTCAGAATAACAGACTGGAAGCTTTAAAAGGAGGGTGGTGCTTGAAATCATTGTTCTTCCTCTGTCAACCATGGTTACCTGCAAGGAAACACGAGCCGTCATCATTGCTTTGCACAAAAAGGGCTTCACAGGCAAGGATATTGCTGCTAGTAAGATTGCACCTAAATCCATTTATCGGATCATCAAGAACTTCAAGGAGAGAGGTTCAATTGTTGTGAAGAAGGTGTCAGGGCACCCAAGAAAGTCCAGCAAGCGCCAGGACTGTCTCCTAAAGTTGATTCAGGATCGGGGCACCACCAGTGCAGAGCTTGCTCAGGAATGGCAGCAGGCAGGTGTGAGTGCATCTGCACGCACAGTGAGGCGAAGACTTTTGGAGGATGGCCTGGTGTCAAGAAGGGCAACAAAGAAGCCACTTCTCTCCAGGAAAAAGATCAGGGACAGACTGATATTCTGCAAAAGGTACAGGGATTGGACTGCTGAGGACTGGGGTAGAGTAATTTTCTCTGATGAATCCCCTTTCCGATTGTTTGGGCCATCCGGAAAACACCTTGTCCGGAGAAGACAAGGTGAGCGCTACCATCAGTCCTGTGTCATGTCGACAGTAAAGCATCCTCAGAACATTCATGTGTGGGGTTGCTTCTCAGCCAAGGGAGTGGGCTCACTCACATTTTTGCCTAAGAACACAGCCATGAATAAAGAATGGTACCAACACATCCTCCGAGAGCAACTTCTCCCAACCATCCAAGAACAGTTTGGTGACGACCACTGCCTTTTCCAGCATGATGGAGCACCTTGCCATAAAGCAAAATTGATAACTAAGTGGCTCGGGGAACAAAACATAAACATTTTGGGTCCATGACCAGGAAACTCCCCAGACCTTAATCCCATTGAAAACTTGTGGTCGATCCTCAAGAGGCGGGTGGACAAACAAAAACCCACAACTTCTGACAAACTCCAAGCATTGATTATGCAAGAATGGCCTGCCATCAGTCAGGATGTGGCCCAGAAGTTAATTGACAGCATGCCAGGGCGGATTGCAGAGGTCTTGAAAAAGAAGGGTCAACACTGACAAATATTGACTCTTTGCATAAACTGAATGTCATTGTCAATGAAAGCCTTTGACACTTATGGAACACTTGTAATTATACTTCAGTGTACCATAGTAACTACTGACATAAAGATCTAAGAACACTGAAGCAGCAAACTTTGTGGAGACCAATACTTGTGTCATTCTCAAAACATTTGGCAACGACTGTACATAGGATGGATATACACTGAACAAAATATTAACATAACATACAACAATTTCATATATAAGGAAATCAGTCAATTGAAATAAATTAATTAGGCCCTAATCTATGGATTTCACATGACTGGAAATACAGATATGCATCTGTTGGTCACAGATACCTTAATAAAAAAGGTAGGGGCGTGGATCAGAAAATCAGTCAGTATCTGGTGTGACCACCATTTGCCTCATGCAGCGCATCTCCTTCGCAGAGTTGATCAGGCTGTTGAGTGTGGCCTGTGGAATGTTGTCCCACTCCTCTTCAATGGTGGATATTGGCAGGAACTGTAACATGCTGTTGTAAACGTCGATCCAGAGCATCCCAAACATGCTAAATGGGTGACATGTCTAGTGAGTATGCAGGCCATGGAAGAACTGGGACATTTTTTAGCTTCCAGGAATTATGTACAGATCCTTGCGACATGGGCCATGCATTATCATGCTGAAACTTGAGGTGATGGCGGCGGATGAATGGCACGACAATGGGCCTCGGGATCTAGCCACAGTATCTCTGTGCATTAAAATTGCCATCGATAAAATGCAATTGTGTTCATTGTCTGTGACTTATGCCTGCCCATACAATAACCCCACCTCCATTATGGGGCACTCTGATCACAACGTTGACATCAGCAAACCACTCGACCACACGGCGCCATACATGCTGTCTGCCAACTGCCCAGTGCAGTTGAAACTGGGATTCATCCGTGAAGAGCACAGTTCTCCAGTATGCCAGTGGCTTCCGAAGGTGAGCAGTTTGCCCGCTGAAGTCGATTACGATGCCGAACTTCAGTCAGGTCAAGACCCTGGTGAGGACTACAAGCACGCAGATGAGCTTCCCTGAGACGGTTTCTGACATTTTGTGCAGAAATTATTAGGTTATGCAAATCAACAGTTTGTGTGTGTTTACACATGGTCTGCGGTTGTGAGGCCGGTTGGACGTACTGCCAAATTCTAAAAAACAACATTGGAGGTGGCTTATGGTAGAGAAATGAACATTAAATTATCTGGCAACAGCTCTGGTGGACATTCCTGAAGTCAGCATGCCAATTGCACATCTGTGGCATTGTGTTGTTTCAAAACTGCACATTTTAGAGTGGCCTTGTATTGTCCCCAGCACAAGGTGCACCTGTGTAATGATCATGCTGTTTAATCAGCTTCTTGACATGCCACACCTGTTAGGTGGATGGATTCTCTTGGCAAAGGATAAACACTCACTAACAGGGAAGTAAGCTTTATACTTGACATGTTGCATTTATATTTTTGTTCAGTGTAGATAGTCATGTTTGTTAGCCATGAACCTGTTTTGTTCCTAAACTGACCTATTTTGTACCTTCAACCCAACGCCAGCTTCACAACACAACGTTTCACGTACTCATGGATGTTGTATTGTCAATATGTGATAGTGGAGTAGTGGCCTGAGGGAACACACTAAATGTATTGGGTAAAGTGTTATGGAATGTAATTTTTAAACTGTATACAACTGTCTTCCTGGTGCTGGACCCCAGGAAGAGTAGCTGCTGCCTTGCTGTCAGGGATCCTTAATAAATATAAATATAAAATAAAACAGTTAAACATCCTTCATAACCACCAATGTCTCCACAGTTGCTTAGCACAGGAACTGAAAGTTGATTTATTTTATATCTGCAAGGGAGTAAACTTAATACATGATGTACGATGATTCTTTAAAAAGGTTTTTGCTTGGATATCACCAAATATGGGCTTCAAAATAACAAGAGTGATGGGTGGATGTTTAATGTGGGTCTCTTGTGTGTTTGTTCACATGTGGCAAGCGTTTGTACATTCACTCTGCCAAAACACTACACAGTTACAGTCACTCACCCTTCTACAAACTTGAAATAGTCTAACCAGGTCTTGTGTCTAGAAGTTGCCTAGGCTAGCTAATGTTATGTAACTTATTTAGCCAATTAGCTTCAGCCGTCTGGTGTGCGACTGTGGCAAAGTTGACATTGTATAGCCTAGCTCTGAGGCCAGTTAAGGACCGTCAATAACTTACACAATGCAAATGCAATGCTTTCATGTTGCACATCTTTTAGTCATCTCATTAAATGCATTTGTATTTCTACAATTTATAGTTTGTTTGAGTTTTTGAGAAATTTTGAGCTATTGACATTTTCAAATATTGTCCCATGTACCTTGTGTAATTTACTGATGGTCCCTTGACCATGGGCATTACGATCAGGTCACGTGCAGCTGTGCTCCGAATGTATTTATATATTTTTTATTTTAACCTTTATTTAACTAGGCAAGTCAGTTAAGAACAAATTCTTATTTGCAGTGATGGCCTGCCCCGGCCAAACCTTACTTGTGTGCTGCCAGCTGGGGGCATGTGGGCAGGATTTAAATAAATCCAACCCAAGGGACACTTACGGTACCCTTCGTTCCGTGAGATACCATTTTTTCCTATCATCTCGCAAATCTCAGTTTTGGACGAGACTGACTTTACAATCAAAATAATCCTATTACCACTTTATAGTCAATTTTGACAATATAATAAATGTTTGACTCCCATCGATGCCACATAGGCTGTTTTCAAAACAAGAAGTTGCTTTTCAGACCCATCTCTTACATTGACTCTGTCTCTACCCCTGACTTCTGCCTGTGTCTATCACAGTACCCCTGATTACCCTGGTTCTTTAATGTGACAAATAAAGCAGTTGTGCACAAGGCGCAGTTTCCTGGCGGCTGTTGTGTTGTCCACTCAGGAGGGAGAGTGCTCTCAGGGGCCCGGAGCTGGGCCATTCCCTGTTTGGACTTCCTCCCTCCTTCCTTCCTTGGCTCCTCACCTGGGCGGGACAGTGGACAATGAGGATGGGAGCAAGGGGCCCAAGAGAGGAAAAGCAGAGGTGGGCTGGGATTTAGGTTGTGTTGGTGACCATACTACAACAGAATTTTTTTTGGACCACTGCTAATATTCGTGCGGCAGGTAGCCTAGCGGGCCAGTAACCGAAAGTCTGGATCAAATACCCGAGCCGACAAGGTGAAAAACCTGTTGATGTGTCCTTGAGCAAGGCACTTAACCCTAATTTGCTCCAGGGGCTGGCCCTGTAGGTAGGCCGTCATTGTAAATGATAATTGATTCTTAACTGACTTGCCTAGTTAAATAAAGGTTAAATAAAATAAATCAATAAAATAATATTACATAGCTTGAAAGCCTTGTAGTTAAGATGAAAAGATTAAAACCATGACCGTAATGCAATTCCAAACACTGGGCCTTCTCTGAAAACTGGAATAGCTTTTTTGACCCACAGCTAGACACAATTTATTATACTCAATATAAAATCTCTAAAGAACAAAACCTAAGGTGCGATAAGTGCTGGTAAAAATAGAGAGTAGTTAACAAGTGTCTGCTTGAGCCTCTCCAGTGCTTCAAGGCTGAGTATCCTGGCTGGCCCGGTGGTTGGTTCTCTCCAGTTCCAACCAAGCCTGTCGTCTCAAGGTCTGGGCACAGCCGGCTGCATATGCTGCTCCCAAACACACACATGTACTGTAGGGAGCTATTGCCATGGGAACCAGCCCCTTTAGAACTACTTCCCCTCTCAAGAGAATAATAGACACCAATATCTCTATTTTCCTCTCTCCAAGGGCTAAGCTCTCGTCTCTTCCTTCTCCCTTCTCTTTCTCTCACTGCTTGTAAGGTCTTCTCTCTAATTTCCTCCCAGTCTCTGTCTTTCAGTTCGGTATTTTGCATTTGCTTTGTTTTACAGTCGTTATCTTGATCCTGTATGTATAATCTAATCTATTCATACTGGGTTTTATACCAAACTCTGAACTCAACACATTTCTAAATCTAACATGCAGAAACATAGCAATTGGATGAGTTAGATCATGGCCAAAGTGAACGGCACACAGCAAGAATTAAAATAATCATGCGAACGAAAGCGAGTTAATAATATAAATATTAATTATTTTGGTTGTCAGATTATATTTTCCAAAACATAGGGATAGAGATTTCAAGGAATGACTCATTGGTTTTTATGGGAACTTGCTGGAGGCAGGTAATTTTTTATTACAGCCAACTGAAGCCGTTTTGCTTTTCAGATACAGTATCGACAAGTCCTTGAACATTACTTGATCAATACTGCTGCAATTCTTGACCACCCATTACAAGAGTCAATTTGCCTTCGAGAAATACAGTATCAAAGGGGGGCTTTTCTTCCTCGCTTAGCCACTACAAAACAAGTGAATACTGGATAACACCATGTTTTCCTTCCAGCAAAGCGATTTCTCTTAATATCCATTCTTAGTACTCTAAGGCTATGCCAGAAGCTTGAATAAATTGGTCTCTTCAAAAGCCCATCACTAAAGAAAGAAAAATGAACAATCTTTGCCACAGATCTTGTACTCAAGCATTTCAAATGACATAGATGTGATGCTTATGCAAGAGTATAATCCATTTAGACTGTCATCGCTGTCAGGAGAAGTGCAAAAAATTACCCGTCATCTTCCTTCAAGTGATCAGGCTAAGCTGTTTACCCAAATTGCCTAAAATACGGTGGGTAGGTACAAATAGGGATAAATACAGAATGTGTGGGATTGTGTGCGTAGTATCTTTCAATATGTAAATATTATTTCAGTAATTCTTAGTTTTGGTTCTTGTTTGAAGTATGTTTTATTGGAAGATGTTCAAGTACTCAGTACCAAAGAAATCACTATACCCTGGTCCAGTAGCAAACATATGGGAACTGGATTAAAAGTTTGAATGTCAACGCAGCTGGACGACTGAAGTCAATGTTCATAAAATCTGTGAACATGAACAACTTCATGAAACACACAATAGTGAGTTCATACTATGTCGGCCTTATAGATTATATCAGGCGAGTATTCAATGTGTCAACGTAATTATATCATGAAACTGTTATTGCTCCGTCTCACTTGCTTAAACTTTTGCCCCATCTATTATGCTCTCTTTCAAATGAGGCCTACAGTATGGAGCAGATACCACAATGATTCCCCCATTCAGGGCTGGGCAGTTATATTTGGGTTGTGGCTAGTCTGTGATGCAGTAATTTGGTGGTTCCTGGTGAAAGTGTGTGTGTGTGTGTGTGTCTGTTTTAGCTCGTGACCCAGCAACAATAAAGGGTTAACAGCCCAGCGCTCACAACCCCCCAGCTGGAACTGATTACCAGCTCCCTCAAACAGCACTCACAGAACTCTTGCTCTCTTCCTCACTCACTCCCTCTCTCATTCGTGCTGTCTGTGTGCTTTCCTCTCTCATGCCCTCTTCTCCTTTCTCCCAACCTCTTATTCCTTCTCACATCCTTCAACTTGTTCTCTCTACTTTCTCCCTCCCTCACTCTTGCTCTCTCTCACTCTGGCAAACACACACACACACACACTCTCCCTCTCTGTCTCTGCAGTAGAGGCTGAGGTTTGTTACTGTATGTCAAGCACATCTTGAAATACCGTCAGGGTTCATTGATTGGAGCCAGGTAGACATTCTCACCCCTCTGGTACCACACATGTGACTTCAAATCAACCAGCTCATTGATCTGCATGATTTCCGCTCTGATCATGAACGGGTGTTTATATGTGTGTGTGTGTGTCTGTGTGTGTGTGTGTGTGTGTGTGTGTGTGTGTGTGTGTGTGTGTGTGTGTGTGTGTGTGTGGGAGGAGTGTGGTTTGGGGATCAGGAGTTCCTTGTAAGACATTTCACACAAGACAAACTTGTGGCTTGCGGCATCCCTTGACTGATACATGCATCCTCATTAATCTGCCTCTGAACGGTTGTTATGCTATAAACAACCACAACACTAAGTTGTCTGTGACTTCTGTCCAAAGAGCTGTACAGTCTGTCTTTATCAATGTCTTCTCCTCTAGGCTACATATTTATTTTCCTCAAGCCTTGAGAAAATAAATAAGACTTAACGTAGACTAGTGGTAAATGCACGTTGAAGTAGAAAGAAGAGGGAGTTACCTGATCAGACGCTGTTGACTTTGGGAGTTGGAAAGTTCACTGTTGAGATCAAGAGAAAGCCACTAGACCGGTTCCTCTATCGAACACGCACATTCTACTGACAGGAGAACAGCACAACGTAACAGTCGACGCTCAGATCCTCTGTGATTCTTCACTCAGGTCCTGCCGATACAGCTCAAAACAGAGGCTTTTGGCAAAAGAGGGAAAAAAAGACAGCGAGAAGACTCAAATCTGGATGGGATCAGTAG
This sequence comes from Thymallus thymallus, assembly GCA_023634145.1. NCBI lineage: Eukaryota > Metazoa > Chordata > Actinopteri > Salmoniformes > Salmonidae > Thymallus > Thymallus thymallus. The sequence goes on along the minus strand of CM042415.1, from coordinate 12,497,165 downwards.
CTCCGCCAGCTTGTTCTATTCTCGCCAGAGGCTCACTAGCTAACGGTGCGCAGCAAACACTTTGAGTGGATGCGTTTAGGTCATGCTCAAAGTATGCCTCGGCTATGTTCTGCAAGCTCAGGGAAACCACATCCTGTCACATATCTACCTCCTCTCTCTCTCTCTCTCTCTCTCTCTCTCTCTCTCTCTCTCTCTCTCTCTCTCTCTCTCTCTCTCTCTCTCTCTCTCTCTCTCTCTCTCTCTCTCTCTCGTGATTGTCTGAAGCGACGGAACGCTCTGACCCAACCTCTGTTCGGCGCAGCCCCTCCACCCCTCTCTCTCTCCTTCCCTCTCTCTCTCTCTCTCACTCACTCAAGGCTTCTCCGGCAGCCGCACTAGTTCCAGTCGACTGACTGAACAATCCATCTGAGGATGAGGCTGGGGGAGGCTGAGGGAGGGCGAGAGGGAAGGAGGGAGGGGTGGGAAATGCCAGAGAGAGAGAGAGCGAAATGAGGCGAGGTGAAGAACCAAGGAAGGGTGTACAAGGAGTAAAAGTCGAAAAAGAGCTGGGGAGAGAGAAGGATGTAAAATTAAAATTGTAATTTCAAGGATTATACAGTATATTTCTTGCGAATTTGGTGGGGTTGACTATGGGTAGGGTATAGGGTGTGAGGATGTTTTGGTGGTTAAGTTGTTGTGTCAGCACTTCTGTGGTGACTATACATATTTAATATGGCCCTGTCGAGGCCCCCTATCGGTGCATTTTCATTATTCACACCATTCTGTGAGATAAACCACTGCTCTGGAGACACACAAACCAGTGATTTTCACAGTACAAAACATTGAAGCAAAACAAACCGGGAAGGCTATTGCATCGTAACATGGAAGTCATTCTTCATGCAGGTGTAGTGGTGGGAAAAGTACCCAATTGTCACACTTGAGTAAAAGTAAAGATACCTTAATAGTATATAAAAAAAGTGAAAGCCAACTATTAATATACTACTTGAGTAAAAGTCAAAGTATTTGGTTTTAAATCAGTGGAGGCTGCTCAGGGGAGGACGGCTCACAATAATGTCTGGAATGGAGTGTAATGGCTGGAATGGAGTGAATGGGGAATGGTATCAAACACATGAATGTATCACACGTAAAAGTAAAAATCATTTAAAATTCCTTATCTTAACAGAACCAGATGTTTTTTTTATTTACGTATAGCCAGCGGCACACTCCAACGCTCGCTTTGCAAACAAAGCATTTGTGTTCAGTGAGTCTGCCAGATCAGCGGCAGTATAGATGATCAGGGATGTTCTCTTGATAAGTGTGTGAATTGGACCATTTTCCTGTCCTGCTAAGCATTCAAAATGTAACATGTACTTTTGGGTGTCAGGGAAAATGTATGGAGTAAAACGTACATAATTTTCTTCAGGAATGTAGTGAAGTAAAAGTTGTCCAAAATATCAATAGTATAGTATAGATACCCCAAAAACTACTTAAGTAGTACTAACTACTTAAGTATTTTTACTTAAGTACTTTACACCACTGTGCAGGTGGATGGGACAATTATGGGACGTCAGCATTGGGTCTGCTGTGTACATGTGGGCTATTGCATCATTGGGGACACTCCCCTCCTGGAGCAGCAAAAACATTGCTGGACAGCTCCGACAAGTATTTTTGTGTATTTCAGATGGAGCCAATGCTTTTCCAATGGGAGTCATCTATTAATGGATGAATGACACAGAGATGAAATGAAGGACCAGAGGCAATGCCTTGAGAAAGATGCCATTGCCCTGGAGAAGTCAGTACACAATGGGAGCTTACATTGAACGCAGAAATCACAAGGAATCTCACTTTTATCGCGAGTGACCCATCACATTTGAGCTGACAAATTGGCTGAGAAGCATTCCTTTGTCCAACTAGATGACAAATCTGAGTACAAATAAAGTTGAGTTTGGCATTCAAGATTCTGCTCTAAAATGTCCTTTGCTTTACTCATTGGAAATGTTATGAAACAAACATATGCATTTGTCTTGCTCTGCAAGCTGTGCTGATGACACCCTAATGATGCTCTTGGTCATAAGAAGCTTATGAACATGTCAGACTTCTCTGAATTGTTGTTAGAAATGGCTTGTGCTACCTTCGATCACAGCCTAACATTTGAAAACCACATGAAAAGCATACCCATGACAGCATACTTCCATCCCAAGGAACATTTCTAGAAATACACTACATACATCTCACAGCATTTCTGGACAAAAATGATCATACCATACAACATCATAGTTATGCTTAGAACATTGTGAGAGCTTCTGAAAGCATTATCTGGAAAACCCCTCTGCAATTGAAAGAATCCTGGCCCCAGCCCATTTCCTTGAACAATAGGGCATCCGGTTGATCATTTTTGAGACTATAGTTGTATGATCAAAACAGGGCACTTTCATCCAAGGGCATACACTTCACCCAGTGGTGTTGGGCCTCAGTCAGAAGGCAACCATTTCTTCGGGCCACAAATTAATGATGTCTCTCTGTTGAAAGCTTGAGATTCTCTCTTCTACTACACAACTGGAGCCCTATTAGAGTTCAAACGTACCCCCTAAAAGTAAGAATAGGAACTGCCAACACACATCTAGTTCTGGGCTACACGCATACAATTTAATATAGCATATTAAGCATTGGAGTACATTTTACAGACAAAGGTGACATTGGATGAAAAACTGTTCCAGGAGTACTACTCTGCCCTTGGAGAAGATTTCAAGCACCACGTAATATGCAACACTGATTGTAAAGGTTGGGTAGCTGTTTTCCCCCTTGTTATAAGTTACAACTGAAATCAAAAGCTGCCAGTCTGCCAAGAATAGTTCCTTTACTGGAGCCTGAAGAACAGTAATGATCATCCACAGTGTAATTGCCACCATGTTTAGTCGCGGGTAATCAGTTTATAATCTGTCAAAAATAATAATGTTGAGAACAAAGGACATTTACATGATGTCATCAGAGTGAATGCTTGGGTGGTGTTATTAGGTTTATACTTCACTGTAACCGTAAGATGATCCTAAAGGAATGCACCACTGGTTTTACTGACATTTTCTCACTGATACAAGCCCAGAAACCATTCAAAAGGGATAGCATCACCTAGTTTAGCCGTAGCTTTGTGCATCCTGGTGTTTCATAAATGCTTTATACAAGAGTTATACTGAAAATAAGTCTAAAGAAATTGCTTAGATTGAACTTTGTTTCATAGCATGACTGTAAACATTGCCAAATCTTGTTAAATTGAGTTGAGATTAATAAAAATTACCAAATACATTTCCAGATTCACACATTCAATTTTCTATTTATTGAGCTAATTTCTGTGCTGAAATGTAACAGTTCATTTGCTAGATTTTAGACAGAGAAACATAATGACAAGAACTGCAAAGAAACATTTGGAACATATAGGAAATGTAACCAGTGTTTGTTGACTGATAGTACTTCAACAAAAACAAAGGAATTCATAAAAGTTTTTCTTGCACAATACAGGTTCAGTGGACCCACTTATCGTATGGGATGCCTTTAGAGGCCATTAAATTAAATATTCATCCCAAAAACAAAAATGGTATTGGTCAATGGAGAAAAGACAACAGAAATACAACATGTAACATTACACATCAATGGTATTGATACATGTACTGTACTACAGAAGCACTGAATAATCTAGACACAAAACAAAATAAGTTTGAGGAACTTAATCATGAAAGAACATGCTTCACTTATAAAAAAAAAAAACGGAACAAATTGGATGGAGAACGACAAAAAATGCCTAAACCTTCAATATATAAACGCAACAAAAAAATAACCTACAGAAAATAGTTAAACACTGGAGAAATCCTTCTCACCAAAGGAGATTTGAATGAGGAAGTAAAATATTGTTCAGGTGAGAACCAGGTGCAGACAACGTTGCAATAACAAATGTTTACTATACCAACAGGGGCAGGCAAAATACAGGTCAGGGGTAAGCAGAGTTCGGTAATCCAGAATAGTGGGGCAAAGGTACAAGAGGGTAGGCAGGCTCAGGGTCAAGGCAGGCAGAATAAAGGTCGAAACCGGGAAACCAAGAAAACAGGCACTTTAGAGAGACAGGAGCAAAGGGGGAAAACGCTGGTAGGCTTGACGAACAAAACGAACTGGCAACAGCCGAACAGAGAACACAGGGATAAATACACTGGGGATAATGAGGAAGAAAGGCAAAACCTGGAGGGGGTGGAGACAATCACATAGACAGGTGAAACAGATGATCAGGGTGTGACAGTACCCCCAACCATCCCCACCTGGGCGCATACCTGGCTGAACGGCGATGGAACTCAGAGATGAGGGCTGGATCCAGGATGTCCCTAGCAGGGACCCAGCACCTCTCCTCCGGCCCGTACCCCTCCCAGTCAACCAGGTACTGGAATCCCCTGCCCCGAGGTCGAACCATCAGGAGATGCCTCACCGTGTTCAGGAGACAGCCTTACCTTCTGCCCTACCCGATACTTGGGAGCCGGGGTCCGGTGGAGGTCTGCCTGTCAACAGGCTGGCCGACGACCCAATAAACATGCAGAACGCCTTCCAGAACCAGGAAGAGAATTGGGGACCCCGGTAGGAAATCATGACCACCGGGAGTTTTGGATCCGGAAGACGTGCTGCACCATAAGTTGGGCCGTCTCCTTGGCCAAGGGCAGTTGGGGAAGAGGGATGAAATGGACGGCTTTGGAAAACCGATCGACCATCGTCAGGATGGCAGTGTTGCCCTCTGACGGGGGGAGACCGGTGACGAAATCCAGGGAGATATGGGACCAAGGACGATGAGGGACAGGGAGTGGTTGCAACAGGCCAGCCGGAGCTTGCCGAGGAGTCTTGCTCTGTGCACTGACCGTGCAGGCGGCCACATACACGGCCACATCCGGAACTATGGAAGGCCACCAAAAGCGTTGGCGCACAAAGGCCAGGGTCCGCTGGGAACCCGCAAGGCAGGCAAGCCTGGAGGAATGGGCCTACTCCAGGACCGCGGAGCGGACCACGTCAGGCACAATCATCCGGTTGCCTGAAGTTGAGGCGCTTGGTGGTGCGGAGATACTCCAGGTTTTTGTGATCCGTCCAAACAATCAACGGATGTTCCGCCCCTTCCAGCCAGTGCCTCCATTCCTCCAACACCATCTTCACTGCGAGGAGCTCCGGATTCCCCACGTCGTAGTTCCTCTCTGTGGCGTTGAGGCAGTGGGAGAAGAAGGCACAGGGATGCAGCTTAATGTCCGGGCAGAACGTTTGGACAGGACACTCCGATATCCAAAGCATCAGACTCCACCACGAACTGACGGGAAGGGTCACTGATAGAGGTCACTACACACTGCTGCCACCATCGCTGTTCCTGTCTTGTTCTATGCCCGAGCAATTATGCAATGTTAAACTCCCCGTACCTGCTTCTCATCTCCAGCGTCGGTTCTTTCACTAGTCAAGTTCCTCCAAACTCGCTTCACGATGAGTTGTGATATCCTTCTACCAATTCTTTTTTTTAACTATATGACGAAAAAACAAGATTCTTGTGAAGACCTAATTACACAAAATGAATTATCGATGGCAATTGATTCCTTTCAGATGGGGAAAACCCCTAGCCTTGATGACATTGCGATAGAGATATAAACTTTTTATGAACTACTGAAAGATCCATTACTATCATGTTTTAATTACTCGTATATAAATGGCAAACTGTCAGACAAACAAAAAGAGGGACCGATCTCTATCCTACTGAAACAGGAACCAGTGGGGCAGTACAAAGTACAAAATTGGAAGCCCCACACCATTCAATGTTGCAACGCAAAAATATTGGTAAAATGTATTGCTCAGAATTTTAAAAAGGTCCTTCCGGACATTATTAATCACGATCAGACCGGATTCTTAAAAGGAAGAAATATTGTAGACATTAGATAACTACAAAAAAAAATTGAAAATCTAGGGAAACCAGGTATAATCTTTATAAAAGGTTTTGAGAAAGCTTTTGATACAGTACGTCCTGACTCTGTTTATAAGTGCCTGGATTTTTTTTTAACTTGAGAAACTCTTATATGCATGGTAAAAGTCATGTACAACAATCCTTTGTGTAAGATAATAAGTTATTTATCTGAGAACTTTGAATTGTCAAGAGGAGTAAAACAAGGAAGCACTCTGTCACCATACTTATTTATTATGGCTATTGAACTGTTAGCTATAAAAATCTGAGCTAATGATAACATTAAGGGGCTTGAAATTAATGGATTATAGACAAAAGTATCAATGTACACCGATGATTCAAGTTCAATCTTCAATATTGAAGGACCTTATCAAAGGACCTTATTAATTTATCCAGTTTCTCTGAACTAAAACCCAACTACGATAAGTGTACTATATTACGGATTGGGTCTCTTAAAGATACAAACTTAAAAATTGCCATGTGGTCTCTCGATAAAATGGGCAATGGTGAAGTTGATGTGCTTGGTGTACATATCCTGGAAAGGTCGGGCGATCTTGCAACTATTAACTTTGATAGAAAACTTGGAGACCATGGAGAGGGATACACCTGTCCATCTATTGGAAGGTTACACTTGTTAATTCTCTAGTGATATAGCAGTTTACATATTTATTCATGGCTTACCGACTCCAAGAGAATCATTTTTCAAGTCGTGATTTTTTTTTTTTAAACAACAATTAAATATTAAAGCATTAAACCTAAATTATACATTATACTGAAATCATATCTAAATCAAAACTGGTTTTCCAGCAGGCTACTCAGGCTACGTCTACAGTCCTGGCCAAAAGTTTTGAGAATGACACAAGTATTGGTCTCCACAAAGGTTGATGTTTCAGTGTTCTTAGATCTTTATGTCAGTAGTTACTATGGTACACTGAAGTATAATTCAAAGGCTTTCATTGACAATGACATTCAGTTTATGCAAATAGTCAATATTTGCAGTGTTGACCCTTCTTTTTCAATACCTCTGCAATCCATCCTGGCATGCTGTCAGTTAACTTCTGGGCCACATCCTGACTGATGGCAGGCCATTCTTGCATAATCATTGCTTGGAGTTTGTCAAAAAAATATGTATAAGGAAGGTATCATTATGAATTATATTGTAAATAAGGACAGTAAAATTGTCACAATAACAATTAACAAAAGTGTATGGAAATGTACAGTATGTTCAATACAAAAGGAGAACCAACTCATCACATCTCTGCCACAAAAACAGAAGAGGCAATTACTCAAAAGAGAAAGGAATGAATTGGTTTGGTTTGTCTGCCTCCAATGAAAAACCATGCATGGCTTGAAATGAATAGTATAAATCGTCAAATGTATCAGTTTCACTTAAGGTCAAGAGGTTTGACAACTATGCCACATAAAATTCAAGATGGCTGGGAAGAGATTTGATCTCCCAATACCATGGCATCAGGTTTATGAACTGATATACAAAACAATTGATGCATCAATCCAATTTTTTTTAGAAGACCCAGATGCAGAGAGTGTCAAAGTAACAAAAGTGTATTACAAAAGCAGGGGTACAGGCAAAACGGCAGGTCAAGGGCAGGCAGAGGTCCGTTACACAGATCAGAGTCTGAAAGGTACAGAACGGCAGGCAGTCTCAGGGTCAGGGCAGGCAGAAATGGAGAAAAACCGGGAAAACTAGAAAACAGGAACTTTAGAAACGACAGGCGCATGTGGCAAACCACTGGTAGGCTTGACAAAACAAACCTAACTGGCAACAGACAAACAGAGAACACAGGTATAAATACACTGGGGATAATGGGGAAGGTGGGCGACACCTAGAGGAGGGTGGAGACAATCACAAAGACAGGTGAAACAGATCAGGGTGTGACAATGGTTCACTTTTGGAGTCAGGCCTAGTTAAGTCATAACGTCGATGTTCAGATGGACCTACAAACAGTACTGTATGAGATCTGAAAAAACACAATCAATTAACAGGAAATATTATCATACTCTTAGGGAAAGTATTTATTTTTAGGGCAATCTCGCTAGAAATAGTACAAAGAGAGATGTTTAAGACCATCATAAGACATCACAGTAAGATAGATGGATGTATTGCAAAAGGAAAAAGGAAAATTGTAGTGTACTGGGAAAGATAGCTTAGCATGTGGACATCTGAGGGATTAAGATTCGAGTGTACAGTATATGTGTGTCAAAATAGGTTTAAGTATTAGTAGAAGACATATTGTTGTCCATTAGTTGACGCCAATCAGGGGAGGGGTGGTATGATAAAAAAAGTGGGGGGGGAAATAAACAAAGCATTTCAATAGTAAAGCATTTTTTTGTATTTTGTTTTTTACATTTGGCTCTATAGTCCCGCATTTTGAAGCCAAGTACTGTGTTTGGACAAATTCCCTTAGTGTATTAGAGTAGTAAAACATTTAGTATTTGGTCCCATATTCCTGGCACTCAATGAGTACATCAAGCAAGTGACTCTTCAAACTTGTTTGATGCATTTGCAGTTTGTTTTGGTTGCGTTTCGGGTCAAATTTGGCCCAATAGGAACTGAATGGTGAATTGTCATTTTGGAGTAACTTTTATTGTAAGTAAGAATATAAGATATTTCTGAACAGTTCTACATTAATGTGGATGCCACCAATATTCATTAAAAATAAATCATGGCATTATCAGGATTAATTTAGAAGTGTTCAGGGACTAGATAAAGTGCTTAATTTCTAAACTGTAAAACAGATATGCATGAATATACTGTCCAGTCAAATATACTTTTTGTTGTTATCCAGAAACTTCACACAGCCATCGAAGAGGAGTGGGACAACATTCAACAGGCCACAATCAACTGCCTGACCAACTCAATGCGAAGGAGATGTGTCGTTCTGCATGAGGCAAATGGTGGTCACAACAGATACTGGCTGGTTCTGATCCACGCCCCTACTTTAAAAAAAAAGGAATCTATGACCAACAGATATATATCTGTATTCCCAGTCATGTGAAATTCATAGATTAGGGTCTAATGAATTTAATTACATTGACTGGTTTCCTTATATGAACTTTAACTCAGTAAAATCTTTGAAATTGTTGCATTTTGCATTTATACCTTTGTTCAGTATATTTACATCAGAGAACATACACTGTATTTGCTGCACCCAAAAAATGTATAGAATGTAGAGGAACACCTAGTTAAATATACAAACATCACAAGTGTTCTTGACAGGTGAAAGAGGGTAAAGGTGATACGACATTGAAAGACAAGACGTGGGTGGGTGTTTGGTTTCGCCATTTTCTCTCATTGCATTTTCAGTGTGTTGCAGATCTTTTTTTAAAGTGAGATGTTAACATGTTTTGTTATAGCCTCTAACCTTCTCACTCACCAATATTCATAAAAAATAAATCATGGCATTATCAGGATTAATTTAGAAGTGTTCAGGGACTAGATAAAGTGCTTTCCTTTCTAAACTGTACAACAGATATGCAATAAAATACCCTCAAAAAAGGTGACATCCTGTTGTGTTGCCTAATTAAACATTTGATCTAAAATCCAAAATGCAGAGCCAAATTGTACATTTCCACTTCACTGTCCAAATACATATGGAGGAGAGTGTACCTGCCTCCTCCTTTTTACAAGTGAGAATGCCCTCTAGTGTTTATTACTGAAGGAACAACTTCACATGGCTCAAATATTCAAGAGACACTGGACAAATGGAACTGTACAGTCTGAGGATAGTTCAATATCTATAGGTCATACAACTGTGTGTGAGGGGGGGGGTGGATATCAGGGATTAAATAGTATTTAAAAGGGGCAACCAGGGATTGGTACATTCATTTTAGGACTTTTAAATTAATATGCTGTATAGACATTGAGTCTTGAAAAATAAAACTTGTAAAATGGCTTGTGATTTTATTTCAACTGTCTTACAACATCAGGACCAAAAATATAACAATTTCCAGAAGCTGAAAATGACCCAGTTCTTCCATGGCCTGCATACTCACCAGACATGTCACCCATTGAGCATGTTTGGGATGCTCTGGATCAACGCGTACAACAGTGTTTTCCAGTTCCCGACAATATCCAGCAACTTCACACAGCCATTGAAGAGGAGTGGGACAACATTCAACAGGCCACAATCAGCTGCCTGATCAACTCAACGCGAAGGAGATGTGTCGTTCTGCATGAGGCAAATGGTGGTCACAACAGATACCGACTGGTTGTGATCCACGCCCCTACTTTAAAAAAAAAAAGGAATCTATGACCAACAGATGTATATCTGTATTCCCAGTCATGTGAAATTCATAGATTAGGGTCTAATGAATTTAATTAAATTGACTGGTTTCCTTATATGAACTGTAACTCAGTAAAATCTTTGAAATTGTTGCATTTTGCATTTATACCTTTGTTCAGTATATTTACATCAGAGAGCATACACTGTATTTGCTGCACCCAAAAATGTATAGAATGTAGAGGAACACCTAGTTAAATATACAAACATCACAAGTGTTCTTGACAGGTGAATGAGGGTTAAAGTGATATGACATTGAAAGACAAGACGTGGGTGGGTGTTTGGTTTCGCCATTTTCTCTCATTGCATTTTCAGTGTGTTGCAGATCTTTTTTTAAAGTGAGAGGTTAGCATGTTTTGTTATTGCCTCTAACCTTCTCACTCACCATTATTCATAAAAAATAAATCATGGCATTATCAGGATTAATTTAGAAGTGTTCAGGGACTAGATAAAGTGCTTTCCTTTCTAAACTGTAAAACAGATATGCATTAAAATACCCTCAAAAAAGCAAAATGCAGAGCCAAATTGTACATTTCCACTTCACTGTCCAAATAAATATGGAGGAGAGTGTAGCTGCCTCTTCCTTTTTACAAGTGAGAATGCCCTCTAGTGTTTATTGCTGAAGGAACAGCTTCACATGGCTCAAATATTCAAGAGACACTGGACAAATGGAAATCAAATCAATATCAAATCAAATCACATTTTATTTGTCACATGTGCCAAGGTGTAGACCTTACAGTGAAATGCTTCCCTACAAGCCCTTAACCAAGAATGCTTTAAGAAGTTAAGAAAAAAAAAGAAAATAAAAGTAACAAATAATTAAAAATCAGCAGTAAAATAACAATAGCGAGGATATATACAGGGGTACCGGTACAGAGTCAATGTGCGGGGGCACAGGTTAGTCGAGGTAATTGGGGGCGGCCCATCAGGAAGTCCACGATCCAGTTGCAGAGGGAGGTGTTTAGTCCCAGGGTCCTTAACTTAGTGATGACCTTTGAGGGCACTATGGTGTTGAAGGCTGAGCTGTAGTCAATTAATAGCATTCTCACATAGGTGTTCCTTTTGTCCAGGTGGGAAAGGGCAGTGTTGAGTGCAATAGAGATTGCATCATCTGTGGATCTGTTGGGGCGGTATGCAAATTAGAGTGGGTCTAGTGTTTCTGGGAGAATGGTTCTGATGTGAGCCATGGCCAGCCTTTCAAAGCACTTCATGGCTACAGACGTGAGTGCTACGGTTCGGTAGTCATTTAGGCAGGTTACCTTAGTGTTCTTGGGCACAGGGACTATGGTGGTCTGCTTGAAACATGTTGGTATTACAGACTCAGTCATGGACAGGTTGAAAATGTCAGTGAAGACACTTGCAAGTTGGTCAGAGCATGCTCGGAGTACACGTCCTGGTCAGAGCATGCTCGGAGTACACGTCCTGTTTAAAGGTCTTACTCACATCGACTACAGAGAGCGTGATCACGCAGTCATCCGGAACAGCTGATGCTCTCATGCATGTTTCAGTGTTATTTGCCTCGAAGCGAGCATAGAAGTAATTTAGCTCGTTTGGTAGGCTCAAATAGTTTGCAAGCTCTGCCACATCCAACGGGCATCAGAGCCGGTGCAGTACAATTCAATCTTAGTCCTGTATTGACGCTTTGCCTGTTTGATAGTTCATCAGAGGGCATAGTGGGATTTCTTATAAGCTTCCGGGTTAGAGTCCCGCTCCTTGAAAGCGGCAGCTCTACCCTTTAGCTCAGTGCGGATGTTGCCTGTATTCTATGGCTTCTGGTTGTGGTATGTACGTATGTTCACTCTGGGGACGACGCCATCTATGCACTTATTGATGAAGCCAGTGACTGACTTTCAAATAGCTCTTTGTTTACTGTTGCTGGGTGTTATCGTCCTCCATCAGCACCGGCCTGTACCCTACCTGCCCTAAGCTCTCTCCTGGCTCCTTACACTAAGTCTGAATTTGTCCTGCTAGGTGACCTAAACTGGGACATGCTAAAACCACCTGACCAAGTCCTAAAGCAATGGGACTCCCTAAATCTTTCTCAGATTATTACCAATCTCACAAGGTATGACTCCAAACACCCAGAAAAGGCTACTCTCCTCGATGTTATCCTCACAAATAGTCCTGAGAGGCATCAGTCTGGTGTTTTCTGTAATGACCTTAGTGATCACTGTTTTACAGCCTGTGTTCGTAATGGCTGCTCAGTGAAACGACCAGTCCTGATTTGTCATAGACGCTTGCTAAAAAACTTTAATGAGCAAGCCTTCCTTCATGACCTGGTCTCTGTAAATTGGTATAGAATCAGCTTGATCCCCTCTGCTGAAGACGCTTGGACCTTCTTTTCTAATATTTTCAGTGGTATTGTTAACAAACACGCCCCCATAAAGAAAATGAGAATTAAAAACAGGTTCAGCCCCTGGTTCGACCGTGATCTTGCAGAGTTGCTCCACCTCAAGAATTGCATTTGGCGAAAGTCTCGGCACATGTGTACTCAGGCTGACTGGCTCTCGTTCAGACAAATGAGAAATAAGTGCACTCAGGCTATCCAGAAGGCCAAAGTTAGTTACTTTAAGGAGCAGTTCTCTCTCAGTGGGTCTAACCCCAAGACGTTTCTGGAAAACGGTTAAAGACCTGGAGAATAAACCCTCCTCCTCACAGCTGCCCATGTCCCTTAAAGTTGATGATGTGGTTGTTACTGACAAGAAGCACATGGCTGAGCTCTTTTATAATTTTATCACCACAAGTCAGGATTCCTATTTGACTCAGCCATGCCTCCTTGCCCATCCAAAATTTCCTCATCTCCCACCCATTCTAATGCGACTAGCCCAGATGCTCCTCCCTCTTTTCCCCCTTCCCCGCTACAAGGTTTCTCCCTGCAGGTGGTCACTGAGTCCGAGGTGCTAGAGGAGCTCCTTAAACTTGACCCCAAAAAAGGTTTAGACCCTTTCTTCCTTAAGGTTGCTGCCCCTATCATCACCAAGCCTATCTCTGACCTTTTTAACCTGCCTCTCCTCTGGGGAGGTTCCCATTGCTTGGAAGGCAGCCACGGTTCGTCCTGTATTTAAAGGGGGAGATCAAGCTGATCCTAACTGTTATAGTTCTATTTTGCCCTGTTTATCAAAAGTGTTGGAAAAACTGACTGGCTTTCACCATTGCCCTTGATTCTAAGCAATGTTGTGCTACTATCTTTATTGACTTGGCCAAAGCTTTTGATACGGTAGACCATTCCGTTCTTGTGGGCCCGCTAAGGAGTATTGGTGTCTCTGAGGGGTCTTTGGCCTTGTTTGCTTACTACCTCTCTCAAAGAGTGCAGTGTATAAAGTCAGAACATCTGCTGTCTCAGCCACTGCCTGTCACCAAGGGTGTACCCCAAGGCTCGATCCTAGGCCCCAAACTCTTCTCAATTTAAATAAACAACATAGCTCAGGCAGTAGGAAGCTCTCTTATCCATTTATATGCAGCTGATACAGTCTTATACTCAGCTGGCCCCTCCCCGGATTTTGTGTTCAACGCTCTAAAACAAAGCTTTCTTAGTGTCCAACAAGCTTTTTCTGCCTTTAAACTTGTTCTGAACACCTCCAAAACAAAGGTCATGTGGTTTGGTAAGAAGAATGCCCCTGTGATTACTACCTCTGAGGGTTTAAAGCTTGAGGTAGTCACATCATACAAGTACTTGGGAGTATGGCTGGACGGTACACTGTCCTTCTCTCAGCACATGTCAAAGCTGCAGGCTAAAGATAAATCTAGACTTGGTTTCCTTTATCATAATCGCTCCTCTTTCACCCCAGCTGCCAAACTAACTCTGATTCAGATGACTATCCTACCCATGTTCTTCCCCGGGCGCCGAAGAAGTGGATGTCGATTAAGGCAGCCCCCAGCACCTCTCAGATGCGGAAGACACATTTCAGTTGAATGCATTCAGTTGTACAACTGACTAGTATACCCCCCTTTTCCTTTCCCTAGATTACGAAGACGTCAATTATAGATCGGCAGGTAAGGGTGTTCTCGAGCGGCTAGACGTCCTTTACCATTCGGCCATCAAATTTGCCACCAATGCTCCTTATAGGACACATCACTGCACTCTATACTCCTCTGTAAACGGGTCATCGCTGTATACCCGTCACAAGACCCACTGGTTGATGCTTATTTATAAAACCCATCTAAGATATCTACTATAGCACTCATTCTCCACATACAACACCCATTCTGCCATTCACATTCTGTTAAAGGTCCCCAAAGCACACACATCCCTGGGTCACTCGTCTTTTCAGTTCGCTGCAGCTAGCGACTGGAAGGTCAACCTGGACAGTTTTATCTCAATGTCTTCATTCAAAGACTCAATCATGGACACTCTTACTGACAGTTGTGGCTGCTTCGTGTGATGTATTGTTGTCTCTACCTTCTTGCCCTTTGTGCTGTTGTCTGTGCCCAATAATGTTTGTACCCTGTTTTGTGCTGCTACCATGCTGTGTTGTCATGTTGCTAGGTCTCTATTTATGTAGTGTTGTGTTGTCTCTCTTGTCGAGATGTGTGTTTTGTCCTATATTTTTATTTAATTTATTCATATTTTTAATCCCAGCCCCATCCCCGTAGGAGTTATTTTGCCTTTTGGTAGGCCGTCATTGTAAATAAGAATTTGTTCTTAACTGACTCGCCTAGTTAGAGGTTAAATTAAATAAATACAAATAAAATGGTGGTGGTATAGAGACAGCTACAAAAAATATTGATGAAAACTCTCTTTGTAAATAGTGTGGTGTATAGCTTATCATGAGATACTCTAGCTCAGGCGAGCAAAACCTTGAGAATTCCTTAGATTTCGTGCACCAGCTGTTGTTTACAAATATACATAGACCACCACCCCTAGTCTAATTTATTTTCCAATGATTGTACGTTGTCTAGTTATACTGATGGTAAAGGCAGATTACCCACTCGCCTTCGGATCCTTACAAGGCACCCCAAACCTGCGTCCCCAATATCTCTGTCTCTTTCTCCTGCGAAACACGGGGATTTCGGCTTTGTCGGGTGTTTCAAGTGCATCCTTTCTATCCGACTCGTTGAAGAAAAACTCTTCGTCCAGTCCGAGTTGAGAAATCGCTGTCCTGATATTTTTGGTCATAAATTACAAATAACGTGAAAAAAAACATACAGTGGGGAGAACAAGTATTTGATACACTGCCGATTTTGCAGGTTTTCCCACTTACAAAGCATGTAGAAGTCTGTAATTTTTATCATAGGTACACTTCAACTGTGAGAGACGGAATCTAAAACAAAAATCCAGAAAATCACATTGTATGATTTTTAAATAATTAATTTGCATTTTATTGCATGACATAAGTATTTGATCACCTACCAACCAGTAAGAATTCCGGCTCTCACAGACCTGTTAGTTTTTCTTTAAGAAGCCCTCCTGTTCTCCACTCGTTACCTGTATAAAAGACACTTGTCCACACACTCAATCAAACAGACTCCAACCTCTCCACAATGGCCAATTATTAGAAAATGGAAGAAGTTCAAGATGACGGTCAATATCCCTCGGTCTGGGGCACCATGCAAGATCTCACCTTGTGGGGCATCAATGATCATGAGGAAGGTGAGGAATCAGCCCAGAACTACACGGCAGGACCTGGTCAATGACCTGAAGAGAGCTGGGACCACAGTCTCAAAGAAAACCATTAGTAACACACTACGCCGTCATGGATTAAAATCCTGCAGCACACGCAAGGTCCCCCTGCTCAAGCCAGCGCATGTCCAGGCCCGTCTGAAGTTTGCCAATGACCATCTGGATGATCCAGAGGAGGAATGGGAGAAGGTCATGTGGTCTGATGAGACAAAAATAGAGCTTTTTGGTCTAAACTCCATTTGCCGTGTTTGGAGGAAGAAGAAGGATGAGTACAATCCCAAGAACACCATCCCAACCGTGAAGCATGGATGTGGAAATATCATTCTTTGGGGATGCACCGTATTGAGGGGAGGATGGATGGGGCCATGTATCGCAAGATCTTGGCCAACAACCTCCTTCCCTCAGTAAGAGCATTGAAGATGGGTCGTGGCTGGGTCTTCCAGCATGACAACGACCCGAAACACACAGCCAGGGCAACTAAGAAGTGGCTCCGTAAGAAGCATCTCAAGGTCCTGGAGTGGCCTAGCCAGTCTCCAGACCTGAACCCAATAGAAAATCTTTGGAGGGAGCTGAAAGTCCATATTGCCCAGCGACAGCCCCGAAACCTGAAGGATCTGGAGAAGGTCTGTATGGAGGAGTGGGCCAAAATCCCTGCTGCAGTGTGTTTAAATCTGGTCAAGAACTACAGGAAACGTATGATCTCTGTAATTGCAAACAAAGGTTTCTGTACCAAATATTAAGTTCTGCTTTTCTGATGTATCAAATACTTATGTCATGCAATAAAATGCAAATTAATTACTTAAAAATCATACAATGTGATTTTCTGGATTTTTGTTTTAGATTCTGTCAATCACAGTTGAAGAGTGCATATGATACAAATTACAGACTTCTACATGCTTTGTAAGTGGGAAAACCTGCAAAATCGGCAGTGTATCAAATACTTGTTCTCCCCACTGTACATAGTAGCACAATTGGTTAGGCGCCTGTAGAACGACAGCCATCTCCACCGGAGCCATTTCAGCTAATTGAACAGTCTGAGGATAGTTCAATATCTATAGATCATACTGTCTGTGGGGGGGGGGGGGTGGATTGGCACATCCATTTTAGGACTTCACCAGACATGTCACCCATTGAGCATGTTCGGGAGTCTCTGGATCGACACGTACAACAGCGTGTTCCAGTTCCAGCCATTATCCAGCAACTTCACACAGCCATTGAAGAGGAGTGGGACAACATTCGAGAGGCCACAATCAGCTGCCTGATCAACTCGATGCAAAGGAGATGTGTTGTGCTACATGAGGAAATTGGTGGTCACAACAGATACTGACTGGTTCTGAGCCACACCCCTACTTCTTTGAAATTGTTCCATGTTGCGTTTATACTTTTGTTCAGTATATTTAGGCCAGAGAACATACACTGTATTTGCTGCACCCAAAAATGTATAGAATGTAGAGGAACACCCAGTTAAATATACAAACATCACAAGTGTTCTTGACAGGTGAATGAGGGTAAAGGTGATATGACATCAAAAGACGACGTGGGTGGGTGTTTGATTTCACCATATTCTTTCATTGCATTAAGTGTGTTGTAGATAAAAGCACTATTCTCATAAGTCTACTTACCCACTTTCTCTGTGCTCTCTAGACATATTTCAGCATTTTAGGGATAGAGGGAATCGGTTTGGAAAAAACTAATTACACCTTGATTATGACAGACATTTGATTATTAATAATGATACACAGTCAATTCAGGGATTAATTGGTTTATTAATACAAGTTAATGAACACGATCTTGATATAAAGTCAAGAACTAAGCATAATCAAATAATCTTATTTGTTAGGGGCCTTTCTGAACACCCAAAGTCATGGATTCCATTTTTAAAGAAATTCCTTCTGACCTCCGAAATGCCTTCTGACATTGTCTGGACAGGCTCCAAAGGCAAAGTATTTAAAGGCTAATTAATCTAAGTGACAAACATGCAAGCTAGAACAAACTCAAGGAAGATTATTTGCCATTGTAAGGTCCCTACTTTCAGAATTGGCATTCCATTCCAAACAAAGAAATGCATCCACTCAAAGGCATTCAACGCCATCCATAATTGTTCTTTTATTTACATTAGTATTTAAAGAGAGCTTCTCCTTTCTTTGTGGATGATTGCAGAGTGGAAAAACTACACCCCATGCGCTTACAATGTCATATTTACTTCTGTCAGCTTTTCTCAATACTGGTTTCTGGATGTATTATTGTTCTACATCATTAGTGAAAAAACAGGTGAGCCTACCACAGTCACAAATATAGCCTGGAGTTGGCCCTATAAAAGGAAGAAAAACAGCATCAAGTGCCACTCAACCTCTTGAAGACCCATAAGCAGGTAAGCCTCTTAGCTCTGCAAGAATGATTTTTACAGCATTACTATTCGAGAACATGCAAGTTAAAATATGAGTTCAGTCTCCGTGATGTGCAAAGGCTAATCTCTTGATTCTCAAAGGATTGCCTATTTTTATTGTTTAGTTGCATTTTTGCTTTTGGCTATCAATGTGAATATGTTAGTGAGAAAAGACAAAAGTTGATGTCTCTCTCTCCTGGATTTCAGGCACAATGATTGCGTTATTGGTTGGCATCCTGACACTGCATGAAGTATACTCTGCGTGCAATGTGGTAAGTACTCGTACTAATTACTGAAAAGAAAACCACATGTAATCTGAAACAGTACATTAGATATGAGACCAATTACATGTGAAAGTATTTATGAAAGATCTTATCTGAAACCTTTTCATTCTTTCCTTTGATCCATCTCTTGCTGTGTCCACAGCCGAGTAAGTACAATGCCTTATGAACATTCTAACACAGTGGCTAGTGAAAGTCTACACACCCCTTGCACAGTCTCCACATTTTGTTGGCTTGAATTTGAATCTAAAAAGGGATTACATTTAATATTTTCCCTACAGAGCTACAAAACCTACTCCAGAATTTTAAAAGTGAAGGACATTAAAATAGGTGTAATTGTCCTGAAAAATATGTTGTTGTTTAGTATTATGGTGGCAGCACCATGTTATAGGTATTGCTTGTCATCGGCAGGGACTGGGGAGTTTGTCAGGATCAAAATAAAGGCAAAGCCCAGGTAAACATTGATAGAAAACCCGCCTCAGTCTTCTAAAAACCCTGGGATAGAGTTGTATTTTTTGATACATAATGTAATGTCAAAGGCACACCCGAATGGATTTCCAAAAGGTGTTGAGTGTTGCCGAGTGGTCTAGACTCAGTCCTGACGTAAATTTGCTTGAAAAGAGGTTTAAATATGCAATTTTGACAAAAAAACAATTGCCATATGCTGCTCTAAGAGTTGTGCAAAGTTGGTCGAATATTATTCTAAATGCTTTACAGCTGTAATGGCTGCTCTACCAAGTATTAACTCTGGGGTGTAAAGACATACGCAAAAACAAAACATCATCGTTTTTTGTGTGTTTACAAAATGTGGAGTAGGTTGTGTAGATCTGTATGGGGGAAAAAAATGTATCTAATTTACTCCCTTTCAATTTAATGCAGCAAAATGACTTTACAAACAGTGTGTAGCCTTCCACTATCCTCTACAAACATAATTATACATTAATTACACATTAATTACACTGGATTTAGTCATCACACACAATGTTTAATTCATCACGTGTTGTTTTTACAAAAGAAAGTGGATTGATTTGGAACTCACAGTCCAGATGTTGGCAAAGACATTTGGAGTAAATAGTTGCTTTGTA
Source organism: Thymallus thymallus (assembly GCA_023634145.1). Taxonomy (NCBI): domain Eukaryota; kingdom Metazoa; phylum Chordata; class Actinopteri; order Salmoniformes; family Salmonidae; genus Thymallus; species Thymallus thymallus. The sequence goes on along the minus strand of CM042415.1, from coordinate 12,477,554 downwards.
TTATGGTTTAGTGAAGTATTTACCTGTGGAGTAAGTAATGTGCATATAATCCCACAATATAATGTGTGTGTGTGTGTGTGTGTGTGTGTGTGTGTGTGTGTGTGTGTGTGTGTGTGTGTGTGTGTGTGTGTGTGTGTGTGTATATAGACATTTGCCCAGACAGCACAGCAGTTCAGGATGTGATCCTTAACCAGCACAATGATTTCCGGAGAGCGGTTTTTCCAACTGCTAGAGATATGCTCAAGATGGTACGCGGTACACTTTCATGATTCATATACTTTCCATCAGTAACAAACCTAAGAATCAATGTTTATCCAACATAGTATCCCCCAAAATCCATCGTAAAGAATATAATCCCTGATGTGTAATTCATAGAGCAGCCAAAAGGTAGGCCAATATGGTTAGTTTATGTACATTTAGAGAAAATATAGTATGGCCACAAAATACTCCTTGGAAAACTAATATGTGGATGTCAGCCTTGTGGATGGCATTATTCTACAGCTGTTTGTATCTGACCTGCAGAGCTGGAGCGAGGAGGCAGCGGCCAGTGTTCAGGCTTGGGTTAACAACTGCTCCATGGCTCATGGCCCACCCAGCAGTCGCATGCTTGGCGGTACGGTTTCCCTTTGTCTCTCTTTGACTCTTTGTCATCTCCTGTTTTCCCCCTGCTGTAGAGCAAACTAAGACAAATATATTCGATTGATTCATGCAACTCAAGACTTTTGCTGCAATGGTACCAATGGGAGCGCAATCTTCAGCTCAACTATATTATGAATTTCTTATCACCAATGACCGTCTGTGGTAGCTTTACTGCTTTCTTATATTTGTTGACATCTTACATTCAAAGTCAATTGTTTCCAGTTCCTATTTAGTAAACCTTTCCATGCATGCTTTACTTGTGAACAGACTACGAAATGGGTGAGAACCTGTTCATGTCCACCACTTCTAGGAGTTGGACTGAAGTAGTCACAGCCTGGCACAGTGAGGTCATAAACTACTCCTTCCCCAATGGATCTATCAACGGTAAACAAATCGGCCACTACACACAGGTAATATTCCTCTTAGGTGCAAATACATGATGACGTACACGGTGTAACATCTGATCAAATCATAGATTCTATATTTATAGAGATACAGTCTGAGGTAGATAAAAAAAAAAAGAAAAAGAAGATTATTTAATGAATCAGGTTTAAGTTTGCTTGTTTAAAACAGTTACAGTAAAACATTGATGAGAAACACACACCTCAGTTCCTTTCACTGGATGGCTCTATCATTTTCTAAATATCTACAGTGCTTCCACAGAGACAACTGACCATGTTCACAACGGACCGAAAACAGTGACAAACAACTTCTGCATGAAAGAAAAGAGCAGTTAGCCACTAAATCTAAACAAACACTAACTATTTTAGGAATACAAAATGTATGAACTTAAACAGTCATCTTAAAATGGAGGGCAGTTTCAATATACTGCTTGAACACCCATGAACATCTCTCCAAACACATCAAAAAGACATCTGCAGTGGCATAACTTTCAAATTAATACACGTGCTGTGAAATTTGAATAAACAAACACAGATAGAGAAATAAACATACCTTCTGAACAGATTTGACTACACCCAAAACAGTTGCTAAAGACAGCATGGTCCCTAAAATGGCTGCCTTAAAACAGAGTGCACAGCAACAACACTATACAGTCTTAACACTGGACTTTTAAGTACACCTTCCTAATATTGAGTTGCCTGGCACCTACTACCATACCCCATTCTTTTGTCTTGCCCATTCACCCTCTGAATGGCACACATACACAATCCAGGTCTCGATTGTCTCAAGGCTTACAATTCCTTCTTTAAAAATCAGTCTCCTCCCCTTAATCTACACTGATTATAGTGGATTTAATAAGTGACATGAAAAAGGGATCATAGCTTTCACCTGGATTCACCTGGTCAGTCTATGTCATGGAAAAAGCAGGTGTTCTTAACATTTTGTATACTCAGTGTATATTGTAACGGACCATTGTGCCACAAGCATTTCGCTACACCCGCAATAACATCTGCTAAATATGTGTATGCGACCAATCAAATTTGATTTGCTATGTTGTATGGTAGTCAGTGGTGTACGGTTACCGACAAGTGTCATTATGGTTATTCGCCAATGAAACTCTAAACGGTGTTTCCTTTCGTATAGGTGGTTTGGAACAGTTCATACAAGGTTGGCTGTGGTGTGGCCATGTGTCCTGGCCCAGCCTACTTCTTTGGATGCCAATATTACAGAGCGTATGTTGCACCAATCACACCCAAAATGCACTTGACACCTGTATACAATTTCACTCTATTTACTATAACTGGTAGTGGAAGGAAGGAATCATCCGGTTGATCATTTCAATATTTTGGTTAACAGGGGAAACTTCAGAGGAGTGGCTCCATACAAGGAAGGAGCTACATGTGCTGACTGCCCCGACTCCTGCGAAAATAATCTTTGCAGTAAGTATCAGACATGATGAAAATAATGCAGTTTAAAATGTTACCAATATGACTCAGCAATGTTAGTGATAGGGTTAAAAAAACATGTTCAATGTACAATAATCACCAAATGTCAACTGTCAAGATACAATGAATTGACTGCCAAGGTTTCTTCTTGTGTCATTACAGCCAATCCCTGTCCTTACATAAACAAGTATGCAAACTGTGCCGCCATGAAAAAACAGGCCGGGTGCGGCAATCCTTTGGTGTACGCCTGGTGCCCCGCCCTCTGCCTGTGCGCCTCCAAAATCATCCCATTAGCAAAGAAGTGAAACCACCAGACTTCTTCAAAATGGTACACTGAAAGATAACTTTGAATGATTTCTCTGCTGTTTCCTTGTCTATGAGAAGGAAAAAACATATACACCTGGTTGATCTATCTACTGTACTTCTGGTAAAGTCAGTTTGGAAAAAAAAAATCTAACTATCACTAATAATATCTTAATTATCACTGTAGGTCTAAGGTACAGATCAAACATTCTTATTCTGGGGGTTACATAAGGTGTCTAACTTACAGTAACTAATTTTAGTTGGACACGTAGCAATTCATTTTGTTCCCTTTCATTGATGTCAATGTCTTCATGCCCATTTGACCAAAGAAAATCCATATTTGATTTGCATGCAAGTTGAATAAGAATATCCTCTACATTTTGAGAAGGCAATATTTCCATCAGTTACTGTAACAGTGGACATTTTGATAATTTAATTGCCGATAAACTACACAGTAATATGGTTATACAGAACTGTAATACCTCAACACATTTAACTTTAAGTTGATTCAGGATGTTGTTTTATGAAATGCTGCTCATAGTTTGCTCGATCAACATTAAATGTTTGCACATTACATAATTATATAACCATTATTATTTTCCTCAATCACATTAAATTATCATGAAGATTAATTAATGGACTCTGTGTTAATGGTTTTACAACCCCAAAGCTCAACATCTTCTTATGATTTTAAATGAGCAACTCTGGTGATGGAAATAGAACCAAAAGCCTCAGTAACAAGTCACCATCAGATAGTCAGCGTCGCCACCAGATGCCTCTGTTGTACAACAGTATATTCTGTATCAGAATAACATGAATATCTGCAGGCTTGATATACACCATCCCTTCTGTCCCTTACAACATCCTGGAATTGATCAATATGTATTTTTAACTGATTTATGTGAACTGACCCTTAATCAGAAAAAATACATGACTTCTAATAAGAACCCTGAGAAGGCAACACATGGTGGAACTGGCACACTGATATTGAGGTAGGGTATTCTGCAGTATATTTATTGTCTGGAAGTTGATGCAAAAAGGTTGGTTCAATTTAACTGTTTATGGTCTTATATGTAGGCTACATAAACGTGTATACAATGTATGTATTAAACCACCCAGACACATCAAACATACAGTCGTCCTTCTGAACTGAGCTGCAGGACAGGAAGGAAACTGCTCAGGGATGTTACCACAAGGCCATTGGTTATTGTAAAACAGTTACTGAGTTCAATGGCTGTGGTTGGAGAAAACTGACGATGGATCAACAACAATGTAGTGACTCCACAATAATGATTTAAATGACAGAGTGAAAATAACAATACAAATATACAGAATATTCCAAAACATACACTACCGTTCAAAAGTTTGGGGTCACTTAGAAATGTCCTTGTTTTTGAATGAAAAGCTTTTTTGTCCATTGAAATAACATCAAATTGATCAGAAATACAGTGTAGACATTGTTAATTTTGTAAATGACTATTGTATCTGGAAACAGCTGACTTTTTATGGAATATCTACATAGGCGTACAGAGGCCCATTATCAGCAACCATCACTCCTGTGTTCCAATGGCACGTTGTAGTAGCTAATCCAAGTTTATAATTTTAAAAGCCTAATTGATCAGAAAACCCTTTTGCAATTATGTTAGCACAGCTGAAAACTGTTGTGCTGATTAAAGAAGCAATAAAAATGGCCTTTAGACTAATTTAGTATCTGGAGCATCAGCATTTGTGGGTTCGATTACAGGCTCAAAATGTCCAGAAACAAAGAACTCGTCAGTCTGATGAAGGCTATTCCATGCAAGAAATTGCCAAGAAACTGAAGATCTCATACAATGCTGTGTACTACTACCTTCACAGAACAGCGCAAACTGGCTCTAACCAGAAAAGAAAGAGGAGTGGGAGGCCCTGGTGCACAACTAAGCAAGAGGACAAGTACATTAGTGTCTAGCTTGAGAAACAGACGCGTCACAAGTCCTCAACTGACAGCTTCATTAAAATAGTACCCGCAAAACACCAGTCTCAACGTCAACGTCTCAGACTGGACAATAAAAAGAAAAGATTAAGATGGGCAAAAGAACACAGACACTGGACAGAGGAAGATTGGAAAAAAGTGTTATGGACAGACAAATCTAAGTTTGAGGTGTTCGGATCACAAAGAAGAACATTCTTGAGACGCAGACCAAATTAAAAAATGCTGGAGGAGTGCTTGGCGCCATCTGTCAAGCATGGTGGAGGCAATGTGATGGTCTGGGTGTGCTTTGGTGGTGGTAAAGTGGGAGATTTGTTTTACATTTTGCAATGCCATACCCTGTGGACGGTGCTTAATTGGAGACAATTTCCTCCAACAACAGGACAATGACCCAAAGCACAGCTCCAAACTATGCAATAACTATTTAGGGAAGAAGCAGTCAGCTGGTATTCTGTCTATAATGGAGTGGCCAGCACCGTCACTGGATCTCAACCCTTTTGAGCTGTTGTGGGAGCAGCTTGACCGTATGGTACGTAAGAAGTGTCCATCAAGCCAATCCAACTTGTGGGAGGTGCTTCAGGAAGCATGGGGTGAAATCTCTTCAGATTACCTCAACAAATTGACAACTAGAATGCCAAAGGTCTGCAAGGCTGTAATTGCTGAAAATGGAGGATTCTTTGACGAAAGCAAAGTTTGAAGGACACAATTATTACTTCAATTAAAAATCATTATTTATAACCTTGTTAACGTCTTGACTATATTTCCTATTCATTTTGCAACTAATTGCATGCATGTTTTCATGGAAAACAAGGAAATGTCTAAGTGACCTCAAACTTTTGAATGGTAGTGTACATCTTGTATGCTGGCACTAAAGTAATACTGCAAAAAAACTAAACGCAAAGCCTTATATTTAGGGCAAACCCAGCAAACACATCACTGAGTAACTGCTGCCTTATTGTCAAGCATGGTGGTGGCTGCATCATGGTATGTGTATGCTTGACATCGGCAATTACTGGGGAGTTTTTCCCGGATAAAAATAAACGGGATGGAGCTAAGCACAGGCAAAATCCTAGAGAAAAACCTGCATTTCAACAGACACTGGGAGAGGAATTCACCTTTCAGCAGGACATTAACCTACAACACAAGGCCAAATCTACACTGGAGTTGCTTACCAAGAAGACAATGAATGTTCCTTAGTGGCCAAGTTACAGTTTTGACTTAAATCTGCGGCAAAATTTGAAAATAGCTGTGTAGCCACGAGCACCAACAAAGCTTGAAGAATCATGAAGAGAATAAAGGTCTAATATTGAACAATCCAAGCTCTTAGAGAGAGACTTACCGCTGTAGTCGCTGCCAACTGTGTTTCTACCATGTATTGACTCAGGGAGCTTAATACTTATTATTACTTTCTTAATTTAACCTTTATTTAACTAGGCAAGTCAGTTAAGAACAAATTCTTATTTACAATGACAGCCATCACCCCTGGTAACCCACCTTGTCAGCTCGGGGATTCAATCAAGCAACCTTTCAGTTACTGTCCCAACGCTCTGACCACTAGGTTACCTGCCGCCCAATATTCCACTTTAACATTAAAGTACTTTGTGTAGATTGTTGACAATTAAATCCATTTGAATCCCACTTCGTAACAACAAAATGTGAATAAATCCAAGGGGTATGAAGTGCCAATAATTTGTTTTGAAGTACTTTCTGAATCCCTGTTCAACTGCTTTATAAATAGCTGAGAAGCTGCCTCGGTTAATCAAGGTAACCTTTACATAACTAATTACAATAATGAATGCGATTAATAAGTAGAAGTGTATTTGAAAACGTATACTTGAAACAAATACACTTTTTTTGTAAAGAAAATACAGGAATTCTAATTCAAATACCCTTTTAGTATATTCCTAATTGTGAGAAATACTGTATACATAACGTACTTAAGGTGTGTTCAAAGTATATTTATTTTTCCTCTTTAACTAATATACTAAGAATATACTTAAGTACCAAAAAAAGTTTCCAAATTTAAACGCTAATAAACTAAATATATTTTTTTCCGCTTGGGATGTCTAGTATCCCTGGGTTTCCTTGTACAATTCAAACATTCCTTTACATTCTAACAGATTTGGTGATTTCTAATTGATTGGAGATGCAGAGAAAACCTAGATCGCAACCTATATTGATTTGTCTGGTTAAATTTGTGACAATGGAGCTGTTACTTTAGTAATGTTTCCGTTTCACCATGTGTTTTGATCAATGATGTACAGTGCATTCGGAAAGTATTCAGACTCCTTGACTTGTTCAATATTTTGTTATGTTACAGCCTTATTCTAAAATTGATTAAATCGTTTTCTACACACAATACCCCATAATGAAAAAGCAGATCCTCTCAAGGTTTTGGGTGGCAGGTAGCTGAGTGGTTAGAGTGTTGAGCCCATAACTGAAAGGTTTCTGGATCGAATCCCCAAACTGACAAGGTAAAAATCTGTTGTTCTGCCCCTGAACAAGGCAGTTAACCCACTGTTCCTAGCCTGTCATTGTAAATAAGAATTTGTTCTTAACTGACTTGCCTGGTTAAATAAAAAATACAAGATTCACTGTACAGATGGTGCCAGGTTTCCTCCAAATGTGGCATTCAGGCCAATCTTGGTTTCATTAGACCAGAGAACCTTGTTTCTCATGGTTTGAGAGTCCTTTAGGTGCCTTTTGGCAGGGGCTTCTGTCTAGCCATTCTACCATAAAGGCGTGATTGGTGGAGTTCTGCAGAAATGGTTGCCCTTCTGGAAGGTTGTCCCATCTCCACAGAGGAACTCTGGAGCTCTGTCAAACTTCTTCATTTTAAGAATGATGGCCACTGTATTATTGGGTTACCTTCAATGCTGCAGAAATGTTGTGTTACCCTTCCCCAGATCTTTGCCTCAACACAATCCTGTCTCAACGGTCTACAGACAATTCCTTCGACCTCATGGCTTGGTTTTTGTTGTGACATGCACTTCTTCTTCTTTGGATTACTGGCGGATCGCAACCAACTGAAAGGTGCATACACCGCCACCTACTGTATTGGAGTGTGACGCCGGTCACGGCCTCTTACCCCTAAATTCTATCACCCACACCCGTATCCTTGATAAATTGCAACAGCTCCCTCGACACTATCCCGTCACCACTCCCTCCTCCCAGCACCCCACCCATTCCCCAACTCCTCCCTTCCCTTCTGACCCGGTCATACAACCTTTCCCTTTCCTCATCATACCGCTCGCAATACAGCAATACATGTTCCACTGTTTCCTCCACCATACATCCCTCACACAATCCAGTCTCATGTCTCCCTATCATCTTCAGCGTTGCATTCAGACCTGTATGACCAAACCTCAACCTACTCCATATTACTTCATCCCTCCTACATCCCCTATTCCCACCTTCCACCCTTAACGTTTTCTGTACACCATAATATCCCCTCCCTGTCCTGCACTCATCCCACTGTTTCTGCCATAATTCCATCCCCACCCTCTTTATCATCGCTTTCATCTCCCCCCGTCCATACGGTATCCTCACATCCACGCCCTCCTTCCGTGACGCACTCTTCGCCACCCTATCCACCTCTTCATTACCGTCAACTCCTACATGCGCTGGAACCCAACAGAACCAGACCACCACCCCCATCTTCTCCAAACCCAACAACTGCACCATCAACTCCACTAACAAATCCCCTCTATCTGACCTACCCGATGTTATACTACTCAGCACAGCAGCCGAATCCGTACACACCACCACCCTGAGCGGCCTAACCTCCTCCACCCAACCCATCCCCAAAATCATTGCCATCATCTCAGCAGTATATACTGACACATGATCTGTCACCCTCTTACCGATTCTTACTCCAAACTCTGGGACAAACACCCCTGCTCCTACCTTCCCACTAACTGGATCCTTTGACCCATCAGTATATATCCTTAGATATTCACTGTACCCTTCACTCACAAACCTCTCCACACAACTACTGATGCATTTTTCATTCCACTCTTTCTTCCTCTCCAACATCCTCATGTCAACATTCGGCACAGGAAACAACCAATGTGGTACCCTCCCTAACGCCACCACCGGTCCGACTTCCTTCCCCGTTAGTCCATATTCCTCCACCTTCTTCTCTATCACCCACCCAAACGCCCCCTTCTCTCTCCCAGCACCTTCCCATCACCTCAACTGCTGGATGCCTCACCGAGCTCCCCTTCAGCCTCACCCAATACGCTAAAGCCAACTTATCTCGCCTCAATGCCAATGGCATCTCACCCGTCTCCACCTGCATCGCTGCCGTTGGCGTCGACCTACATGCGCCTAAGCACAACCTCAGCGCACGCGCCTGAATCCTATCCAATGCCTCTAACACAGTCCTGGCTGCTGACCCATAGACAAAACACCCATAATCCAGCACCGACCTGATCAGCGCCTGATACAAACTCATCAGTGTCTGCCTGTCAGCCCCCCAATTAACTCCCACCACCGCTCTCATAAGGTTCAACGCCCTTCTGCACTTTACCTCCACAGCCGCCACATGCTTCCTCCATGTCAACCTCTCGTCAAACCACAGACCCAAGTACTTAAAGGCCGTCACCCTGCCTATATCCTGTCCATATATCTGCAACCTCACATCCTTAACTTTTCTATTCGAATATATCATGAAGCACGATTTAGCCACCGACATCCGAAAGCCCCATTTCATTGACCATTCTTCCACAGCCGTCACCGCACACTGCATTTTCTTCATCACATACTTCACATTCCTTCCTCTTTTCCATATAGCCCCATCATCTCTCTAAAGACATCATCTATCATCATGGTAAACAAAACCGGGCTTACCACACTGCCCTGAGGCGTCCCATTTTCCACCTCAAACTCCCTCGACAAGTCTGCCCCAACCTTCACCCGAAACACTCTCCCAAATAGAAAATCCACACTCCAATTATACATCCTACCCCCAATACCTATCTCGCCTAACTTAATCAACAAGCCCTCCCTCCACATTGTATCATAAGCTTTCTCCACATCAAAATAAGTCACACACATAACTTCCTTCTTTGCCAACGCACTGGCTATCTCCGTGCTAACCTTAATCAGGGAATCTGTAGTTGACCGGCCTCTCCTGAACCCACTCTGATCTTCACTCACCAAACCCCTACTGTCCAAATAATACATCAACCTATTCACAATCATCTTCTCCATTAACTTACATAAATTCGACGTGAGTGCTATGGGTCTATAACTAGCGGCCTTTGTAGGATCTTTCCCCGGTTTCACAAACGGCAGCACCACTGCCCTCTTCCACCCTCCTGGCATTACCCCACTCCTCCACACCATATTAAACAGTTCCAGTACCGCCTTCTTCACACTTTCAGATGCATTCCTCACCATTACATAACACACCCTGTCTTCACCTGGGGCCGTCCTTCCACACCCCTCTAGAGCTTTAGCCATTTCATATATAGTAAACTCTGCATCCATGGCATCACCCCCCTCCTCTCTCCTGCTCAGTACATCTCTGTGCTCCTCTAACATTACCCCTTTTCTCCTCCGCGCCTCCTCACATAAATGATTGCACCTGTGCACAGCAGCAAACGCCCTTCCTATGACTTCAGCTTTATCTTTGTCACTTACTGCATGTACATCCCCCTCCACCATCACAGGAATTCCCCCCGCTGTACCCTTACCCGCCATCTTCCTAAACATCCTCCACACCCTACTAAGAGTCGTACCCCTCCCTATGGTTGAGCAAAACTCCCGCCATGCTTCCCTTTTCACCCTCTTAATAGTTATTCTTGCTACTGCCCTCTTCCTTTGATAATCCTCCAAATTCCTCACCGTCAATCCCCTCTTTAACACCTTCAACGCCACATTCCTCTCCTTCACCCCTCTTGAACATTCATCCGTCCACCACGGCACCACTCGCTGTCGTCCCCCACCCTTACTTACTGGAATAGCCTCCTCTGCTGCCACTATCATACTCTTCGTCACCACCTCTGCACACTCATCAACTGACCCTACCAACCTCAGCTTCTTTCCCAGACCCTCACATATAAACCGGTACTTCTTCCAATCGGCCTTATCAAAACACCACCTCCCCCCACATACTCTGTCCTGCCTAACCACACCACCCTCCACTTTGCACACTATCGGATAGTGATCACTCCCCATCGTAGACTCACCACTCACCGTCCACTCACACCTTCCTGCAAGCGAGGCAGATACCAGCGTCATGTCCAAACATGATTCACTCCCCGTAACCACGTTAACTCGGGTCCCACTCCCATCATTCACACACACTAATCCATTATTCTCCATAAGCTCTTCTACAATTTTGCCATTACCGTTCGTCCGTACACTTCCCCACAACTCATTATGAGCGTTAAAATCACCACACCACATGACCTTTCCACCCTCACACCTTCTCTCTATACCTTCCAGCTTTTCTAACACCAGCGGTTTACAGGGATTATAATAATTAATCACACACACGTTACCCCCTCTTATATCTACATCTATACCCACACATTCCGATTATTGGACACTAACTTGCCGATACGACACCCCTTTCTTAACAAACGTAACACATCCCCCTCCCACTCCTCCTACTCTATCACACCTCACTGCTATGAAACCATGGACCACGAAATCCAACTCAGGTTTAAGCCATGTTTCCTGAACACACACTACATCAGGCACCACATCCATTTCATATATACATTTTTTAAACTCTTGTCCATTTGCCACCAGACTCCTGGCATTCCATTGAAGGACCACCAACACCATCCTAAACACGATGTCTCTCCACCCCATCATTACTTGTATTTGACATCATTTCGTGCACCATTACCCCTGTGACATCAGAGATTCCTAAATAATCTCTGGCGGCTCGCACCACCACGTCTATGCGAGACGACTTCCCACTAACCTGCGCACCTACATTTATTATACTGCATATGAATGCCAAGAAATCAATCCTGTTCTGTGACATGCACTGTCAACTGTGAGACCTTTTATAGACATTTGTGTGCCTTTCCCAATCATGTTCAATCAATTGAATTTACCACAGGTGGACTCCAATCAAGTTGTACAAACATCTCAAGGATGATCAATGGAAACAGGATGCACCTGAGCTCAATTTCGAGTCTCATAGCAAAGGGTCTGAATACTTATGTAAATAAGATATTTCTGTTTTTATTTTGTATATATAAATGAGCAAACATTTCTACAAACCTGTTTTCATTTTGTCATTATGAGGTATTGTGTGTAGATTGATGAGGCCAAAAAAGTATTTATTCAAATTTAGAATAAGGCTGTAACGTAACAAAATATGGAAAAAGGTAAGGGGTCTGAATACTTTCGGAGTGCACCGTATAAACTTCTGAATCGCATATGCTATGTATTGGCCAATGATGGACTTTTTTTTTTTTTTTTACTGTGGCGGGTGCGTGCCAATATGTAGGTGCGGTGCTTCAAAACAGTGGCCCCCTTCCGTCATCTAGTGTAATTATAAATCACTGGTTTTGATCGATGAAAGCAGTTTTCGTGTATTGCAATAAAACATAAATTTTTCTACGATCAAGGTTTGATTGACAGAAGGTTCGTTGTTGCTGCATGTTAGTAGTTCGTTCACAGATCGCTCATCTGAATGGTTAGCTCGCTAGCTAAATATTTATTTAGATAGCAAATATATTGACAGTCGGGTTTAGTCGGGGACTACTGGCTAACTAGCAAGCTAGATAATTCAGCAACTGGTGGTGATGCATGGACTGAACAGTAGTCGCGTAGTTGCTTCTGGATAGCACAGCAGAATGGAACTTTCTCTTTCGACAATACTTAATCAAGCAAGGCAAGTATTGATAACATTGCATTATGTTGGCATAGGTGGCTGTAGCACAGATCCATTAAAGAGTTAGTTAAAACAAACCTTTGGCTGTAGTGTTAGCTTGCCAGGTTAGTTCATGATAGCGAGCTATTGGCAAGTTGATGAAATGTGGGCTAATTTGTCAGTTAGCTAACGTAACATGACTAAGGACGTCTGACTAAGGTAACTAACTATAGCTAAGTTAACTCTAGTCTAGATATAAAACACACCAGCTGACAAACCAGGCACTCCTATCCGCGACGATTGCAAATATGCATCACTTGTTGACTAACGTGAACTAATTTACTAACGTTTGCTAGTTAGGCTGCTAACTATCGAATGCCTACCAGGCATCATCATTTCAAATGAGACGATGTTACGTTACCTATCTAACGATGAATGCATCCACTATTAAACATAATTGTGCAGATTTGCAAATTCTATTGAATGCATTGATTTGTCTGTTTGCATGTAATTATGTAACGTTAGTCAGCTACCGTTCAAAGTCACGTTATTAGATGTCTTGTGTGCATGCAATTTCAGATGATAACGTCTAGCATTGAACCGTTTAATCTAGTTGGTATTCGGTGTCTCTTGTTTAATGATTCGGAATAATGTTTTTTTGTTTTACAGAGCACAGTCCATGAAGCACGGTACCAGTCAAATATGGACCGAAAGCTGATACGGAACGTTTTTGTGCAGATGCTATAACGAGGTAGCTAGCTAGCAAGCCAGGACATTGGATGAAAACAAAAGCGTTGCCAGTGAAACACCTACATAGCAGCTTGACAGCTACGCCTGGTCTGTCTGTGTGCGTGGAGTCCCTATGGCGGAGTTTGGAGAGAACGGCGGATCATCTCCATCGAATACTGTGGATTCGGTGGCCTTTCCCGGTGATAAAACAGACGGGAAGACTCCGTGCGAAGTATCGGTCTTCAATGGGGACTGTGGGATACCGGCAGACATGGTTGGCCCAGAATCCGTCACGGTAACGTTATCTGACAGCCCAGGGCTTGAAACAGCCAACAACTCCTCTGTCGAATTGGATTCCAAATCTGGGATACCACGCAGGAGCAGCATTATAAAGGTAAATCATATTTGTATGCAGACGGATTTGGAAAGAGAGAGGTTGGCTAGATGGTTAGCATAGTGAATGCATCCTTAGATTTGATCTTCCATTAAGTGTTCTTGTTATGCCCATTGATTCAGCAACCTCGACCATATGGCCACTTGTAATCCAAACACTATTGTTCACACACACACACACACACACACACATTGACAATGCAAACAGTTTTCTGAATTTCATCACAAGTGTCAATTCACCATTCAGAGCAAATGATGTAACTTCTATGTTGTCAGCTCATGGTAAATATCTGCACAATGTTGCTGAATTCTGTATAGGTTACTATTAGGAGGGGACAAACCTACATTATCAGATTTAATGCTATTGTTATAAAATAGCCTTGGCCAAGTCCTCACTGACTAATTAAATTGAAAATTGGACTAATAAGCACCTTTTAATATGAAGACACAGGGAGTTAGTATGGGACAACAATGTATAGGCTACAGGCGTTTTTACGAATACGTGCTGTTCTGTTGGAAAACATTGCTGCTTTGCATAAACTGAAGTTGGAGACCAAAGTGATCCGTTTGCACCATCTTTCAAACAGAAAAACATTGAGTGCTTGACATTTACCATATGTTGCCATTCCAAATTTGGAAAAGTCAGGACCAATTCCTGTGGTTAAGAACAGTTTCCAAATTAAATTGGTGCCATTGTTGCTTCTGAACACATTGGTTTGGTAAGCAGTTAATCACATGAGACAAGGCTTTTCCTCAGCTTTGTATTCCGTTGTCTTCATTGCAATAGTGTTGGCCTTTGTATTAGCCAACAACAGATGGCCTAATGAAGGAAATGATGCATTCCCCTATTTCCTCACATTGGCTGTGTTGTAAGGTTGTTCGTTTGACTTGTTTTCCCTGAAAGTGAAGGCTACAAATCCCTAAATAGGCCTACAAATTGAACTTAAGTGTAGCCTAGGTCTTGCAGACTGAGGCTATCACATCTCTTATTGCTGCTTACTAGGCAGGTTTCCATTGACCCAGGTTTATTCAACAAAAGCAATGTCGCAAAAAAACAACATTGCAACGTGTAATGGAAACGGCAGCTATAGGAGAAATGTTCTAAAGATCAACAACATTTTTTATTCATTCATTTCAGAATAAATGATGATTGACTAATAATTTAAAGTACTCTGGGCACGTGATGTAATCACTTAACGATAAAGCTCCACTCTACATTTTTAATTGTAAATGCCTACTGCTTGCAAAATCTGTTTATTTATTTGCAGGACAAGGATTGTCTTGACTTTCAAGAATGCTGGAATTATTTCACCTTGCTTTTCTGATTGGCTGGATGCAAGTTTCACAACCCAATTATTTCAACTCTACAGGAGTGCAGGTTTCACCATGGCACAGAGCATGGCAATAGTATCGTAACCGTATGCTCTTTACATGTAAGCTGTTTCAGGCCCCTGTTCCGACCACTATATTTATAATTGTCAAGAAATGTAATGGCCTTCCAAGTGTCTCGGGTTTTGTTTGTTTTTTATTGTTTGTTTGGCACATGAGAAATATTAGAATATGGCAAATATGAGTGAAGTCTTGCATTCTATCCATGCTGGCTTTTGCGGGCTACCTGAGACATGAAACAGGTGGGAGGTCATACGGACTGTCACGTTTATTAATGCACCAGTTCCCTAAATGGATAATGAACAGTTCAACCACTTAATGTTTTTATTCGTCACTCAAGGTTTTTTTTTTATATCACAGGACAGTTTAGTAGAAACACAAAGGCAATTTGTATGCAAACTTTCTCTAGCCCAGGGAGGGGCAACTCCTGATTGGTGTCCCATTTTTGCCCCAACTAACACACCTGACTCCAACTAATCATGATCTTTCATTTAGACTGCAATTAGTTTAATCAGATATGTAGACAAGGCCCTTACTTATTGTCCAAAATCTCAATCAACTATGTTATTCATAGTGGTATTGTTGCCCACTTTCTCGGCACATTGAAAGCGTTGAACTTTAACGCTCTCTCTGCCTGGAGATTGATGGAGGTAATATTGACATTTCTGCCTTGTAACGCTCCAAGTAATCTCTCACCATACAAGGACCTGTCTCACTTCCCAGCTGGGAAGAACAATTTATTTCATCTGATGTCTACTCCTGTGACTCAAGGTTCACTATCCTCTGTAAAAAATAAATACAAATTAATAGATTATGTCTATTGAAAGGCATTGGAGAGCAGAGAAATCTGTATTTACCCCCAAAAATATACTGAAAATTCACTCACCAAGCTCTTGGTTTGTCCAGGATGCCCACATTTGGGAAAACTTCTGTATTGACATACCTCTCATTGTTATTGAACAAAGATGAATGCACTTTTTGTGTTAGAACAGACTGGTCCGAAGGTTTTCAGACCAGACTGGTCTTGCAAAGGATCCAGTCAGCAAATCATTACATGTGACTTACCACCAATGTCCCAAATGCAATAAGGGACTGTAAGACTACACAATAACAGGCTTCTCTTACAGACTTGACAAGTTGGTAATAATACAACACTGGTCCATATGCAAATCAGCGTTGGGCAAATTTCCAAGCTAATCATGCTGGTCCTGTCAGACCAGAGCGAAAATGGACAGCTCCCATTAGTAGCAGTGAGTTCTGCTGCAGGTCTTGGGCCTCATTTAAAATAACTTGTTGAGAACTGTGCAGCCAAATCACAGGCTCACACCTCTCCACTCCACTGCTGCCTTACACTGTAGCCTTGCAGATATGTCAGTGTGAATAAAGTGATACCACCGTGCTTTTTTAGAAATTACCCCGAACAAAAATTTAAACGCAACAATGTCTAAGATTTTACTGAGTTACAGTTCATATAAGAAAATCAGTCAATTTAAATAGCCTACATTCATTAGGGGCTAATCTAAGGATTTCACATGATTGGGTATACAGATATGCATCTGTTGGTCACAGATACAGTACCTTAATAAGGTAGGGGTGTGGATCAGAACCAGACAGTATCTGGTGTGAACATCATTTTCCTCATGAAGCATGACACATCTACTTCGCATAGAGTTGATCAGGCTGTTGATTGTGGAATGTTGTCCCACTCTTCAATGGCTGTGTGAAATTGCTGGATATTAGCAGCAACTAGAACACGCTGTCGTACACATCGATTCAGAGCATCCCAAACATGCTCAATGGGTGATATCTCTGAATATGCAGGCCATGGAAAAGCTGGGACATTTTCAGCTTCCAGGTGACGCGGTTGATAAATGGCACGACAATGGGCCTCAGGATCTCGTCACGGTATCTGTGCATTCAAATTGCCATAGATAAAAAAACAATTGTGTTCGTTGTCCGTAGTTTATGCCTTCCCGTACCATAACCCAACAGCCACCATGAGGCACTCAGTTCACAATGTTGACATCAGCTCGCCCACACGGCGCCATACATGCTGTCTGCCATCTGCTCGGTACAGTGGAAACCGGGATTCATCCGTGAAGAGCATTCTTCTCCAGCATGCCAGTGGCCATTGAAGGTGAGCATTTTCCCACTGAAGTTAGTTACGACGCCAAACTGCAGTCAGTTCAAGAGCATGAAGAGCATGCAAATGAGCTTCCCTGAGACGGTTTCTGACAGTTTGAGGTTTCATCAGCTGTATGGGTGGTGAAGAAGCCGGTTGTAGAGGTCCTGGGTTGTTATGGTCTGCGGTTGTGAGGCCGGTTGGACGTACTGCCAAATTCTCTAAAATGACTTTGTAGGCGGCTTATGGTAGAGAAATTAACATTAAACTGTTGTTCATTGTATAATTCATTTTGCACAGCCTTTGAGACTGGCACTTTCACTTTCTGTCCTCACATTCTTAAAATGACTACTGCTTTTCAACGGTATTGTGGAGCACAGATCAGAATGACTACCTCATTTACATAAGTTGAAAGTTTCCCTTTTTTTTTAATTTTTTAACCTGTGAAATGTAACATTTGTTTTTACATTTAGCTAATTTACTCCACAGCAGCTTGCTGTGGAACGGGTAAGATATTTGTTTACATGTTTGATTGGTCAGCTAAGTGAAGGTGTGAAATGCGACTGAAATTTGTGGGGCACAGGAGGTTTGTGGCACCTTAATTGGGGAGGACAGACTGGAGTAGAATGAGTGGAATGGTATCAAATACATGGTTTCCATTATTATGAGCCATGGAGGGTGCTTTGTCTTGAAGCGCTGAACATCATGATGATCATGATCATATTAGGATACTACTACTGCTCTACTAAAGCAAGATTGTTTTTCTGCAGTGATGAGAGGATGTGGCCGGGTCTAAAAAGAACACTTTCTCATACACACACACACAGAGTAAAATGAAACTTGGCCTCCAAAGTTGTGGTATTGTTGAGTGGAAGGTGCGCTAGGCCTAGCTAGGGTCGGGTCACAGTATGTGCTCAAAATATAATCAAAAGTAGACTTGCACAATTAAGACCAGTGTATCTTACTGCTTACTTACTGTAGGTGTCAAAATCCTCACCTATGGTTTGAATGATAATATAGCTTTGGCCTAACAGTTTAAAATGCTCTATTCAATCTTGACCAACCACTGGAAATTAGTTGTAATGAACCTGTGGCTAAGATAGTTAACTTAACAAGGTCCCTACATTTTTTGATTGCTATCAATGCTCTTCTGTATCTTATTGCCAAAACCTCAGCTCAGAGCATGTCGCTGATTTAGTGATCTAGGATTTTTCCAACCGTCCACTGTAAAAAATCGGTCTTCTCATATGGTCCAGGCAGAACAGAAGTAGCAAAACATTCTCTTTTCATTCAGATGTTCCTTATTATACTGCTGCTTAGTTAGCTGAGGAATCCCTTGCAGCAATATTTTTTTCCCCAATCCTCAAAATTAGTGTTAATGAGTAGTTTCCCTGATACACAATCCTACACCAGTTTATGATGCCTGTTCTTTCTTGCACCCTAGTGCTAACCAAATCCAGTTGAATGTGAAATGTCAGGCCGGTCTCCTAGACTAGACGTAACATAGTAAACTTAGATAAGAGTACTTGAGGCAAAAACAAAAGGAGGGTTTGTATGGTCGGGGTGGGTGTATAATGTGAACGTCTATAAATCCAAAGGTTTTGTGTTCGAATCTCATCACGGACAACTTTTGCATTTTAGCTACTTTGCTACTACTTAGCATGTTAGCTAACCTGTCTCCTAACCCATTTGGCTAGCCCTAACCTTGACCCCTAACATCTAGCAACCCAAAGGTTGTGTGTTCAAATCTCATCACAGACATTTTTAGCAACTTTACAACCACTAAGCATGTTAGCTAACCCTTCCCCCAACCTTAACCATTTTAGCTCACCCTATCTCCTAGCCTTAACCTTGACCCATAACTGTAGCCCCTAGCTAATGTTAACCACAATAAATTGGAATTCGTAACATATCATTCATCTTGCAAATTCATAACATATTGTATGAATTGCTATTTGTAACATAGCGTACGAAATGGTTGATGGACATCCACAAACTAATACATGCAATACAAAACGCTACTAAATGTAGGGTCTCTGAATTCTATGCACAGAATACAAAATTCTCTGAGACAAGGTCGGGAATGGCTGGTGTGTGGCTGCTATTAGGGATGGGCATTTTTTAAATAATTAAACTACTCTAATATCATGATTTATTTTTCCAGGATATATTTATATATATTTCACGTTTTTTTTAACTTTAGACTTTGCACGAGGGAGAGACTCCAGCTACAGCAGCGGGCAGAGGAGGGGCCGGTGTGTGTTTGTGAGATGGAGAGAGAATATAAAGTAGCCACGATGGCTCTCGCTAGTTAACCAATAACTAACTTTACAGGTTTGTCTGTCTATCATCCCATAACAGTGTCTATCTTGACTGTAGGGTTGGGCGGTATACCGTTTTCGATATACCAGTATTGATGCACGGACCGGGACCGGTTTGGGTTTTTACTTTACCTTGTATAACGGTATTTGAATTTTTGGTTTGTTAAATGTGATACGCCGTGTGTAACGTCTATTTTTATAGTTTACTTCGCTACTTCAGTCAGTTCTCTCCATGCCGCTTTCCACAAAGACATAGCTCCGCCCCCTGTCACTCAAGGAGCACAATTGTTGTTCCTGGACCACGAGACACTTGCGATCAGTCTGCATGGTCAATGCAGTTCATGCAACACTGTTGATGACAACAACGTTGTTTTCAATTTGCTTGTTAATATAAATCCACTAGCGTTCTGTAATTACACTATTAGTTTGTGATTCTTACATCTACAAACAGCTAGTTTGTATTTTCTTAGAAAGTTGGGCCTAATTATTGTCAGCCGCTAATTGTTAGCCACTAGTGCTAATCGCTAGCTAGCTAATAAATGTACTGAGTCAGAGCAAACGTAATTAGCCATACAACCTGATAATACCAGTGATGGTGTATACCAAAATCAGCATGTTGTTTGTGCAAAAGTATCTTCTAAATAAAAGAGGAATACGCGAAGCAAGAATATATTACCTACCTGAAGTAGCTAAAAGAAAATGTAATGTAGCCAAAGATTATAGGGTTCCCTAGGAAACACTTGACAACACTTTGTATAAAACAATCAGAATGGAGAAAGACTAATTGAAATCACTTAGAATGTATTCGCTGCCAGCCTAGGGTCAGTCACTACTCATAAAGCAAATGTAGAACTTGTATTATTCAAAAACATAAAATAGTGTCATATCCTCCAATAAAAAAAAATAAAAAAAATACTGTGATATACAGTGCATTTGGAAAGTATTCAGACTTTTTCCACATTTTGTTACGTTACAGCCTTATTCTAAAATTGATTAAATTATTACAATCTACATACAATACCCCATAATGACGAAGTGAAAACAAGCCATGAGATCGTAGGACTTGTCCATAGAGCTCTGAGACAGGATTATGTCAAGGCACAGATCTGAGGAAGGGTACCAAAACATTTCTGCTGCATTGAAGGTCCCCAAGAACAGTGACCTCCGTCATTTTTAAATGGAAGAAGTTTCTAGAGCTGGCCGCCCGGCCAAACCGCAATCGTGGGAGAAGGGCCTTGGTCAGGGAGGTGACCAAGAACCCGATGGTCATTCTGACAGAGCCCCAGAGTTCCTCTGTGGAGATGGGATAACCTTCCAGAAGGACACCCATCTCTGCAGCACTCCACCAATCAGGCATTTATGGTAGAGTGGCCAGATGGAAGCCATTCCTCAGTAAAAGGCATATGACAGCCCGCTTGGCGTTTGCCAAAATCCACCTAAAGTTTCTCAGACCATGAGAAACAAGATTCTCTGGTCAGATGAAACCAAGATGCCAAATGTCACATCTGGAGGAAACTTGGCACCATCCCATTCCCTTGAAGCATGGTGGTGGCAGCATCATGCTGTGGGGATGTTGTTCAGCAGCAGGGACTGGGAGACTAGTCAGGATCGAGGGAAAGATGAACGGAGCAAAGTACAGAGAGATCCTTTATTAAAACCTGCTCAGGACCTCAAGACTGGGGCAAAGGTTTACCTTCCAACAGTTCAACGACCCTAAGCACACAGCAAAGACAGCGCAGGATTGGCTTCGGGACAAGTCTCTGAATGTCCTTGAGTGTTCCAGCCAGAGCCCGGACTTGAAACCGATCGAACATCTCTGGACTGACCTGAAAATAGCTGTGCAGCGACGCTCCCCATCCATCCTGACAGAGCTTGAGAGAATGCCACGAGTGTGCAAAGCTGTCGTCAAGGCAAAGGGTGACTACTTTGAAGAAGCTCAAATATTTGTCTTTGTCTTTTTTGCTTACTACATAATACATGTGTTATTTCATAATTTTGATGTCTTCACTATTATTCTACAATGTAGAAAATTGTAAAAATAAAGAAAAACCCTTTAATGTGTAGGTGTGTCAACATTTTACTGGTACTGTATTTGATGACTTTTCCACTGGATCAGAGCATGTGGCTGTCCATGGTTCTGATTTCTGTGTGTGTGCATGCGTGTGCTTGCATGTTCGTGCAAGTAGAAAAAAACATGTTGACTCACCCTACTTGTAGAGAAACACCAATGCCATCCTCTTTCATGTTGACGAAACAGTCTATCACTCTGTCGTACAGTACACACTTATTTTTTTGTTGTTCTAGGCTACCTGGCTAAAAGGCTTGCTCGCTAGACTAACTTTCTTTTCATAGGCAATGTTAGCTAGTTAACATTAAGCCTTCTACATCTAGCTACATATTTAACTTCCATCCTCTCAGGCCATGGGCACAATCTATGAATTCATGTTTGGATCAGAATTGTCGTTATAAGCATTGGCCAGTGCGGAGAATTACGTAAAATCACAAATCCCTATATCCATCCATGGCTAATTTAGGAATGGGCCAATTTTAGCTAGCGAGCTAGCCACTGGAGGACAACAACACAACGAGATGCAATGAGGTGCGCTGATTGGCAATTTTATACATTGAATGCAAGGGCTGACTTCCCTTGCATTCAATGCTACGGGCTGCAACGATGTTATAAAAAAACGATGGACCAGACAGCATCAGATGCTTTCTCCGTTGAGATACATTGTATCTTATGATTTGAAGGAAAATTCTGAAACCTGGGCTGCGTGACGTCTCAAGTTGTTCACTGTGTGCTGTATTTGTTATAGATGACTCGCTACACTCTACTAAGCTTGCAGCATAATTTATTCATTCATCCACTCAGGTGTCACTCATTTACAGGGCTGTGGACTTTACAGAGCAATACAGTCTGCAGTCACCGACTGCATTGTAGGCTAGTCGATCTCAAACACGGCCTACATCTTTTGATCTGTGATTGAACGCTAGAAAGGCAGTCACTGTTACAACACGCTGGTATTGTACTGTAGAACTTTAAAACAATCATCATTGATCTCACAAGATTTATTTTCTCACATCCTAATTTGTTCATGATTGGCGTATGGATTTCTTTGACCTCACCACATTTTCTCTGCCCCAGCACTGTCCTCTTTTCTTGTTTGACCTTGGGGCAGTAGGGCCATTTTGCCTTACTTCCTGGATCCAGTCCCATACTGTTTTTAAGATTATGGAGTAATTTACTTCTACCCGATGCCTTTTATAAAGATTTTCAGTTTAATTTTCTTGCTTTTTGCGCTTGAAGACTATTCAATAACAGAAATCGTATATTGTTGATATTGCAGATAAGTCTACCTTTCCTTTACCATATTGGCTATTGTTTCTCAAATCACATTATAGTTTCATACAAATCTGATTCAGGTCAGATGATTAAAGCAGGGGTTCCCAACTAGGGCAGGGCTCGACATTTAACGCTTGTCCTCTTGTCCGGGACAACTTGAATCTGAGCGAAGGCGATCAGCATTTTGAAACCATTTAATCATAAACTTAATTGTTTAAAACCTGGATGTTTTATGTAATTTTATGTATTACCTTGTTTCAAAGTAGCCTAGCCAAAATGTTACTGTATAAATGTTGTGGGAATTATTTTTATTAACACTTAACATGCCATTGAAACCAGCATTTTTCTCATGTTCTATTTTTTAAATCAATGTTTTTCGTTCCAGAACTGTCCCCAGAGCCTGTTTTTGAACCATATTTTTTTTTATCGTCTCAGGGCCAACGGAATGCCCCTAATTTTGAGCCCTGAGGAGAATTATTTTATAAAGACAAGTATTTGGTTGTAATTGTAATGTTGCAATATTTTATAGGCTACCAATGGTGGCCAACATCCTTCAGGAGAGCCTTAAAGTGGTAGTGTTCTATTTTGAGACTGGAATATGCAATGAAGCCAATAGGCAGAGTGTAGCCTACATTTTTGTCTGATTCTCTATGGTAAAATATATAGTAATGCATTTTATTTTGTAAAGTGGTTCTTTGCATCGTACAATGATGCATCATACAAATGGTGTTACAGATTTATTTAAAAATGTTGTGGGGGATAAGCGACTTGAACTTTTGGACAAGCACAAAACCAGTCCTACTTGTCCAAAGGACAAATATCTAAAATAGGTAATGTGAAGCCCTTTAAGGGGTCTCGCCCCCCACAGGTGGCTGCCAAAGGTTCCTGGTGGGTCACTGGACCTTCCTTGCTTTGAGCGGCAAAACATGTTTTTAAATTAGCAAATGTATAGACCGTTCTACAACGCTTTAGGCTAGAAACAAGTGGTAAAATGCCAGAGGAAGACGCAACTGATGGACGTCTTTGGTTTGTGTCTGACATTCGTGTGTGTGTGTGTGTGTGTGTGTACTTTTTTTTTACTTTGCTTGTGAAGTCATCTTATACACTTTATGTAAAATAATATGTATAATTAAATTGAAGGTTCATATAAATTATTATAATAATATACATTATGTAGCGGAATAGCATTTGGGGAAAACGGGTCGACTTTGTTTTCCTTATCTATTATTATTATTTATTATATAGACTGTCTTAATAAACAATAATAAAAAGGGTGACTTTTTTTCTAATGTGAAAAGGGGGTGGGGGGGCGGGGAAACAAAGGTTGGGAACCTCTGTATTAAAGGACTCAAGCCTCTAGCTAGACTAGCTGTGAAGTTCCTTAGCTTCCTCACACACTAGTAATTTATCCATTGATCACATCACTCAAATCACACTGTGTGAGGAGCTCATCAGGGATTGACTGGAGCTAAATCAATCAATTTGGATTTGGGTAGCTTCAGGTGCTCTATCGACGTCCTGCTTCTGCGGTAGTTATCTTCTGACTGCCTGTCTCTGTTTTGTAAAGCCTGTCTGATTTGGTTGGCCCTTTGTTATTCTGCTTTCCTAAAGCTCAGAATTTGTTCACTCAAGGGATGTATGTTTTTTATGAAATAATAACTGATTGGTGTAGTGCAGTTTTTCCCAAACTTTGTCCTCCAGACCCCAGCAGCACCAATCAGGCCATCAAGCTTTGATTATTTGAGTCAGCTGTGTAGTGCTAGGGCAAAAACCAAAGCGTGCACCCTTGGGGTCCCGAGGACAGAGTTTGGGAAACACTGGTGTAGTGGAAATAGAGGTTGGTAATTGCTTAGTCTTAGATCACTCTCCAGTCCACATGTGAATTTATGTATAGCTATAGTCAATATTTTGAAGTAGCTGTGAAAGGGGCAATCTGAATACTGCAGTAGAAAATATCCAGGCCCAGAATTACCACAACAGGTGTGCCTTGTCATATGTGTGAGGCACCCAGTGAGGCAGCCACCAAGGTTTTGGAGCTGCTTGTGTGTTTTACTGTTTTTGTTAGTTCACTTTTGTATTGTGATCTCTTTCACCTGGGATGAGCTACTGAATATTAGGGGCACATTACCAGCTGGTTTTTGTCCTGAGATTCTGTCCTCATCCGACGATATACTGCTGAAGACCCCAGACTACGAGTCAGATTTCTAACTAAGGCTATGTGTTGAAGAAAGAGGGGGAGACATGCAGGGCCTCTGGGTCTCTGTGCCCTGCTCCAAGGACATTTCTTCTCCAATGTGCGTTCACTCGACAAGCTACATCTTCAGATAAGAACAAAAGAGGATGTATCTCTCACCTCTGCTTTCTGCTTCACTGAATCTTGGCTAAATGACGATACACCTGAAGCTCCTGTGGATATACCAGTCTTCCAGCTATACCGGGCAGATAGTGTACCAGAGCTTTGCAGTAAATCAAAAGGTGACTACTTATGCTTTTACGTCAACCGACATTGGTGCAATGATGCCACTTTACTGGTAAAATCAATTTTCATAAACTGCAAGACGTTTTATTCACTACACCCCCCCCCCCCCCCCCCCCCTTGTTTTGGGGTTTCAGGGTCCCCCCCAGATAATTTTTATATAGAAGGACTTTTTAACAGGACATTCTACTCCAAAATTAAGGAAAATAAAATTATGCTGACACTATCAAAAATATAATTATTACTTTTTATCTATTGGAGCATACATATAGCCTATGCATGGCCTATATTATCAGGTATGCTATTAGCAATAAGCATTATCACCTGTAGCCCAACTGATGCAGCATAGTGGCTAGAAATAAATAGGCTGAATCATGGGGTTGCCTATCTGAATTTACTCTTGAGCTAATCATTAGCTAGATCCCAAATGTAATCTTTTAACTAGTTTAATTCCCCCCCCCCCCCCCTCAAGTGTTTGAGGCAGGACCCTACAAATGCACCATGTTACATTTAGCCCCCCTCTCCTATGCATTCATAGTGAATTGCATAAGGCCAAGCAGTGAAGCGCCGCTGCTAAATGCATATAGGGGAAACACTGCTTATTAATCGGCCACCTGGTCCACATTGATCTTCCCACTCAGTATGCAGTCTATACACCCAGTCATCCTAGACTGCACATTGCTCTCTGCACTGCCTTTGGGCTCTGCTACAGACATATACAGTTGAAGTCAGGAGTTTACATACACTCAGGTTGAAGTCATTAACTCATTTTTTTTCAACCACTCCAGACTTCAAGTTAACAAAGTTTGGAAAGTCGGTTAGGACATCTACTTTGTGCATGACACAAGTAATTCTTCCACCAATTGTTTACAGACAGATTATTTCACTTATAATTCACTATATCACAACTCCAGTGGGTCAGAAGTTTACATACACTAAGTTGACTGTGCCTTTAAACAGCTTGGAAAATTCCAGAAAATGTCATGGCTTTAGAAGCTTCTGGTAGGCTAATTGACATCATTTGAGTTAATTGGAGGTTAATTGTACGTTCATCTCTCCTAGAGATTGCAACTGCACATTGGGACAAAAGATTGTACTTTTTGGAGAAATGTCCTCTGGTCTGATGAAACACAAATAGAACTGTTTGGCCATAATGACCATTATGTTTGGAGGAGAAAGGGGGAGGCTTGCAAGCCGATGAACACCATCCCAACCGTGAAGCATGGGGGTGGCAGCATCATGTTGTGGGGGTGCTTTGCTGCAGTAGGGACTGGTGCACTTCACAAAATAGATTGCATCATGAGAAAGGAAAATTCTCAAGACATCAGTCAGGAAGTTAAAGCTTGGTTGCAAATGGGTCTTCCAAATGGGCAATGACCCCAAGCGTACTTCCAAAGTTGTGGCATTTGTGGGCATAACTGAAAAAGCGTGTGCGAGCAAGGCGGCCTACAAACCTGACTCAGTTACACCAGTTCTGTCAGGAGGAATGGACCAAAATTCACCCAACTTATTGTGGGAAGCTTGTGGAAGGCTACCTGAAACATTTGACCCAAGTTAAACAATTTAAAGGCAATGCTACCAAATACTAATTGAGTGTATGTAAACTTCTGACCCACTGGGAATGAGATGAAAGAAATAAAAGCTGAAATAAATAATTCTTTATCTGTTATTCTGACATTTCAAATTCTTAAAATAAAGTGGTGATCCTAACTGACCTA
Source organism: Thymallus thymallus (assembly GCA_023634145.1). Lineage (NCBI taxonomy): Eukaryota > Metazoa > Chordata > Actinopteri > Salmoniformes > Salmonidae > Thymallus > Thymallus thymallus. The sequence goes on along the minus strand of CM042415.1, from coordinate 12,450,465 downwards.
AGACAGGGAATTTTTACTAGGATTAAATGTCAGGAATTGTGAAAATATGAGTTTAAATGCATTTGGCTAAGGTGGATGTAAACTTCCGACTTCAACTGTGTATTTACCCCATTGCACATCATCCTGTTAAATAATTTATTTCATTAGTTTTTATTCATCCATCTCTATATAGTTACAATGTAGCTTATAGTGTTTATAGTTCAGTCTGTAGTATTAAGCTTCATTTCCCATAGTGTACTCAGAGCTCTACAGTGCGAATATTTTACTCTCATATGCACCACAATATTTTGCTATGAGACCTGGAATTTGTTTGTCACATCTTCGTAAACAACCGGTGTAGACTAACAGTGAAATGCTTACTTACTTCCCAGCAATGCAGGAAAAAAAGAGAAATAATATACAATAATTAAACACAGAATAAATACACAATGAGTAACGATAACTTGACTATATATATATATACACAGGGTACTGAGTAGATAATTGAGGTAGATATCTACGTATAGGTAGGTATAAAGATAGATAAACAATAACAGCAGCGTACAGTGGGGAGATTTGATACACTGCCGATTTTGCATGTTTTCCCACTTACAAAGCATGTAGAAGTCTGTAATTTTTATCATGGGTACTCTTCAACTGTGAGTGACAGAATCTAAAACAAAAATCCAGAAAATCACATTGTATGATTTTTAAGTAATTAATTTGCATTTTATTGCATGACATAAGTATTTGATACATCAGAAAAGCAGAACTTAATATTTGGTTCAGAAACCTTTGTTTGCAATTGCAGAGATCATACATTTCCTGTAGTTCTTGACCAGGTTTGCACACACTACAGAAGGGATTTTGGCCCACTCCTCCATACAGACCTTCTCCAGATCCTTCAGGTTTCGGGGCTGTCGCTGGGCAATACAGACTTTCAGCTCCCTCCAAAGATTTTCTATTGGGTTCAGGTCTGGAGACTGGCTAGGCCACTCCAGGACCTTGAGATGCTTCTTACGGAGCCACTCCTTAGTTGCCCTGGCTGTGTGTTTCGGGTCGTTGTCATGCTGGAAGACCCAGCCACGACCCATCTTCAATACTCTTACTGAGGGAAGGAGGTTGTTGGCCAAGATCTCGCGATACTTGGCCCCATCCATCCTCCCCTCAATACGGTAAAGCATCCTCTCCTCCATTTGCAGTAAAGCATCCCCAAAGAATGATGTTTCCACCTCCATGCTTCACGGTTGGGATGGTGTTCTTGGGGTTGTACTCATCCTTCTTCTTCCTCTAAACACGGCGAGTGGAGTTTAGACCAAAAAGCTCTATTTTTGTCTCATCAGACCACATGACCTTCTCCCATTCCTCCTCTGGATCATCCAGATGGTCATTGGCAAACTTCAGACGGGCCTGGACTTGCGCTGGCTTGAGCAGGGGGACCTTGCGTGCGCTGCAGGATTTTAATCCATGACGGCGTAGTGTGTTACTAATGGTTTTCTTTGAGACTGTGGTCCCAGCTCTCTTCAGGTCATTGACCAGGTCCTGCCGTGTAGTTCTGGGCTGATCCCTCACCTTCCTCGTGATCATTGATGCCCCACGAGGTGAGATCTTGCATGGTGCCCCAGACCGAGGGAGATTGACCGTCATCTTGAACTTCTTCCATTTTCTAATAATTGCGCCAACAGTTGTTGCCTTCTCACCAAGCTGCTTGCCTATTGTCCTGTAGCCCATCCCAGCCTTGTGCAGGTCTACAATTTTATCCCTTATGTCCTTACACAGCTCTCTGGTCTTGGCCATTGTGGAGAGGTTGCAGTCTATTTGATTGAGTGTGTGGACAGGTGTCTTTTATACAGGTAACGAGTTCAAACAGGTACAGTTAATACAGGTAATGAGTGGAGAACAGGAGGGCTTCTTAAAGAAAAACTAACAGGTCTGTGAGAGCCGGAATTCTTACTGGTTGGTATGATTTTTAATTATTTAAAAATCATACAATGTGATTTTCTGGATTTTTTTTAGATTCCGTCTCTCACAGTTGAAGTGTACCTATGATTAACATTACAGACTTCTACATGCTTTGTAAGTAGGAAAACCTGCAAAATCGGCAGTGTATCAAATACTTGTTCTCCCCACTGTATGTGATGAGTCAAAGAGTTAGTGCAAAAAGGGTCAATGCAGAGAGTCAGGGCAGTTATTGGTTAACTACAGTGCATTCGGAAAGTATTCAGACTGCTTCTCTTTTTCCAAACTTTGTTTCGTTACAGCCTTATTCTAAAATGGATTATATAAAAAATAAACCCTCATCAATCTACACGCAATACTTCATAATGACAAAGCAAAAAATAACAAACAAAATACGAATTCAGATCCTTTGGTATGAGACTCGAAATTGATCTCAGGTTTCCATTGATCATCCTTGATGTTTCTACAACTTGATTGGAGTCCACCTGTGGTAAATTCAATTGATTGGAAAGGCACACACCTGTCTATATAAGGTCCCACAGTTGACAGTGCATGTCAGAGCAAAAACCAAGCTATGAAGTCGAAGGAATTGACTGTAGAGCACCAAGACAGGATTATGACGAGGCACAGATCTGGTGAAGATAGGACTGGGCGATGTATCGAGTTTTGGAGATATATCGATATATTTTCAAAAGCGATAGAGGACAAGACAATATCGTTAACATCACTCGCTCACGTTTTCTTGTGCAATAATGGAGGACGACACAACCAGCTGGTTTGTAAGAAGAGAAACAATGGCTCAATCATTTGGAGATGGTTCGGGTTTAAAAGGTCGGATGAGCAACAGAGCAATGTGATATGTAGAGAGTGCAATAAACATGTCGCAACAAGTGCTGGAAGCACTACAAACCTCTTTCACCATTTACAACAGCAACATAAACTACAGTACGAAGAATGTATTAAACTTTGTGGAGGTCGTGCTGTTGCAAGCCAGACTGGAAAGCCTTCTGCCCTAAAACAAACCTCTTTACAAGCTTCATTTACTCGGGGTGTGCCCTATGAAAAGAAAAGTGCCAAGTGGCGAGATATAACGGAGGCGGTAGCCTACCACATTGCTAAAGATATGGTCCCTGTTGTAACAGTTGAACAAGTTGGCTTTAAAAAGCTGCTGAAAACAATGGTTGAAAAGTGCGTGTCTCCAAACAAGCTACTTTCCCCAAGACCACACCGGATATAATATGGCTGAAGCCCTGCAGGATGCCCTTACAAGCTGGAAACTTGACGAAAGGGGACTGTTTGCTATAACAACAGACAACGGGGCCAACGTTGTCAAAGTGGTGCAACTGACTAAGTGGCTGAGGATGCAGTGCTTTGGTCACCGGCTTCATCTTGCAATTGGTGAGTATGCTGAAGGAGTTGACTGCATAACAGTTTTAAAATAATAAAAATATATAAATATTATATAATATAAATATAACATTTGAAGAGAGGGACTGGTTTAAGTGATGTCAGCACATATTAAAGTTTTAGTTATCTGTTAAATAAATAATTTTATAAAGTTAGATAAATACAATTCAATAAAAACGTTATACAAAATTTAGAAAATTATTTTGAATCACAGGACTTGGCATGGATGATGACCGCATCTCTCGGGCTATTTCCCTGTGCAAGAAAATAGTGAGCAGCTTTTCTTCCTAGCTGGAAGAAAAGGAGAGAATTGGCTGAAGCTCAGATTCAGTTGGGTCTGCCCGCTCATCACTGAGTCCGCTACGAGATGGGGAACAAGGCAGCAAATGATTGAGAGGGTTCTGGAGCAGCAGGGCGCCCTTGCCAAAGTTTTGTCCTCTGAAAAGAAATCCAGGCATCTAGTCCTTACCTGGCAGGATATAGAGGTCCAAGAGGCGGTTCAGAAGGCTCTCAAACCCCTTCAGGACTTCACAGATGCTCTGTCTGGTGAGGACTATGTTACTCTCTCGTATGTCAGTCTCCTGGCACATGATGAGGGAGATGGTGAGCTGACTAAATCCATCAAGACCACCATTGTTGATTATCTCAACACAAAGTATGCTGACCCAGCCACTAGTGACCTATTGGACATGGCCTCACTTGTGGATCCAAGGTTCAAAACCAAGTACGTCTCAAGTGACAAGATCGACATGTTGAAGCACAAAGCTGTCTTGGAGGCGGAGTCTCAGCTGGCTGATCAGAGATGTTTTCAGCCTGACACAGCTGTGCCCACTGTGCCCATGCCTGCAGACCAAGAGGGAGCAGCATTTGTGTCACCAGCAGTTAAGAAGAAGACACTCGCAAACTTCTTTAAGAAGAGCACAGCTACCCCCAGCACCAACCTGACACAGAGGCAGGCTATTGAAAATGAACTTTCAAGATAGTCAGTCAGTGTAGAAAGTGATACAGATCCTCTGAAGTGGTGGAAGGAATATTACATTTTCTTTCCAGCACTGGGCCACCTGGCAAAGAAGTATCTTTGTGTCCCATCCACCAGCACACCTTCTGAGAGGGTTTTCAGTTGCAGTGGTAACATTGTAACCTGCCACAGGACATCTCTCAAGCCCGAGTCTGTTGATAGGCTACTGTTCCTTGACCAAAACCTGTGAGAACTACAGAGCTACACACAAGGAAAGGTTTTGTCGTTTGTTGAAGTGTTCAGATCAGTAGAAAACTAAAATACTTTCTCAGAGCAAGTAGTCCAGTTTTATATTTTATGTTTACATATTCATTGTTATTTGCACAGAGATATAGTTTGTTAAACAGGAAACGAAAACCTGTATTTTGCACTCTTTTTTTTTTTTTTTTTTTGTTCTGTCTTCAATATGTTAAATAACAGAAAAGGTATTCTCAGATATGTGCACATGTCTATTTGATATATTTTATAAAGATTGTATATTTACATTTGATATTTGCAAAGCTGTGTATCTTGTTCAGCAGGAAATGATAACCTGTATGTTTACTTTTTCAACTGAAGGAGTATTGTCAGAGATGGACTATTTTTGTTTTATATATTTATGTAATTCTTTATTTACATTTTGATATTTACACAGCTAGTATGTGTATTCTCAAACAGGAAGAGGAACCCTGCATTTGCACATAATTTTGATCAATGTCTTTTTAAATAAAGGTGTTTGTGACATCTCACATGTAGTTGGAGTGGCCTCCATCATTGATGACATTGAGGGAGAGGTCGTTGTCCTGGCACCACACTTGCAGGTCTCTGACCTCGTCCTTGTAGGCTGTCTCATCGTTGTTGGTGATCAGACCTAGCACCGTTGTATCGTCTGTAAACTTAATGATGATGTTTGTAGCGTGCTCGGCCATGCAGTCTTGGGTGAAGAGAGAGTACAGGAGGGGATTAAGCACTCACCCCTGAGGGGACACGTGTTGAGGGTCAGTGTGGCAGATGTGTTGTTGCCTGCCATCACCACCTGGAGATGGCACCTCAGGAAGTCCAGGATCCAGTTTCAGAGGGAGTTGTTTTCTATCCCAGGGTCTTTAGCTTAGTGATGCTCTTGGAGGGCACTATGGTTGAACGCTGAGCTGTAGTCAATGAATATCATTCTCACATGGGTGTTAATTTTGTCCAGGTGGGAGAGGGCAGTGTGGAGTACAATAGAGATTGCATCATCTGTGGATCTGTTGGGGTGGTATGTGAATTGGATTGGGTCCAGGGTGTCTGGGATGATGTTGTTCACGTGAACCATGACCAGCCTTTCAAAACAATTCATGGCTACAGATGTGAGTGCTACGGGGCAATAGTCATTTAGACAGGTTATCTTGGTGTTCTTGGGCACAGGGACTATGGTGGTCTGGTAGGCTCTTGTCACGTGACTGCTCGAGGCTGGGTTTCCCTTCATAATCCATAATAGTTTGCAAGCCCTGCTACATCCGACGAGCTTCAGAGCCGGTGTAGTAGCATTCGATCTTGGTTCTGTATTGACGCTTTGCCTGTTTGCTTGTTCGTTGGATTAGTTAGCGGGATTTCTTATAAGCGTCCGGATTAGTGTCCCGCTCCTTGAAAGCGGCAGCTCTAGCCTTTACCTTAGATGTTGCCTGTAATCATGATGGCTTCTGGTTGGGATATGTGCGTACGGTCACTGTGGGGACGACGTGATTAATTTATTACCTCGTATTTGTATTGTCTGTCTAACTCTGCTCAGTACCATTTCACTGAGTCAAATTCCTGTATGTGTATATTGCGAATAAAGCTGATTCTGATTCATTTCCCCCACAGTTAAGTTTACTTAACACTAAAAGCATGCATTTTGCATGGAGAACATTTGCAAATGGATCCTAAAGAGACCCTTCAATAGGCCGTTGGTGTTTAGTTTCTTACAGGGAGGGCTGCAGAATGATTTTTAATTGAGCCCTCAATTTTGAGAGAGACACCTGATCTGGAGCTTAAGCAGACATTGCAATATTCATTTCTAAGAGACCAATTAATATCAGTTCAGGCACACATCATTCAGGAAATCCACTCTATGGCTCCTATGCTAGTTATTTGACTCCGAGGTCTGATACCGAATTACGGCGTGAACAGCTGGGCATTTGTCAGGTTCCTCAGAGGTGTAACAGCCACATCCAGCTGGGGATTCAAAGTCCTGTTTTTTAAGCATTATGTTCCACCTATCAACACCCACCACGTTCCTACGTCAACACCCACCATGTTCCTACATCAACACCCTCCATGTTCCTAAATGTGAAATATCCTTGAAAGCACTGTTAACCAGTGTGATCAACTCTGGAAATAGCCTACCCAAAACATATCTAATATTTGCTTTGACTCTTAGCCTATTAATGCATCTAAATTACAATTTTATATAGTAAAACCTAAGCCAGCATGGTTGACTCCTAATGGCTTTTTTCCGATGTGCTCTTTAACGTGACGATGGTCTCCATCTGCTCTGTAGATGTGAATGAACTCTGGTGTCTGGAGGTCAGAGTGATCGACGATAGGTGGCATGGGCCTTTTCCACATAGGGATGCTACTTCACGTTGTAGTGGGGGGAAAGTTCAGTCTTCTCCGCAGTCTGAGCTCCGGTGTCAAAGCCAATGTTATTTTCCCTTTTGAACGTTTGGTGTTATTGAGACAAGCCCGATAAGGGACAAAATGATGAGCAATATCCCCTTTATGCAGTAATAAGATTTCAGATTACACATTTAGCTGCCATCCTATCTACGCTTCTAGAGTTTATTGTGTTCAATGTCCCTTGGTATCATTATCATGTGAATGATTCAAGTGTTTTGGAATGTCAAATATCAGTGTTGATGATTCTATAGTATTTAGCCTAGCATAGATGTAGACTAATATGATCACATTATGCAGCAGTCGTGGTTGGTCTGTTGTTTCATGCTCAAGACTACTAGCTCTATACAATGCACTGGCTGTGTACCGTAATGGGTCCCCTGTGCATTCTTCAGATGTACAGACAGTCCTGAACTGCTCGTTGAACCAAAAAGGGGGTTTCAGTCTATTAGGGGATTCAGAATCCTATGGGAGTTTTTGGCAGCCGAACGCACTAAAAAAATGTAGTGCAGGGAGACAAAAATACTCAAATCTCCCCATGCCACTAATCCCTGCGTAGGTTTAGCTAGGCATATGTTATTACATTTATCGAACATCATGTCACTGTGGTTTAACTTCTCCCAGAAATTCCCAATCGATATCTATGTACAAAATGACTGGAATTCCAGGTGTAGACATTTGCAGAACAATATCTACTAGGCGTACTTGATATCGCCTTTTAAATTGACCCCTGCATATTGTCTGACATGCTTGTGTGTTAGGCCTATACATTTCCAAAGAAAATCATGTATCTGGAAATGGAGGGAGAATTGCAATATAATTTCTCATACACTGGTGAGGTTGGCGTCTGCAACTTATGACCTATTTGAATTCCACAAAATGTCCAACACGCAACAGAGTGAGTCAGGTGAGGACCTCCTCAGCATGGTTGCTTTGCCAACACAGGCCTACAATGTGGTGAAGGGGTGATAATTGGCCCTGTGTCATTCTTAATTACGACAGCACCTCAGATCAGCAGACTCCTGGGCTTGTTTGGATGCAGCAGCATCATCATAGAATAACAAAGCACTGAGATTTTGTGTTGCTTCAGACATTGGATACTCTAATATATCTGGGGGGGGATATCCTGATTTAGAGGAAATCCTGATTTAGTATGCCTCGCCTGGAATCCGTTGGCCATACAACAGGAACCGGAAACACTACTACTGTAGCAGGCAGCCACACCTAAAGGCCAACATCAATGAATACACCCAAAATCAAAAGTATTGTCCAGATCACCCAGATTATCTTCTAAGCCTCAGGAGAGATCATCCAGTAGCAGAAGCTGCCTGGAGTGATGTACTTATTTTGAATACTTTACTTTTAGATTGGATCCATTCTCAGAGCATAGAGATGTATGTGAAACTCTGGCTGTGTTCTGCAGGGGGTGAAATGAAGAGGTGGGGGCCCTGAGGTGGATTAGTAACCATTTAAAGTCCAGCCTGCCTTCCCTTCAATTACACCACCGAGCAAGGAAGAGAAAGTGTCCTGTCACCAGATGTGACGTGTTGATACAAGACTTTGACTTAAGATTTTACAGGAGATGTTCAGACCCTGAGGTATCAAAGATATGTTACTAACCGTTTATGACAAAACCAGGCTAGCTGCGATGTACACGCATGATCCAAGTTGCCAAGAGCAAAAACAACCACTTTTCCTTTCTTTCTTAAAAGATGTCCTTCTTAATATCCTGTAAATGCCAAAAGAATTGAAGGCATGAGTAACGTTTAAAGAGTTTGTTAATGTAGAGACAATGTTTCCCATAGCTAGGGCTGGGAATTGCCAGGGACCCCTTGAATTGATATTATCACAATATTTAGGTGCCGATACGATATGTATTGCGATTATATGTATCACAATTCTATGTGTTGCGATTCGATACTGTGATTTTATTGTGGTTTGATGTTCCAAACACATTGCTCACTATATTTCTGCTGCAGAGGGACAAGAGAAAGCCATGAGAGGTAAAAGTACTCAAAACATGTTAGCTCACCATTTCAAACAATGAAAAAGATGGAGAACTAGCTATAGGATGATAAATACCAGAGTTTTGGGGCAGATACACCTGACTAGTGATAGCTAACATTAACAAATCAATACTCTGAGTCACAGTATCGATATAAAATTGGCAAAGATAATATTGCGATAATCTACTGTATAGATTGTTTTCCCTTAGCCACAGCATACACTTTGGTGTGGATGAGTTTGTGTTTCTATCTAAGAAGTGTTGGGCCAATATTTTTATAACACGCTCCTCAATGTAGAATTTGGCGTTTTGAAACAAATAGTGACCCAAACGTCCTCCTTTTTTAACGCACAAAGCTTAGCCTAATTTTTATGTGGACAATTTTAGCTTTCCGCTCATTTCCCTCTGACTGGCTTTGTTAAAATGGAGTTGGTATGCAATGTATAGGTTTTAAAGATGTGCTAATGTATAGGTTGTAAAGATGTGCTGATTTCTTGTTAGGCAGCGTTGTTTTCACTGCTGTCATTTATCTGCAAGACCAGGCGAGTGGTGGTTACAATGAAGTTTAGACCTCTGCCAGTAATGGTGTTAAACAAAATCGCTCATCAGCAGTTCTTCATCACAATTGCTACTTATTCATATGAATACTGAAGCTTTCTTAAATGTAGAAGATACATAGGATACAATCTGTGGACCATACCACCGAAAAATTATTTCAATGGTTTACGTTTTCGAATCCGGTCGTACAATTGAGATGTAGGCTTATAGAGTTTAAAGGAGGATCTTTAATTTGGAATATGTCGTCTCAGATATATATGATGTAGTCCTATATATCTGAACATGAAATCCTTTGAGTTGCACCTTTAACCCTCTCAGTGTATGCCTGAAGACTATAGAATGAAAGGAAAGCACTGCTGGCTCAGAGGGTTGTTTTGTCTTTTTAATATGCAGTCATGGCTTAATGCGGCCTTCCCTTTGTCTCATTTTGAACCTCAAGTATGAGAACAAGGGGCAGGAAGTAGCCAACTAGAATAGATAAAATGTCAGGATGCTGTTGCTATTCTTTCACCAGGGCGGAGAACCACAGCATCAGACAGGTCAACACTTTCATATACCGTACTAAATAAATATGTGACCTCTGCTAATATTGTTTGCAGGCTATGAAGTCTGTAGTGTACTCACAGCCTGTGATTCTTATTTTGATAAATCTTATAGCATAATAGAATTGGTAGTCCAAACCTCAAGTGTTACAACAAAATAAACTGAAACACTAGGCTATGCAACCATTTGACAAAAATGTAATTAACATTTTCTTCATCAGCAAAGCATGTTAGAATTTCTACTCAAACTTTCTTGCCATTCAAAATGGTTGATTTTTTTAACAAAAATATAAACGCAACATCCAACAATTTTAAGATTTTACAGTTCAGATAAGGAAATCAGTCATTTGAAATAAATTGATTAGGCCCTAATCTATGGATTTCACATGCCTGGGAATACAGATATGCATCTGTTGGTCACAGACACCTTAAAAAAAAAAAGTGGTGCGTGGATCAGAAAAACAGTCAGTATCTGGTTTGACCACCATTTGCCTCATACAACGCGACAAATCTTCTTCGCATAGCCTTGATCAGACTGTTAATTGGGGGCCTGTGCAATGTTGTCCCAATCCTTTTCAATGGCTGTGCAAAGTTGCTGGAAATTGGTGGAAACTGGAACACGCTGTCGTAAATGTTGGGGTCTAGAGCATCCCAAACATGCTCAATGGGTGACGTGAGGTGAGTATACAGGCCATGGAAGAACTGGAACATTTTAGCTTCCAGGAATTGTGTACAGATCCTTGCGACATAGGGCTGTGCATTATCATGCTGAAACATGAGGTGATGGTGGCGGATGAATGGCACAACAATGGAGCTGAGGATCTTGTCATGGTATCTCTGTGCATTCAAATTGCCATTGATAAAATGCAATTTTGTTCATTGTCTGTAGCTTATGCCTGACCATACCATAACCCCTCCGTCACCATGGGGCACTCTGTTCTCAAAGTTGACATCAGCAAACCCCTCGCCCACACGACGCCATACACTCTGTCTGCCATCTGCACGGTACAGTTAAAATCTGGATTCATCCATAAAGAGGACACTTCTGCAGCGTGCCAGTGGCCATTGAAGATGATAATTTGTCCACTGAAGTCGTTTACGACGCTGAACTGCAATCAGGTCAAGATCCTTGGTGAGGATGATGAGCATGTAGATGAGGTTCCCTGAGACGGTTTCTGACAGTTTGTGCAGAAAGTCTTCGGTTGTGCAAACCCACAGTTTCATCAGCTGTCTGGGTGGCTGGTCTCAGACGATCACGCAGGTAAAGAAGTCTGATGTGGAGGTCCTGGGCTGTCGTGGTCTGAAGTTGTGAGGTCGGTCGGACGTACTGCCATATTCTCTAAAATGATATTGGAGACGGTTTATGGTAGAGAAACATGGGACCAACACTTTACATGTTGCGTTTTATATTTTTGAACAGGCTTGACAAAACTAGACACTACAAAAAGGGAAGTCAGATTTTTCTTGACCTGAAGATAATACATTTTCAATGGCCCTGGGGGTGAAGCACATAGACTTTCATGAGAGCCATTACCCTCAGTAAGTGAACACCAGCTCGGGCAAGATCACATGGCAGACCTTGGGACATTGAATGTCGCAGGCCATTCGATCAGGGACGGCAGTGCATTGGTTTCAGGACTATGGACGCTAAAGGCATACAAAAGTAGTATTGGGTGAAAACAAATTGAAACCTCTTAGTAATTTCATGAATCTTTTCATTAGCAAATGGAATCTCTTCATTCATAAGTCAGGCACTTTCAGCGTGTATTGAAGACATAATCTGATGCTAGTCAATTGATGCAGAATTCATGTTTTATTTAGTTCAGCTTGAATCTGGATGAATGTGGAAAGGTTGAAGTTGCTGGAACACAACAATGACATGGACTACTTGTGAAATGTCACGCACGTGGCCAACAGAGACTACTAGATCTATGTGGGCTATATCCTTTTTAGGGGGGACTCATTGAGGTTCACCCATAATGCACTGTGACAGGCACCTTAAGTCGGGCAACACAATTGTTCAAGGAATTCCTTCAAGGTAACTGTCCTAGGTTCTCAAGAAAAATAGAAGGGGTTGGGAGGAGTCAGGAAGACGTATACAAAAATTATGTCAACAACCATTGTTCTTCACATGTGAAGTGTCATATATTGTATGCTGCTCTAAACTTTACTTTTACCTATTTGTTAGCGTCTCTTCAAATGAGTTTATTGGATGCGTACACAGTTTACCAGATGTTATAGTGGGTGCAGTGAAATGCTTATGTTACTAGCTCCTAACAATGCAGTAAAATGTCAAATAATCCCCCCCCAAAACAAACCTGACTAGCACTGTAACAGTAATCCAAGTGCAATCGATACGTATATACACCGTATGAATTTAAACAAGATATACTAAGAATTATATGTACAGCAGTAGATACTGTATATTAGTGAGGAATTATGAATGCATTCATTGACCCACTGAAACATGCCCCTTAACAATTGTTTATGTTCTCTCAGCTCAGTTAGAGCTTTGCTAAAGTTATTGTAATCTCTCTACAGCCTACAATTTCAGTATGAAGCACTTATCCAAAGTCAAATATTTATAGACACTAGGATAGCTTAGCAATATTCCTTAGAGGATGTAATTCATCTTAAAATGTTGTGCTTCCTGTGCCCCATCTTTAAAAGACAGGTAGCCGACCGGTAGCCTTCACGTGTCTTGTGTAGTTTGTTGTTTATATTGGCCAATCAGATGCTCAATATGTAGCAAGTGGAGTGAGAGTACACTAATTCAATGCAATATTGAATATAAATATGGAATTAGAAGTTAGCAAAATGAGTAAATCTGCAAATCTGTGTAAACAACCAATAAGTGCCTCTCCCTCAGCAGCAGCAGTGCTCGGGTTACAAACATACACATGTATTTTACATCTGTATATCTGACAAAAATTCATGATACTTTTTCGTATAGTGAAGTTATTTCAAACACCCATCCCTACTGCCCCATATACTGTCCTCTTTGATCCGAGTGTGACTTGCTTCCCCAGAGTCAAGAATTTAACTGCACGCATTTCACAGAAATTGTGTAATTATTTTCTTTATTGAGCCAAGTTTAATTTGAAGGTTCTCTCCCTCTGGGCTGAGAGGTAGGGCTGAAAAGGAAATATTGATGTGCCTCTACCATAAAGGCCAGCCATCACCAGCAGCAGCATGGACAAAGATAATTATCAGGCTGCCATACCACTGCATTATGCCCAATATTTGAACATTATTTTCTACATCAAATGTTTTATACTTCACAAAGCTCCTTGTGGCTATTTTAAGAAATTACCTTCTTTTTTTTTTGTCTGAAACTAATAAATCACAACTATGCTTAATTAATCAATACATAGTTCCTCTGCGGTTAAGCCTGAGAAGAAAATACTGTTTTATAGAGATTAATCTAGTAAATGCTCACGATAACGCAGTTAGAAGTGAAACACTGACATTAGGCAGATCCAGTCATCAAGGAATGCTAAGGAGTTGAACAGATTTCATAATCAACACATTTCAATATGCAGACACATGCTCAAATGCTTAGTCATACAGAGTCAGGAATACCCCCACTCCCACTTTTTCAGTTGGCCTATCTCTCATAAATCAAATATTTTGCTTCCTGCTCAGAGAAATGATTTGCAAGAGTATTCAGCTCCTCTTTTCACCTCTAAATTCGAAGTGATATAATTATTTTCTACTGGCTTATAGATCAGGTGTTCAGGTTTTTGCTTTTCTTCTCTTCCTTAGGATGGCTCGAGGCAGCGCAAAGAGAGGAAGAAGACAGTTTCATTCAGCAGCATGCCCACTGAGAAGAAGATCAGCAGTGCGAGCGACTGCATCAACGCTATGGTGGACGGCTCTGAACTGAAGAAGGTCCGCTCCAACTCCCGCGTTTACCACCGCTACTTCCTCCTGGACGCTGACATGCAGTCTCTAAGGTGGGAACCCTCAAAAAAAGAGTCTGAGAAAGCCAAAATTGATGTCAAGTCCATCAAAGAGGTGCGGACAGGGAAAAACACAGAAACTTTTAGGACCAACGGAGTATATGATCAGATATCAGAGGACTGCGCATTTTCAATCATCTATGGGGAGAACTATGAGTCTTTGGACTTGGTTGCAAATTCTGCCGATGTGGAAAACATATGGGTGACCGGGCTTAGATACCTGATATCCTATGGGAAACACACCCTGAATATGATTGAGAGCAACCAGAACAACATGCGCTCCTCCTGGCTCGGTGACCTCTTTGAGCAGGCTGATGCCAACAACAGCAAGCACATCAGTCTGTGTGCTGCCGTGCAGCTAATTAAAAACCTAAACCCTGGACTCAAAAACGTTAAGATTGAACTCAAGTTCAAGGAGTTTCACAAATCTAAAGATAAGGTGGGATGTGATGTGACTAAGGAGGAGTTCGTTGAAGTCTTTCATGACCTTTGCACAAGACCAGAAATTTATTTCCTTCTTGTCCAGTTCTCTAGCAACAAGGAATTTCTAGATACCAAGGACTTAACTATGTTTCTGGAGGCAGAGCAGGGTATGGCACAAGTAAGTGAAGACACCAGTCTGGAGGTCATTCAGAGCTATGAACCTTCCAAAGAGGGGCAGCTCAAGGGCTGGCTCTCCCTTGATGGGTTTACCAATTATCTCATGTCGCCAGAGTGCCACATCTTTGATCCAGAACAAAAAACAGTGTGTCAGGACATGAACCAGCCCTTGTCCCACTATTACATCAACGCTTCCCATAACACATACCTGATCGAGGATCAGTTTAGAGGCCCCTCTGACATTACAGGGTACATCCGTGCCCTCAAGATGGGCTGTCGTAGTGTAGAACTAGATGTCTGGGATGGACCAGATAATGAGCCTGTCATTTACACTGGCCACACAATGACCTCGCAGATAGTCTTCTGCAGTGTATGTGATGTCATCAACAAATATGCCTTTGTTGCATCTGACTTTCCCCTGATATTGTGTCTGGAGAACCACTGTTCCTTAAAGCAGCAGAGGGTCATGTTTCAGCATTTGAAAAAGATTCTTGGGGATAAGATTCACATGGATCCACCCTCACCTGAGGACAGCTACCTGCCCTCCCCCTTTGACCTCAAGTGTAAGATCCTGCTGAAGGGGAAGAAGCTGGGCACGACCTGCACTAGCTCGGAGGGCGAAGTGACAGATGAGGATGAGGGGGCTGAGATGTCCCAGAGAATGAACATTGAAGCCGACGAACAACAGAGCATTCCACTGAAAAAGTTCCAGCTGTCCAAGGACCTCTCTGACCTGGTAACGTTGTGTAAATCTGTTGAGTTCAAAGACTTCCCAACAGCTTTCCAAAGCCAGAGGCACTGGGAACTTTGCTCGTTCAACGAGGTCTTTGCCAATCGCTGTGCCAGTGACTTCCCAGGCGACTTTGTTAACTACAACAAGAAATTATTGGCGAGAGTCTATCCCAGCCCAATGCGGATCGACTCCAGTAACATGAACCCTCAGGACTTCTGGAAGTGTGGTTGCCAGATTGTGGCAATGAACTACCAGACCCCTGGCCTGATGATGGACCTAAACATTGGCTGGTTCCGTCAGAATGGGAACTGTGGTTATGTGCTGCGACCAGCCATAATGAGGGAGCAGGTGTCATATTTCAGTGCCAACACTAAAGACTCAGTGCCTGGTGTGTCTCCTCAGCTCTTGCACATAAAGATCATGAGTGGACAAAACTTCCCCAAACCCAAAGGCTCAGGCTCCAAAGGAGATGTTGTTGACCCTTACGTCTATGTGGAGATCCATGGCATCCCTGCTGATTGTGCTGAGCAAAGGACTAAAACTGTCAATCAGAATGGGGAGAACCCACTGTTTGACGAAAGCTTTGAGTTTCAAATAAACCTACCTGAGCTGGCCATGGTGCGCTTCGTGGTGCTGGATGATGACTACATTGGCGACGAGTTTATCGGCCAGTACACAATCCCCTTTGAGTGTCTCCAGCCGGGATTCCGGCACATACCGTTACAATCGCTAACAGGGGAAGTCCTTCCCCACGCCTGGCTGTTTGTCCATGTGGCCATCACCAACCGAAGGGGCGGGGGCAAGCCTCACAAGAGGGGGCTCTCTGTGCGCAAGGGCAAGAGAAGTCGGGAGTATGCCACCATGAGGGTGCTGGCCATCAAGGCTGTGGACGACATCTTCAAGACAGCCATACTGCCGCTGAGGGAAGCCACCGACCTCAGAGAAAACATGCAGGTAAGGGAGTCAACATTTTTTATAATGAGAGTTACATGGAGAAAATCAGACCCCTCTGGAATGAAAATGGATGGCCCTCCCTTCAGCAAAATATATTTTACCTAATCCCTCCCTGAACGTTTGTTAAAAACATTTTTATTTTTTTATAGCGCACAGGAATGCGGGCTAGAAAGTTGTGGGTTCCGTAGACAACAGTAGGGGTGGAAAGATCTCCTTTAGATTCATGCAATGCTTTTACTATATCATCGTATTTGCAGGTCCGAGAAAAAATAGCCTTTTATAAAAATGTCATACAATTCTACACAATTTTTTAAGAATGGACAGAGCGATAGCCTATGTGTTCATCTTCTCATATTTCTCCAATGCCAAATCAGTGTGTCTGGTTTGCAACAAAGCTGTCCCTGTTTGCAAACAATTAGGAATCTGAGCATGGTTCTTTTTAAAAGTTAGGCCTACCTTTCCACCCCAGACAGAGTAGGCCTACCATTCCACCCCAGACAGAGTAGGCCTACTATTCCACCCCAGACAGAGTAGAGGCCTACCGACGCATACAAATGTACAAGCTTTAACTGCTGGCTACTCTTCTTCAGTGGGTTAACCCAAAAAGAGATGGTCAGAAATGTTTCCTTAAAAGCTGTCTGGGTTTAAACATCTTCTATTGTACATAGTGAATAGCTTAATCAATCGATAGTGACATAATTAGATTACTTCCCAAGCAAAGTCTATGTTTGTCGTCTCAGCTGTAGAAGGTTGTAGCTCAGCTTCTTCATGTCAAAGAAAGAATGCATCGAAGTCACGTCTTTCCTGGGTATTTTACAGCTTGTTTCTAGCATAAAACTTTGCGGACCAAAGTCCTGTTATAAATCACTTTATATAATCAGATCTATTTTATTTTCTTCAAAATCTTATGCTAACAAGGGTTAGGCCTGTGCTTTTTGCCCCCCAAAAAAGTAACCCCTCATACCCCCTCAATTCGAGTGTTGGCTTACAATGACACGGGGTAGGCTATTTAAATGGGTGGAGGAATTGACTACCAAATCTATGCATACAGCAGCCTATAGCATAATTTTGTCTTTCAAACCGATAGGCCTACCTCCTTATGTCTTAAATAGGAGGAAATGGGCTCCAACACAAAGCCCTCTTGTTAGTAAGTCTAATTAGGTCGCAGTTGTAAATGAGAACTTGTTCTCAACTGACCTACCTGGTTAAATAAAGGTGAAAAAAATAAGAAAAAGAAAATGAAGACTGTTGAAATGAATTATACCTACTTGGATTTGCATACTTTCAACACCATGAGCTGTCAATTTTGAATCTGCTGCTTCAACTTTCAGCAACACAGTATAAGTTACTTGAATCTGGCTTATTGTGAGGTCAATAATGGGCAAGAAACCTATTGTTTATTATAAAATAAATTATAGTAGTAGCAAGCTATCAAAGTTGACCCCCGGTTCTCATCTTCGTGATCTCCTTCTCAAACTGAACAGAATTTGGGCTAGTCCATGCGCAAGAGTGCATTTTTTTGAACTAGGCCTAATCAAAAATTATTTTTGGAAGAAGCCTTTAACTCTCCTCCTGAACTGCCACCGTAGACCTACACAGCACAGCCATTGGTTAGGCAGCACACAAACAAGTTTTTGATCAGCAAGGCTTGGGCTCAGGGTTGGAATATCCATTGCAGTGTGTAATGCAGCTTAGTTATATTTACACCATCCCAGCAGCCATCTTAGAAATACAACTTTACTCTGTGCTTCTCCTAGCACGCACTTCGTAGTCTATGGATAGTTTGATTGAAACCACACTAAATAGCCTATAGGCACACTTGATATTGCGCGGCCAGTGGAGAATCAGAGATGAGTAGCGGCATCGGGCAAACATCAATAAAATTACAAATTACATGACCTGCCTCTGGACTAGATTTAAAAATACTAAACCCTCCCCTTGACTGAAATTGAAAAAAGCATGCCCTTCCCCCATTTTCCTCCAGTAACCATTCTGTACATTTCGATCCATCCCTAAAGATTGACTTGTAAAACATCACCAATTTATGCCCATCTTCTATTGGCCAGGCTAGCCTACATTATTTAATAGATCCAATGTGTTTTGGGGGGAATGTGCATGCTTTAATTAAGTCGTGGATGAGTCGTTTTGAATCAAGTTTATTTGCTCATCGCCTACATGGGAATGTTTTTGTAGAGCCAAGCGGATCACAGTGAGATTTACTACAAAGGCTGTGTAACATCTAAAAAGAAAGCCCCTTTTGGCAAGATAAAACAAAGCCACCAAGCTTGAGTTAATTTGGTTTGATCCAATCCCTGTTTATTGCACATCAGTCGAGACAGACTCAAGGAGACTTCAAAGCTCAGAGGCAGTATGGTGACAGGCTCAAGGAGACTTCAAAGCTCAGAGGCAGTATGGTGACATCCCCACTGGAGCACTGACACCTGGGAATGATATTTGGCCATCCAGGTAGCGGCTTATGCACATACAGTGAGGTAAAAAATTATTTGATCCCCTGCTGATTTTGTTTGTTTGCCCACTGACAAAGAAATGATCAGTCTATAATATTAATGGTAGGTTTATTTGAACAGTGAGAGACAGAATATCAACAAAAAAATCCAGAAGAACACATGTCAAAAATGTTATGAATTGATTTGCATTTGAATGAGTGAAATAAGTATTTGACCCCTCTTCAAAACATGGTCGGACGTTTCTTGTAGTTGGCCACCAGGTTTGCACACATCTCGGGAGGGATTTTGTCCCACTCCTCTTTGCAGATCTTCTCCAAGTCATTAAGGTTTCGAGGCTGACGTTTGGCAACTCGAACCTTCAGCTCCCTCCACAGATTTTCTATGGGATTAAGGTCTGTAGACTGGCTAGGCCACTCCAGGACCTTTATGTGCTTCTTCTTGAGCCACTCCTTTGTTGCCTTGGCGTGTGTTTTGGGTCATTGTCATGCTGGAATACCCATCCACGACCCATTTTCAATGCCCTGGCTGAGGGCATTGTACCGTCAAATCTCACCCAAGATTTGACGGTACATGGCCCCATCCATCGTCCCTTTAATGCGGTGAAGTTGTCCCGTCCCCTTAGCAGAAAAACACCCTCAAAGCAGAATGTTTCCACCTCCATGTTTGACAGTGGGGATGGTGTTCTTGGGGTCATAGGCAGCATTTCTCCTCCTCCAAACACGGCGAGTTGAGTTGATGCCAAAGAGCTCGATTTTGGTCTCATCTGACCACAACACTTTCACCCAGTCCTCCTCTGAATCATTCAGATGTTCATTGGCAAACTTCAGACGGGCCTGTACATGTCCTTTCTTGAGCAGGGGGACCTTGCGGGCGCTGCAGGATTTCAGTCCTTCACAGTGTAGTGTGTTACCAATTGTTTTCCTGGTGACTATGGTCCCAGCTGCCCTGAGATCATTGACAAGATCCTCCCGTGTAGTTCTGGGCTGATTCCTCACCGTTCTCATGATCATTGCAACTCAACGAGGTGAGATCTTGCATGGAGCCCCGGACCGAGGGAGATTGACAGTGCTTTTGTGTTTCTTCCATTTGCGAATAATCGCACCAACTGTTGTCACCTTCTCACCAAGCTGCTTGGCGATGGTCTCGTAGCCCATTCCAGCCTTGTGTAGGTCTACAATCTTGTCCCTGACATCCTTGGACAGCTCTTTGGTCTTGGCCATGTTGGAGAGTTTGGAATCTGATTGATTGATTGATTGCTTCTGTGGACAGGTGTCTTTTTATACAGGTAACAAGCTGATATTAGGAGCACACTCTTAAAGGGAGTGCTCCTAATCTCAGCTCGTTACCTGTATAAAAGACATCTGGGAGCCAGAACTCCTGATTGAGAGGGGTCAAATACTTATTTCACTCATTACAATGCAAATCACTTTATAACATTTTTGACATGCGTTTTTCTGGAGTTGTTTGTTGTTATTCTGTCCCTCACTGTTAAAATAAACCTACCATTAAAATGATGGACTGATCATTACTTTGTCAGTGGGCAAACGAACAAAATCTGCAGGGGATCAAATCATTTTTTCCCTCACTGACACCTCCTAATAAATAAAATGGAATACGTGTTATGTAATACAGCACTGTGGAGATTATGGGCTTGTCAGTAATAATTCTAGAAGGAGATTACTGTATGCTGTCTAAAGGACAGATTACCACAAATTATGTTGAAGTGGAGCGGAAACTAGATTAGTGCGTCACCTATTTTCAAAAGAGCAAAAACCATGTGTTTTTTTTGCTTAAAATTTGCACCCAGGAAACTGTTCGGAGCAATGATCAATCTTTTATTGTTTGAAACAGGACATAAAAGAAAGATATTGACCAAAAGATGAACAGTAGGCTATTGTTAACCACTACCTACATGACAATTTGCCTGTTTCGACTAGCCACCTACATCTGCTTGTGTGCGCTCACTAGGTTCCCACAAGACCCCCTATGAGCTAGCCTACTTTAAACAGCTGGTATTTTCTGATGTTCGCTATCTTTTCCAACTGAAGCGATACTGAGAAATGTGTCAGAAGGGAGCTGCATACTCGATTGTTCCCAAACTCTGTGGTTGGTCTTTTGTGTTGTATTAGGGTTTATTTTGGTTGCTCTGTTTACGTTAGTCATTATGTGATAACAGGCCGCTGGCCCTGAGACTATAACACATCTTGTTTGTCCTCCCGGTTGTTTACACGCTGTTTTAAATTGGGCCTTTCACAGGAAGGTTAGGATTTGTGTGTGTGTCTTCCAAGGTTCTTGGAAGTAACAAGTGCTCTTAACCACTTCCTATCACAGGGTGTGTCTCTCTACTTCTGCTTTTAACCTATTAATTAGTAACTAAATAGGCCACATTAACTTAGGTAACTTAACAGAGCTGAATTGTTATTTTCTATGTTCGATGATTAGGAACATTAGGAATCCTTTAATTACTAATCTTCATTCATAATGAATTAAATGAACCAGAATTATTCAAGTGAACTTTGTCACGGCAGTGAGCTTTATCTTAAATGACTAAAACAAAACTGAAATAAAAACAAACAAATCAACTGAACTGTAATAATTCACTTCATGCCTTTAGTACCCTTGAGCCTAAAACTGTTTTGTACTTTTGTCTGCAATAGGGGTGTGACCAATTTAACGTTTATGAAATTGGGATCATTAAGGTTAAGAAAAATTCCTAACCGAAACAATATATTTTTTGGGGGTCGATCCAGAAAGTAAACAGCATAGTGGGTACATTTTTGCAACAACTAAGAGCGTTGAAGCGGTTTGGGGATCCCAAGTGGCACCGTGGTCTAAGACACTGCATCTCAGTGCTAGAGGCGTCACTACAGACAACCTGGTTCGAATCCAGACTATCACAACCGGCCGTGATTGGTGCAATTGGCACCAGCGTCGTCCGAGTTTGGCCGGTGTAGGCCGCCATTGTAAATAAGAATTGGTTCCTAACTGACTTGCCTAGTTAAAAATTAAAATGTGAGGCACTTCACCGCTGTTTTGGTGCCCTGGCTACCATGTGAAGCAAACCTGTGCATATGCACAGATGCTGTATGTGACTGTGTGAGACTGACATGTTTCATCTCACTCATCTCAATATCCATTTATGATACAGTGCATTTGGAAAGTATTCTGACCCCTTGACTTTTTCCACATTTTTTTACGTTAGACTTATTCTAAAATACTTTATTTTTTTCTCTCAATCTACACACAATACCCCATAATGACAAAGCGAAAACAGAAATATTAGCTAATTTATAAAATATGGGTGACCAAGATGTAACTCTTTGGCCTGAATGCCAAGCATGACGTCTGGAGGAAACCTGGCATCATCCCTACCGTGAAGCATGGTGGTGGCAGCATCATGCTGTGGGGAGTTTTTTTTTTCAGGGACTGGGAGACTAGTCAGGATCGAGGGAAAGTACGCAAAATACAGAGAGATCCTTGATGAAAACCTGCTCCAGGACCTCCGATTGGAGCGAAGGTTTACCTTCCAACAGGACAACGACCCTAAGCACACAGCCAAGACATCACAGCAGTGACTTCGGGACAAGTCTCTGAATGTCCTTGAGTGGCCCAGCCAGAGCCCGGACTTGAACCCGATCAAACATCTCTGGAGAGACCTGAAAATAGCTGTGCAGCGACGCTCCCCATCCAACATGACAGATCTTGAAAGGATCTGCAGAGAAGAATGGGAGAAACTCCCCACATCCAGGTGTGCCAAGCTTGTAGTGTCATACCCAAGAAGACGTGAGGCTGTAATCGCTGCGAAAAGTGCTTCAACAAAGTACAGTCGTATGCAAAAGTTTGGGCACCCCTGACAATTTCCATGATTTCCATTTATAAATAATTGGGTGTTTTGGATCAGCAATTTCATTTTGATCTGTCAAATAACTGATGGCCACAGTAATATTTCAGTAGTGAAATAAGGTTTATTGGATTAACAGAAAATGTGCAATATGCATCAAAACTAAATTAGACGGGTGCATAAATTTGTGCACCCCAACAGAAAAATCACATCAATATTTAAAATAATTTTGCTAAAATAACAGCCTCTAGACGCTTCCTATAGCCTCTAATGAGTGTCTGGATTCTGGATGAAGTTATTTTGGACCATTCCTCCTTACAAAACATCTCCAGTTCAGTTAGGTTTGATGGTTGCCGAGCATGGACAGCTCGCTTCAAATCATCCCACAGATTCTCAATGATATTCAGGTCTGGGGACTGGGATGGCCATTCCAGAACATTGTACTTGTTCCTCTGCATAAATGCCCGGGTAGATTTTGAGCAGTGTGTTGGGTCGTGAAATATCCAGCCCCGGCGTAACTGACTGATTCTTCAACAATATTATCTGCTGATATTGAGTGGAATCCATGCAACCCTCAACTTTAACAAGATTCCCAGTACCGGCACTGGCCACACAGCCTAACAGCATGATGGAACCCCCACCTAATTTTACTGTGGGTAGCAAGTGTTTTTCATTTGCCACCATGCATAACGCCCCTTGTTATGACCAAATAACTCAATCTTTGTTTCATCAGTCCACAGCACCTTATTCCAAAATGAAGCTGGCTTGTCCAAATGTGCATTTGTGGCGTGTGTGCAGAAAAGGCTACTTCCGCATCACTCTCCCGTACAGCTTCTCCTTGTGCAAAGTGCGCTGAATTGTTGAACGATGCACAGTGACACCATCTGCAGCAAGATGTTGTAGGTCTTTGGAGGTGGTCTGTGGGCTGTTTTTGACCATTCTCACCATCCTTCGCCTTTGCCTCCGATATTTTACTTGGCCTGCCACTTCTGGAACTGTGCCTGTGGTCTTCCATTTCCTCACAGTGGACACTGACAGCTTACATCTCTGCGATAGCTTTTTGTAGCCTTCCCCTAAACCATAATGTTGAACAATCTTTGTTTTCAGGTCATTTGAGAGTTGTTTTGAGGCCCCCATGTTGCCACTCTTCAGAGGAGAGTCAAAGAGAACAACAACTTGCAATTGGCCACCTTAAATACCTTTTCTCGTGATTGGATGCACTTGTCTATGAAGTTCAAGGCTTAATGAGCTCACCAAACCAATTGTGTGTTCCAATTAATCAGTGCTAAGTAGTTACAGGTATTCAAATCAACAGAATGACAAGGGTGCCCAAATTTTTGCAAAGCCTATTTTTCACATCTGATTTAATTTCATACAACTTAATATTTCTACACTAAAAATCTTTGTCTGGACAATACCCCAGTACTTAGCTTTTATTAGAAAATGAATGGCATGCCACTGTGATCATTTTCTGTGACGACAGAGTAAATTATTATGCAGCCTCAGAGGGGTGCCCAAACCTTTGCATACGACTGTACTGATTAAAGGGTCTGAATACTTATGTAAATGTGATATTTACGTTTTTTTTTTACATTTCTAAAAACGTATTGTAGCTTTGTCATTATGGGGTATTGTGTGTAGATTGAGAAAAATAAATAAAAATAATTTAGAATAAGGCTGTAACGTTAAACAAAATGTGGAAAAGGTTTGTAGGTCTGAATACTTTCAGAATGCACTGTGCAGGCCCTGCTTTACTGAAGCCAAAATTTTTTGAGATACAGCATTCCATTGCAAGGTAGAGCTTTTGATTGCAGATAGATAACCTAGGTCTAGTGCCCGGTTCTGTCTGTGCCTGGTGGTCGACCTGCCTTTACTGTTCCCCTTCCCTCTCTCTCCATCCCTTGCTAGCTCGCTATGAAAGATGCAAGTGTTTCTGTTTTCGAAAGTACAGCAACCAATCAGTCTCGTCCATTCTAAAGTTACTGAATCCTATCGGAATCTAATCTAAATGGGAGTCGCTACTGGGAGTCTGTGCAGGAATCTATTATTTTGAAGTCTACTCTCCACCACTATGTCATCGTCGTTAACTGTTGGAAAAATGGCGACGGCGCGAAGTCCTGTATGGCAATACTTTGAGAAGTTAAATGAGTAGGAAATGCAAACATTGCGAGCTGGAATTGAGTTACAGATGCATTAACCATATGAAAGGGACGCACTGTGAGACCCAAACCTTTGTTGGCAGCAGCGCAGATGCATTGTGAATAGAATATGCATCTTGTCCATTATAGAAAGCAATTCAAGCTTTAATCTTCCTCTTTGACCAGTGTTCTCTTTGTCTTCAATACAACAACGTGTTTTGTCTTTAGTTCATCAGCAAACACCAACCCCAGCTTTCATGTTCCTTTGCAGAATGCCATAGTGCCCTTCAAGGAACTGTGTGGCCTCTCGGCGGTGGCCAACCTGAAGCAGTGCATCTTAGCCCTGTCCTCCCGGCTGACGGGGGCTGACAACAACCCCCTCCTGGTGTTCAACCTCAAGGACCAGTTCCCCACCATGGAGCCCCAGGGCCTACTACCAGAGGTCCTGAAAAAGGTGGTCACCACCTATGACATGGTGAGTACAGGAGGACTTTTGTTTGAACAGTATCATGTTTTTTTTAATGTTTTTTTTATTTTTAAGGTAAGTTGATAGAGAACATTTTTTTTTTAGGATCAGGACTTGAAATCTGGGATCTTACTGCATATTTAATCTGAATAAATGCCTTTCTCAGTACGAACACTACTAATGTGCTGATCGTAAAAATAACCACAAAACACATAGAAAATGAGTTTGATTATAATCAAGTCGAGGACGGTTTAGTGGGATTTTAATGGTAACATGGGGGAAAGAGGGTTAGGTAATAGGGTAGGGGTGAGTTTTTTTTAATCAAGTAATTTAATAAATGTTGGCAATAGACTGAATTTATGTAGTGTGTCACTGAGGCTATTTCAATAGACTTATTACGCTGAACTCCTCACCGTAATAAATGTAACTTAATAATAAAAGTGTTATAAAATGCCCTCAGTCCCCCATTTTGAATATTTAATTACTTATTTTCTGTATTTGCTACAATGCAGAATTGTCATGATATTTCTATTTGACACCAGCTGTTTTCTGTGTCAGACATGTTTGCAGTGTGCTGTGCACACAGCATAAATCCTGGAGAAGTATTGGTGAAGCTTATTATCCACTGTAGAAACACAGGTCAAAGGCTACAGACTGCATTAGTACACCATTAGCATAGCATTGAATGTCATTTACCTAATGTTTTCATAATGTCTCATTCTCCTGACTTTAGAACCCCCACACACAGCGCAAATGTATTGCGCTAACTAAAACTGCGAACAGATGAGTCATGCGTAATTTAACTCACAAGTGTCTCACTCATTGAGAGTCATGGACAGGGGTCAGTGAAGTAGGGTTTGGATCGCGAGTTAAGCGTTAGACAATGACTCTTGTGTGTCCTCAGCAGTTTGTATAAAAATATGAAGTGAACGAAGATCCTGTCCAGTGTCGTCGTCCCCCGGATACATTTTACGTAGGAAGACTGAGAAGCTCAGTTTGGGTGTCTTTTTAAAAGGACATTCTACTCCAAAATGAATAAGTACAATTATGTTGACATGCCTGTGCTTCTCACAGAAACCACTTCATGTAACATGTTTTCCTCCTACACTTTCCCTGGTTGCCACTGCTCTTGCTCAACTAAAAATGTAATCAGTCTCATCACAATTTAAGTCACTCCCAAAAATGATGAGGTAGGGTGGGGTTTTACCCCAAGTTTCCCTACAATTGACCAGTGTTACACTTGAAGTCGGAAGTCATTAAAACACATTTTTTTTACCACTCCACTGATTTCATGTTAACAAAGTATAGTTTTGGCAAGTCGGTTAGGACATCTACTTTGTGGATGACACAAGTAATTCTTCCAACAATTGTTTACAGACAAATTATTTAACTTATAATTCACTATATCAGTGGATCAGAAGTTTGCATACACTAAGTTGACTGTGCCTTTAAACAGCTTGGAAAATTCCAGAAAATTATGTCATGGCTTTAGAAGCTTCTGATGGGCTTATTGACATAATTTGAGTCAATTGGAGGTGTACCTGTGGATGTATTTCAAGGTCTACCTTCAAACTCAGTGCCTCTTTGCTCGACATCATGGGAAAATCTAAATAAATCAGCCAAGACCTCAGGAAAATAATTGTAGACCTCCACAAGTCTGGTTCATCCTTGGGAGCGATTTCCAAATGCCTGAAGGTACCACGTTCATCTGTACAAAAAATAGTACGCAAGTATAAACACCATGGGACCACGCAGCCGTCATACTGCTAAGGAAGGAGACGCTTTCTGTCTCCTAGAGATTAACGTACTTTGGTGCGAAGAGTGCAAATCAATCCCAGAACAACAGCAAAGGACCTTGTGAAGATGCTGGAGGAAACGGGTACAAAACCGCCATAAAAAAGCCAGACCATGGTTTGCAACTGCACATGGGGACAAAGATCGTACTTTTTGGAGAAATGTT
The DNA here is from genome assembly GCA_023634145.1 of Thymallus thymallus. Taxonomy (NCBI): domain Eukaryota; kingdom Metazoa; phylum Chordata; class Actinopteri; order Salmoniformes; family Salmonidae; genus Thymallus; species Thymallus thymallus. The sequence goes on along the minus strand of CM042415.1, from coordinate 12,423,262 downwards.
CTCTCGTCTGATGAAACAAAAATAGAACTGTTTGGCCATAATGACCATCTTTATGTTTGGAGGAAAAAGGGGGAGGCTTGCAAGCCGAAGAACAGCATCCCAACCGTGAAGCACGGGGGTGGCAGCATCATATTATGGGGGTGCTTTGCTGCAGGAGGGACTGGTGAACTTCACAAAATAGATGGCATCATAAGGAAGGAAAATTATGTGGATATATTGAAGCAACATCTCAAGACATCAGTCAGGAAGTTAAAGCTTGGTCGCAAATGGAGTGGCCATCACAAAGCCCTGACCTCAATCCTATAGAAAATTTGTAGGCAGAACTGAAAAAGCGTGTGCGAGCAAGGAGGCCTACAAACCTGACTCAGTTCTGTCAGGAGGAATGGGCCAAAATTCACCCAACTTATTGTGGGAAGCTTATGGAAGGCTACCCGAAACGTTTGACCCAAGTTAAACAATTTAAAGGCAATGCTACCAAATACTAATTGAGTGTGTAAACTTCTGACCCACTGGGAATGTGATGAAAGAAATAAAAGCTTAAATAAATAATTCTCTCTACTATTATTCTGACATTTCACATTCTTAAAATAAAGTGGTGATCCTAACTGAGTTAAGACAGGTCATATTTACTAGGATTAAATGTCAGGAATTGTGAAAAACGGAGTTTAAATGTATTTGTCTAAGGTGTAGGTAAACTTCCGACTTCAACTGTACATTTATCCCCACTCTCCCCTATGCGCTTAAGGTGAATTGCAGAGATGTAACATGCTGAACCATGCAGCTGCTAAAAACTCAGGGATTAAAATGGTGCAGTTTGTGCATATTTAGGAGTTGAGGAATACATATGAATGGAAAGCCTTTTTTATTTTTATTTTTTTATTTTTTTTTTTAAACAAATGCCATTTAAAACTGCTATTTTCCCCTGCGATTGAATTAAGAATAGTTGTACATTGGCTGCCTGTCAGAATGCAGCTTCCCCTCCCTATGGACAACTTGAATGCGCTTTGAGAGGAATATTTCTCTACACAACAAGCCGACTAGGTAAATATATGGGGTTGTCTGGTTTTTGTATTCATTACTCGTTTTGTTTGCAGAGGAAAAGTCAATGTGGACTGTTCTAGTATCTTCGTGTTGTAAATGTATTGTGTAGATACTTCTATAAATAATTTAGGGAAGTACCAAAGTGTCACAAAGTAGTAGTTTGTTTATGATAACTATTACCATTTTGAAGCCTTGTAAAACACTGCCAGTAGCACCACTAAATACACAAATCACCATAGCTGGTATTTAGCGAGCAAAGCCAACGTTGAGTTCAGCCGCTTACCTCTCAATCCACTATAAATACCTCCCCTTGTTGCTGTGTCTGTCACCAAGGCTGTAATTTCTTCACCCATTAGTAAAGTAATCAGTGTGCCTGACAGCCTCCAGCTCTGTTACTGCAGCTGTGGACTGTCACAAACAGCCCCCCCTCCTACATCACACACCCCGCCCACCTCCCTCAGCTTAGTCACGATGTGTTACACTCATCACAGACTGTAGGAATGCTCTGGGTTGCCCTCATAAAACTGGGTTTGATGGCCACCTCAATAAATATATAGGGCAAATTGTTAATTGTCAAATAATTTTGTAATCCACTCCACATTTTGAGATAATCACCTAAGAACATTTTTAAAAATTGGTTTATTACCTAATATCCCTACTTGGGTGTAGGGGGCTGGAGTCACTGTTTTTGAAACCTTCATCTCCATTTTCACTGCCTGAAGTGGAGCGCCCAGCCCAGAAGTCCACAACGGACAGGCCTTGTCACACAGTCCCAGTCACAGTCCTGCTGATTCCCTTAAAGCAACAGGCATCGATCTCGGGGGCACGTTGTTGGGTCACCGGCCGACCGTCAGAGATTGAGTTGGCAACTGGAGCACTTCTAAAACAGCTGCCCACGCTACCCAACCCCCCGCCCTGTCTGCCTTGGCAATGGAACAAGACCCCCTGTCTTTATTATGTGACCTTGCAGCGCTCTTAAGTCACTGAGGGAATGCACAAGTCAATTACGCCAGAGCAGCGAACATAAAGCCCAGCACCCGTGGCACTAATTGAAATGGAACGCTGCAGTAACTGTGTCATCTCACCACCGAATCGCATTAAGAAACTTTAATTTTAACATTAATCTGATTTTTGATGATCTATTATTTCCTTCAGATGATCATATTAATTGCACTTCTGAGACGGTAAAAAGGGAGTAAGATCCAGATGGTCGTATCCGTGTGTACGGCTCCTGGGTCGTGCAGTGGGTATTTACCAGGATCCGTGACAGTAAACACACGCATCATTAACCTCCCGATATACCAGGGATGTATTTTGGGGTGTTTATTTTTTTTGTCAGGCATTAGAAGTGCAAATGGACCTCTAACTGTGATCAGTGCCACCATGAGAATTTCAACACAGTCGTGGAGGTCAGAAGTGTGTGCACTCAATTTAGGCAGGGAGATAAATTTAGCGGTCCACTACCCAGCTGTAATGCAACAGATAAGGCTGTGTTACGCCTACGGAACAAGGCCTCTCCTATTTGTTCCTGTAATAAACAATAATAACCTACTCTTGAAATCACATGTTTTCAGAACAACTCTGAAACAGGACTGGAGTTCCATATTTTATAACGGTACCATGCAGTTACTGTAATACCCTGGTTGTTTTGCAACTTTCAATAACATGCTGTGATCCCCTCCCACTGTTTCTACCGTGCCTAAGCACAACTCCCGCTGCTTGGCCCTCGATCTCTGTAATAAGAGGCTTCTTCTCCCCCGCACTGGATAGATTAACAAAATGAAGATTCCTCACTACGGCAGGATGCCAGTTTGCTGTACAGGGAATAAGACATTCAAATGGACTAATGTCTGCTTTCTCCTCTCCTGACAGATGATTCAGACCAGCAAGACTCTGCTGGTGAACTCTGAGGGAGTCTACGACCGAATCCTGCTAACCCAGAAAGCAGGTAAGCGAGAGAGAAAGAGACTAATAAAGAGCGATGTTTAGCATGAAAAGCCCATTTCTCTGCAAAGTTCCACTGTCCCTCAGATCTTCCCTTCTTCCTTTCATATACAACCCTCCCCCCCCCCCCCCCCCTCTCTCTTCTCTGAAGTATGCCATAGAGAGCGGCAGCTAACAAAAAAAGATGGGCTGATTTTATGCCGGGCCCTGTTGCATAAGAGTTATTAACATTTCATTCATGCTCATTTCTGGGACCCGGCTGCTTTTAAACTCTGCTTTGGTTCAGGTTTTTGATGATTGTCACGGCCTCGCTGTTCCTCTAATTAGGAGGTTTGCAGACGAGGTGGTAAACACTCAGGTTGTGAACAGAACCACATCAAAGACTGGCGGGCGGCTGCGGTCTCTTTATGCCTGGTCTCCACCAGGAACCGCACCGATACAAGGTGTGCAGAATGAGATCGAGGCCATCTAATAACAATTAAACAGGAATCATTTACCAGAGTGGATGAAAGGAGTGTTTTGTCGGAGCAATTGATTGGGAAGTTATTGATCTCTTTGTTAGGAGAATTCTGCGTTTGCACTTTGATATGAATATTGCAGCTTGTGTGTTCTTATAATTCTATTATATATATATGTGTTTCTACCTCTCCTCTGGCGAGTCTCTGTGAGAATAGCCTTCTGGCCCTGCATAATGTGTTGACTTAACATGGACAGGGGAAGTGTTAATCCATTCTGCTCTGGGGCGTGGGGGATCGGACGGATCTTTGAGCCTTGATAGGGTGATTGGCAGCTCATCAATGGAACACACTGGCAGAGATCCCCCACCCCTCTGTCCCAGGTGGGAGAGTATTGGCTTGAGAAGCTGTCAGAATGTTCAGTCCCTCTAACTTCTTCTATTATGAGGGAAACTCAACAGGGTGGATTTTTCTGGAAAGAGGTCTAGTGGTGCAAACTCTGCAAAAAAACCTCTGCTGTACTTTAAAAGCAGTGTCGAATGTACCTGTAGATTTACTACAGCACAAATAAAATCATATTCAATGGCAGGACAGTTTAGACATCTGAGTCTAAATCTAGTGCAGCGCATTTCAGCAATGTTTCCCATCTAAGCATTGTAGATGTTTAATTTATCATGGAGTAACTTGCTTGGAGCGCCGAGTGAGGGAAAAACAGGCCATCGTTCCGGGGGCTTGGGTTTATTGGTTTCCAGATAGATTACATATAAAATATTCATAGTCTATTGTCTTGGCACATCAAGGGGGCGGAGGAGTGTGTCTTTTTTAACTGAGGTGTACGTCGCAAATCAATGGCTTTGCGCCGTCATCGCCTCTTCTTAGTATTCACCACAACACCTACAGGACCTGCCTTCAAGATGCTGCCTGTAGCCATTGGTGGGCTGAGAGTTAAGATGTAAACTTCCTAAATGAATGGTGCTGAAAGAGACAACAAAAACATCTCTTAGGCAACAGGGAGAAAGGGAATTGTGCTCCGATGGTTCCCGCTAGATCTGTAGTATTACACTATATTGATCTTTGAAATGTCTTTGGAAAGTAACCTAAAAGTAACTAGGGATGGGCACACGTACTCCTGTACTCTATTTAAAGTTTGTATTTGTTTAATAATTAGTCAAATTCACAAATGCAACTATTTAGCAGGTTACGTTTTTTATAAGCACTGTTAGAATTTCAAACTCTAAGGTGTGTGTATTCTTTGTGGAGTATGTCAAGTGTAGTGAAAATGTGTTAAGTTGTGTTTCAGAACATCCAGTAATTGGAACTTTTTCCAATTTTTCACGCTAACATGTGAGTACTCGAGCAATCAAAATGATTTACATGAGTACTCACACATAGAAATTATTTCAAACGCCTTTCCCCTAAAATGTACCTAACTAGGCCACTCAGTTAAGCCAAAACCATAGGCTACTGAAGCTAGGAGATGCTTCATATGTATTCGGGTTATTTTATTAGTTAATATGGGCACACATGACAACTAAACAGGTTAATCATGGGCTTCCACATTAGCCGCCCAAGGCTTCTGGTTCCTACCAGACACGTTGTCTAATCTACTGGGCTGGATTCAACCACCTACATTTGCAAAATAGGACACAGCAGATGGTAAACTAAGCAACGAGAAATTAACGTTATAATTTCATCAATACGTATGGTCAGCTGTGAGTGTGAGTGGAAAATGGGTCAATACAAACTGTATTCCCTCTGGACAGTGAGCAGAACATTCCAGCAACAGCTACTGGAGTTCTGAGTAATCCATCATAACCACTCAGAGAAAGCAAACCGCCTCAAAAGGCCCTCCGGGTAACAATATAAATAAAGATCAGTACTTACTGTCTGAAACGCACAGATCAAATGCAATACTTGACACTCACACAGATACCAAATAACATCTGGGACAATTCAATAGCTGAACCCCAAAAGACACCTAGTCTGGACAGAGTAATGCTTATAACAGATCCCACCTGCCTAGTAAACAAGCTACAGAGAAAATGTAGGACATAACATGAATGGGGAAGAAACCCATTTACAGTAATGGGCTGTGGCCACTAAATACGGTAGGTGATCTTCTACACGGTCAAATGCATTGTCTATTCAGGAGGATTGGGAACAATGCATCAATGTGTTGCTTTTGCAATTCAATCCATTAACGATAAAGCTAGTAAACAGGCAGATCATCTTTCATAAAATATATTTATATGTACATGTGTGGCACTGTTTGACTATACTAACGGGGATTTAGCCTAGGCTGCGTTACAGGTTTGGGGAAAAAGGTTTCATTCGTATTTCCTATGACTAGGCACTCTGGTCTAAGGTTATTATACAGTTATTGAGCTCCAGGCAGATGAGGGAGAAGATTAAACAATCTCTAAAGAAGCTAATCCCTGATGTATTGTCATTGGCCACGGCAAACCCCTTTCCTACCAGATGCTCGGTTATGGACTGTCAAAGGTGACTGAGAACCCTTGGTGACTCTATACAGTCTCTGTCAGCGAGCGTAAGCTTGCAGAGAATTTAATTTGAAAGGGCTTGCTCAGAATGACAGAATGAGTACCCCCCCTATTCTACACTGCGTTGCTAAGCAACCCCTGCTGAGAGTTGGTTGTGCGAGCGTGTGTGTGTGTCTGTGTGTCTCCAGCCCAGTCATGCTTCATGAGTACAACAGCAGTGACTGTAGTTACAGCAACACAGCACCTGATGGTGGGGGGAAATCATTCCGGAATCATTCAGATGTTTCATAGTGTGCCACATCAAATAGGCTGGGAGTAACAGATTATTAGCACTGTGTATGGTCCAATAAAAAAGAAAGTCTATGCCATGCACAATACTAGCCTAGCCTCAACCAGGGCCTAATTTGTGAACATTTCTTTAGACAATTTTTCCATCTCGACTCTTCATCTAGGTCAGGTATGGGCTTACTGCTGGAGTGCCAATATCACAGACCTCCTCAGAATCATCAACATCCATCCAACCCACACCCACCCCACCGTATATCTCACATGTAGGGTAGTTGGTGTTGCTATGGAAACAACACCAACAGGGCTGGGAACTGACTCAGAGCTGATAGAGTGCCACGATAGATCTGAGCATGCTCAGTCTGACCGTTTCAGCTTGTGTGTGTGTGTGTGTGTGTGTGTGTGTGTGTGGCATCAGCTGAGTCTGGTGAAGCTATTAGTAGAATGCCAAGTTCCCGTTACAAAGCACCTTAACGGCCAGACCGTCTCAGCTGTTGCTCTGATGTTGTGGACTTCACTGCAACCTGACTCAAATCAAACACACATCTGTGTATCCTAACGGAGAGGAGCACTCAGTTGGAGAGGAGCACTCAGTTGGAGAGGAGCACTCAGTTGGAGAGGAGCACTCAGACGGAGAGCAGCACTCAGACGGAGAGCAGCACTCAGACGGAGAGCAGCACTCAGACGGAGAGCGAAGGAAGAAAGAGGGGAAGCAGAGGAGGAAGGGAGCTCCTCAGGAGACAAGTTCCTCCTCTTCCTCTGCCTTGATGCTAATCCACTTTGAGGGCTTGTCATGTCTGTCTGCCCATGCTAGTCTTCGCTCTCGCGTTCTCTCACGCCTCTCACTCCATCATTACCTCACCAGCTTTGCTTCCTTCCCCGTCTTGTCTGCTGGGCAGCTGTTTTCAGGCTGGTGTCACTTCTATTTTTAATTCTGCTTTGTAGCGCCGTACTCAAGGACAAAAGTGATATAGACTATTTAAAATAAGTCCTGTACCAAGTACTGTAGTTCTAGTACTGTATGTACACTGAGAGACAAACATAGAAAGAGACAGGAGATGGTTGAAAATATCTATGATCATCTAAAGTGTGTTGGTGTTTTTATCATTTTCATAGTATGGTATTTCATGCATACCTAGCATTTAAATGCATTGGGCATGGTACGTCGATGTTAGCCTCTGTGACAAATATGAGTGAAATCAGAACGTAAAACTAATGTGACCCCTGACCGACTGTCCATCAACCCTCTCCCCAGCGATGGAGTTCCATCAGAACCTCCATGACATGGCGGTGAAGGAGGGCCTGAAGGGCAGGAAGCTGACCAAGGCTGTGGAGAGCTTCACCTGGAACATAACCATCCTCAAGGTAAGGACTACCTACTTTGAGTAATTTTTTTTTGCTTTTTAAAGTTTTGTGAATTCAATCTTTTAGATACCTGTAAACCATTTAAAACCTCTTCGGTGTCAGGTTCCATTTAGGGGACCTGTGTTTTTTCTGGTGCCGCTTTTTGATCAAGAGAGACCTTTCGAAACTTTGCACGCTAAATATACAAATATGTATTTTACAGTTATAAGGAAGGTGAAATCTTATAGTTGGTCATTTTATATATGGATTATACTATATTTAGAAGAAAAAAAAAGTTTGTATGAAAAAGTTCATACAATTTTGTTGAATAGGAAATAGTGACTACACTTCAGCAATCTATAACTATTTTTACCAAAAAGGTGAGAGTTTAACCTTTTCTTGGAGCTGCTTTCTTGGAGTATGCAACATTACTAGTTATTGTTTACGGCCCTCTCATGATGAATAATTACTTTTGGGGATTACGTAGATTTTCGATTCCATTTAGTTACCTTTAAGAGGTTTAACCTAATGTTGGTTTATTGAGGACAGGCTTAGGCAGTGAATTTAAATTCAAGATACAACTTCAGAGCAAACACTGTGCAGTTCAGTGCGGTTGAGCTTCACTAAATGAGGGGGAGAAAAAATGTTTTGAGAGTGTTTTGTTTACAGAAGGGAAATAGGGTAGCTAGGTTTAAATTGACATTTGTTTTCCAGCTGCAGTGCGGTGTCTGAGCTAGTTAGATTGCACTCAGTCTTCAGTATTTGTCTTCATGCCGTTAGTTTAATCCCTGTGTCAATGCAAGGGGTAATTATCGATGAATGACCTTCTGCGTATTTATTCGTGATAATTGCATGCTCACCTCATGAACGTTTGGGCTCATCATTTATACATGGTCCCTGGGAAATTTAGTTTGTGCCTGGTGAGTGTGTGGCTATGCTGCATAATTCATTATACACAGAAGCAGTGGTTACGCTCCGTGGGCATTGGGGAGATGTAGGAATCCACCGTCTGACCGCATACGGCTAAGATTACACAGTTAGTACCACTACTCTCTCGCTTCGGGACCTTTTTAAGGCACTATTGGTTTCACCTTTTGTCTTTCTGTTTAAACCGGAGATTCAAGTTGTTGATACATGCTCCATTGTCTCTATATTGCCATTCCTGTCATGTCCCTGCCTCCCCTCCAGGGCCAGGCGGACCTGCTGAAGCATGCAAAGAGTGAGGTCCAGGAGAACCTGAAGCAGATCCACTACGCCGCCCTCACCTGTAACCTCAGTAAGGACGGGCCATCAGGGAGCACGGCAGGCTCTGAGTCCAGGACCCGACCACGCAGCCTGGACGCCATCCCTGAGAAAGCCACGGGGGAGGACGAGCTCTCTGAGGAGGACAACTGAAGGCTTACGCCCTAAATCCTTCATAACCCCAAGCCCCTTACCCTACCCTAGTGGCACTCCTACCCCCAACCCCCTAACCCTACCCTAGTGGCACTCCTACCCCCAAGCCCCTTATCCTACCCTAGTGGCACTCCTACCACCAAGCCCCTTACCCTACCCTAGTGGCACTCCTACCCCCAAGCCCCTTACCCTACCCTAGTGGCACTCATACCCCCAACCCCCTAACCCTACCCTAGTGGCACTCCTACCCCCAAGCCCCTTACCCTACCCTAGTGGCACTCCTACCCCCAAGCCCCTTATCCTACCCTAGTGGCACTCCTACCACCAAGCCCCTTACCCTACCCTAGTGGCACTCCTACCCCCAAGCCCCTTACCCTACCCTAGTGGCACTCCTACCCCCAAGCCCCTTACCCTACCCTAGTGGCACTCCTACCCCCAAGCCCCTTATCCTACCCTAGTGGCACTTCTACCCCCAAGCCCCTTACCCTACCCTAGTGGCATACATTGGCCTTATCCTTACCGCAGTCCCACACAAACCTAACTACAGATAACTGTTCTAGTGCCGTTGCCAAACAAAACTATTCTTATTCAAGTGCCGTATACAACCATTCCATTCCCACTCAAACCTCCCTTTGCTTAACACGGTCCCACACATAAAGCCCTTAACCCCTTCTGCCCACCTCAATGTCCAACAGCAAGATGTTGCGGGTCAACTAGGAGGGCCAAGGGAACTTGCAGCCACGGGACAGTCTTAAAGCAGTGACCTACTGTAGAGACAGTGCACTTATATACAGGCGGACCCCAGGGTCTGACCCTAGGAGAGCCGCTCTGAATGGTCCAAGGATTTCTTAAGCACAATTTTGACCAACCAGAAACTAGAGCTGTGAATGTAATAGGAAACAGGAAGTGGAGAGATTGAGAGAAGGAAGGGGAGGAGGGGAGAGCTGTTTACAATGATGAACATGTTCATGTCTGCCAAAATAGTATGTGTAAATATGGAGTTTATACTTTTTTTTGCAATGTGCTTCATTTTATTGTGTTCATGAGAAATAAGATTTATTTTGGAAAGGAAATGGCTCATCCATTTAAAAAAAACTATTTAATTTGTCTGTACAGATGTGAAATTGGGGTGTCACTACGAAGTGACCTTTACACTTTCCCACTGGAGAGTTCCTTTGTGGAGACAGAGGGACGGATAGAGAATGTAAACCTTAGTGTGTGGTCCAAGGGTGGCAGTCGAGTCTCCAACACAACCAGCAACCGCTTTGGGAAGGAACCACGAAGGGAGTAGCGCGTTAGGCCTGAGTCATTTCGCTGTTCCAAGTGAGAGAGATGAGTGAAAAATGCAAAGTAATAATGGATTCTCAACCTGTCCTCATGATTAACTAGCACCCTATTTATGAGTACTGTTCAATATATGACTGGGACTCATTGCTACAAATCAGTCAACAAAGGGGATGGATGGCGAGGAAAGAGACTCTCTTCCACGCATCCATCCATCTTAACCTGCCTTTTCCCACCTGTTGCTTCTGGTTTTTATTTATCCCCTGTTTATTCTCTCCACAGTGCTGAAACAGTGTTGCTCCTAGCCAACGTTTGCCACCCACCACCACCTCTGGATCTCATAGTTCACCACCAGTGTTTTAACTGGGCCCACACTGGGACAAAAAGTAATGAATGAACTTCAGTGCTGTGACAGTTGTTGTATTTAACTGTTGTTAACCGTTTGTACCGATGAAGAAAAAGAAAAGTTTAAAACTGATTTTGTGCTCATCTGTTAATTCCTGAAACCTTCAGAATAAACCACGTTGATGGTGTCTGGTGTCAGATTCAATGAGAAGACGGTATGAATATTCATTAACTTTCTACAGTGTGCTGTTTTCTGTTGTATTAATGTTATTACTGTTCAAGGACAGACTGAGACTGCAGGTCTGGATATCCCAGCCATTGCATGGAGCTGCTGGGGGAACTGAAGCATCGCTATTGATTAGTTTAGTGTGCTGATAGGAGTGGAAAGAGCCTAGGGATATCTAGCAGAGTTTGACACAGATATGTTTGGCACATGTTCACAAATACACACGCGCACACACAGACATGCACGGACAGCTGACAACCCATGCAAATATATATATATCACACACACAATCTATTTTTGTCACTCAATTTGTTTCCAATTTATTGCCCTGATAGACCACTGCATTGTGGTCACTGGTCGGCACAGAAAAACAAGTATCCCATCACATCAAAGGACAAAGTACCCCAGGAAATGTTGTGTCCCCTGTAAGTTAAACTATACTACAGCACCACACATTTTGGTCACGTACACAGATTTGCAATACAAAATTAATAAACATAATCCATAATAATACAAAAATATGTTATATAGGATGAGCCATGACTAGAATACAGTATATACATATGAAGTGGGTAAAACAGTATGTAAACATTATTGAAGTGACCAGTGTTCATTGACCATGTACATAGGGCAGCAGTCTCTAAGGTGCAGGGCATGGTAATGCGCGGATGCCAGCTGGTGGTGACTGTTTAACAGTCTCATGGCCTGGAGACAGATGCTGTTTCTCAGGCTCCTTCTAGATGGTAGCGGGGTGAGCAGGGTGTGGCTCGGGTGGCTGAGGTCCTTGATGATCTTTTTGGCCTTCCTGTGACACCGGGTGCTGTAGATGTCCTGGAGGGCAGGCAATGTGCTCCTGGTGATGTGTTGAGGATGAACCTTTTGAACAGTATGTTTGTCATACTTTATAAATTAAACATATTAAATTAAACATAGAGTCCTCCTGAGAGTTGGGATTCGTGTCAGTTCAGCTGCAACATCGGAGGCAATGACTCAAATCTGGGTATAATGTTGTTTTTATGACTATTACAGCTGAAAGCAAGGCAGGCTGTCTATAAACTAGTAAAATCCTTACTTTTAAACAAGCTCAAAGAAGAGAGGGGAATGGATTCAATTCGAATGCCATTCTGGATGCCCGTGACAAACGGTGTCTGGTTAGTTTCAGTCGCACCCCAGACAGAAGACAGGGCCTCGCAGATCACGTCAACAACCAGTGACATTCTCACATAGATAAGAAATCTGAACGTTTGGAATAGTTCTGCTTTGTAACATTGTGAAAGGTCTAGACTTAGATATTTTGAGGGTGATGCGTTGGCTAATAAATGAACTACCCAATGTTTGCTTTTGGACAGACAGACTCATGTAAATGTTGGTTTTGTTGTGCTTGCGTGCCATGGTAGACTAGATAGCCGGAGATGTACATGTATGTGCAATCCTCTGGCCGCTGGTCTAGCCTGAGAAGCGAGTCTCCCTGTGGTCTTCGTGATGAAGCAGTGGAGGCCGTTAGTCTAGCTGTGGACCAGGCCTCATTCTCGGGAGCCACATCCGGCCCGGCATGCCATGGCGTGATGGCCTGCAGATGCCTTAAATTGAACTGCTGGAGAAGCAGTCTGAGCTAAGGCTATGAAACCAAGGTCAGTCAGTGCCTTCTCTCAGCTCCTATCGATCCACATTCATCCCTTTTCACTGCTCGCTCAAACTCCTATTCTAACTCCTGCTACTGTTCTGAGCAAGAGATATGACATTTCTTATCCCAAGAGACCTTTGACCTATAACTGATTTATGGATCAAGCTTCTGTGCAACGTTCTCTAGGAATAACTAGAGGCGGCTGAACAAACTGTAGCCATGTATTAGAAAGCTACATTTTATCTTTTCACGTTGAATAATTCATGCTCTGCCCGTCACTAAATTGCACGTCCCAGAGCGTATTGCTCTCGCTCGACGGCCCCCCATTGTAGAAAGCCAGTGTTGCTCATCCAGAGCACTTAGTGCTATGCGCCTCTCTACAGACTGAGCGTCGCAATCATGACCGGGGCATAAAGCCTCAAGACTAGAAAGAGTATTCAGAGAAAAGGGCCAATAAACAGATGAATAGAGCACTTACAGAGCTAATGCTAGCACTGAGTCTTTTTCTGCCTCCACATAAAGAGATGTATAGCTAGCTAGCTGCTTATCAGTTTAGTTAGCCGCTGGCATGTCCAGAGAATTGCTCTTCTGCTGCTAACAACATGGTAAACAATACCCTGTTTTTCCACTCAAGTATAAGCTCTACAGGAGAAAGTGTGTGCTTATCTCAAGAGAAGCTTACTGGAACAAATGTATACAAGCCAGGTCTGCAGGGCGCTCTGTTTATGTCATTCTTTTAACAAGTTGTCTAGTTAAACTGTAAAGTGAAAATGTTCCACATCAAGAGTTTTTCAAGTTTTGCATGGTCAAAGTGACATTGAACAGCTGTACTTGTTAGCTTGACCACCCAGTGTTCTCACACTGTCTCACAGATGAAGTTCTCTCGTCATATCAACCAATGTGTACCATGCACATTGATCATAAAACAGTCAAATATTTACATATCAACATACAATTTAGATACCTGGGAGGTGGCGATGCTATGTCAGACTATCAAGAACCCAAGCTACCATCTTGACCCTAAAATCCCAATGTTATAGGAGTACTGTGCATCTTTTTTTGTAACTAACCAAGCAGAACCTTGACAAAGAACCCAGCGTTGACTGGTCCTCCGTTCCTTTCACTGTCACACTGCTGATGTGCGAACTCAGTTTTTTCATTGCACGACACAATAACTACTTGTTCTTGCCAATGAACGTTGTGCCTCTGTTTGGGCTGGTGAAGTGCTGTCAGCCCCGGCTTCCTTCCAAACTGCAACTGTATTCAGATTTTGCCTTCGACATAATGCCACATTCTCAGAGGACAATAACAGGACACAGCACGACAACTGTTGATGTAATGGTTCGTTGGTGTGGTGAAGTCATTCATCCTTCTGCCTCGGACAAAAGCAGTGTCACACGATTTGAACCGTGACGTGATGAACCACCTGATCCTTCTCACGTAACTTCTGTAACAACTAGACTCGTTCATCAAACTATATAGAAATAAAGAGTGCTATGAAATACCTTCTCAAACCAAACCAAAGGGAAATAGTAGATAGTCTTGTTCCCTCTTACTCGATTAGAATTGTGGGTGAACCAATAAGCGTGAGGAATATTAATGTAATTGCTGAAGCAGCTGGTTCATGTCTGGTTTATGCTTTATTGTTGTTTCAGTAGGACACATTCACCAGCAGCATGTCGTCCTGCATCCCACTACTGGCTTTCCTCTGAAGCTAAGCAGGGTCTCTGGATGGAAGACCAGATTCTGCTGGAAGTGGTGTTGGAGAGCCAGTAGAAGGAACTCTTCCCTCTGGTCTAAGGAGATCCCAGGGCAGTGAAGAGGACATTGCTCTCTGTAGGGTGCCGTCTTTCGGATGGGACGTTGAATGAGTGTCTTGACTCACTGAGGTCATTCAAAATCCAATGGCACTTATTGTAAGAGTTGGAGTATTAACCCTGGTGTCATGGCTACATTCCCAGCCTGGCCCCATTCCATCATGGCCACTTAATCATCCCCCTCATTCCTAAATGGCGAATGTCACTCCTCACCTCTCCAGCTGATGTGTGGTAAGCATTCTGGCACAAAAGTGGCCACTGTACATAACCCAGGTTGGTGGTGGATGAGGTGAGTTTCTCCCTTACTATGTAAAGCACTTTGAGTACCTCAGTTGGTAGAAAAGTGCTATAAAAATCTAATCAATTATTTATTATAATGTAGCCTTGAATCTAAACTGTTGAAGTGAAACAGAGTATTCCAGTTTGTATTCCAGGCTAGACAGTGGAAGTTGAAGGGAGGAAACACAATTATTCTACTTTGTTTCATAAACATCATTACTATCTCTGTGACAGTGTCATCCTCAGAAATGAGCGATTCTCTTCCCCTAGGCCTCAGATCGTTAAATGATTAGTCTCAAAGTGACTTTGCTTGAGTCAAAAATACACATTTGAAAGGACTTGAGAAAGCTTTTGAGTGATCAAAAATAAATTCACTAGATAATGATTTCTTATGTGGCCTACCCATTAATGCTTTTACAAATGTGAAAAGGAATGTGGGTCGGGGTGTTTAGGGGAAGGATCCAAGTTATTTTGAGAGAAAAGGCCTAGATCACATTACGCTAACATTGCAACCCACCCATGGCATAATATACAATGAGCGTACCAACCATTAGGAACACCTGCTCTTTCCATGACATAGACTGACCATGTGAAAGCTATGATCCCTTATTGATGTCACTTGTTAAATACACTTTAATTAGTGTAGATGAAGGGGAGGAACTGGTTAAAGAAGGATTTTTAAGCCTTGAGACAATTGAGACATGGATTATGTATGTGTGCCATTCAGAGGGTGAATGAGCAAGAAAAATATTTAAGTGCCTTTGATGCCAGGCGCACCAGTTTGAGTCTGTCAGGAACTGTAACGCTGCTGGGTTATTCACGCTCAAAAGACATGCAGCCAACTTGTCACAACTTTGGGAAGCATTGGAATCAACATGGGCCAGCATCCCTGTGGAACGCTTTTGACACCTTTCCCCGACGAATTGAGGCTGTTCTGAGGGCAAAAGGGGCTCAATATTAGGAAGGTGTTTCTAATGTTTTGTACTCTCAGTGTAAAGTAGCCTACCAAAACAAAATGTGGGACACTACCAAACAATTAAAGCAGCTGTACTTTACAAACTAGAACATGTTTGGAAGTACCCAAACAATGGGATCCTTGTCATGTGCTTATGATGTTTAAGGTAACAATCTATACTCTCCAAATTCGACTACGAATGTTTAAATATGAGATGTTATACTGACATTTAGTGGCCGTAGGCGGTACTGCAGCTATAATGTTGTCACATGGGAATATCATTAACAATAGAGAATTAAGACGTCCATCCACTGGGATAGTTGCATACTGACTGGGATGTCAGTTATGGATGTGTGGGTTATATAATCGCATGTTGTTCCTCTGTAAAGAGCACATAAGGCATCTTATATTGTTTGCGTGCTATTCAGACATCCAGCATCTCACAAAGAAGAGCGGATAATTCTTCCTCTGCCTGCATACACAACAGGCCAAATTGTAATTCAAATTCTCACAACACACCCGTATCTGTTAAAGTTTATAACAAGTATCCAGGATTCAGTCTGTCTATTAGCCTACTTTGGCCACCTAACAAGACAGACATGTATAATGAACCTGTTCCATTGAACACAAACCGTGGGCAACTACACAGCACGTTCCACATAGATAATACATGCGTTTTAATTTCACCTCACCAACAAAGCCTTTCAAAAGGACAAACAAATGGTTTCAGTTACTCAAAATGGTCAGACTAACATCTAGTGCACAAGACCTGACATACTAGCTTTCATGTACTGCATGCACTGGTTAAAATGTAAAATCCTGAGCTACAACAATCTCTATTACAGAAGCTCATCTACTCCACTAGGTGGCAGGTGGAGCTAAATCAAGCACTGTAGCATCCCTACCCAGAAGGTGCTCTGAGTTCTGCCTTCCAATTATGGATTACTCTACTGGGACTTGGCTCTGAGAGCCACCTCCCGGAGTCTCACACCTGCCCGCTTCCCTCTCAAGCAACCAACAGCAGCATCCCACAATGCACTGCATTTCCCTTCCGTGAGGATGCGGCTGTTTGCACCGTATGCACATATGCCTCATGTTCAAAACCAATATCATGCTTCATAGACTAATCTTTATCATGGTACCCCGATAGGTTTACACTACAGGGAGGGGTGAGTCAAGTGTGATAAAATTATCAGCAGATCGTTATGCACCTTGAGGACCACTTATATTTTTTCTTTATTTGTAAGGCCACAAAACAAAATGTATCGATATTTGTGCCTATAAATCTCTGACGCAAACGTCCAAGGTGCTATTAGGCCATCCTAGAACCTAGAAACACAAGCATTCCACTGCACCTGCGATAACATCTGCAAAACTGTGTACCCGACCAATCAACTTCGATTTGATTTAGCAACAGGAACCAAACCGAAGCCATTAAAACAGCCCATACTATTGCCTACTCTCTCTATCAACAAATCCCCAAGATGCTATTGTCTAGGATTACATAAAGGTGGATGGGGCACTTACAGTATGTAATGTCATTATACTGCTGGACATAACCTTGCACTGCAGGTACAATCAAATGAATGAGCTGGATAGGCCTTGCTGTGTACTGCAGTGCCTCTTGTGTGCCAGTAGAATTTCATCCTTCCTTACATATCTAATTTTAGGCCATTGTTTACAGAGTGCCGCAGAGAAACACTGCGTTGTTTGTCAAGGGGAGGCATGATGGAAGCACTGTTCAAAGTACATTAAAATAGAAGGCAGCGTCGAGGTGACTTTAGCTCCTAATTAAAAACAGATGTGTCCATTTAATAGTCTTTAATACTTTGAGGGAGAGAGACAATCACTGCAGAAATATCTATTTGCCTCATTAAATCGAGAGGCTTGATCATGATTGGGAGGAGAATAATGAATTAAGACAGACATGTTTACCAGGTTGTTTAAATAGTATTTTCCGGAAGAAATAGAAGATCTAAATAGACTGTTGTTGTTTCGCACAGATTATTGACTATTTAAGTGATGAAGTGACACAATGAATGGCAAGGAGTAAACTAGAAGCAGAATGGCAGTGAAACATTACTATGGACAAATTCTACACCAATCACAGTATAGATAGCTTGAAAGTATAGATAGCTTGAAAGTACAGATAGCTTGAAAGTCTGTTAAAGAAACAGTAACCCTTTATTTAGATAGTCCCAAGTAGATGGTTTGTAGATGTTCAATAACTGTCAACAACATTTCAACTAACTATCCACTAACCCTAGCCCTTACCGTAACCCTTATCCTAACCCTAAACTTAACCCTTAGACTAACCCTTAGACTAACCCTAGCCCTAACTTTAACCTTTACCCGTATTCTAAACCTAACCCTAACCCGAATCGTAACCTTAGCAAACATTTGCTCATCAACAGATAGTTTGTTGACAGTGTAACCATCTGTAGATCTATGTGGGATACTCTATATGGGACTATCCAAATAAAGTGTGACAGAAACAAAGCTAGATATTATGCTTGAAAAAGCTACCCACTACTATATGTAATGATATATCCAAAAATAAACATTTACCTGGTAGTAGCTGGTTGTGTCAATCCACACCATACATAAGTGTGAGAACAATGGTACAGAAATCCTATCACAGACTGTTTTGTCATGTACTGCCAGGCCAACTCATTGAGAGTTTGAGTATGACATTTTAGATTAGATTTAAGTTGTATAGACATGCAGGACATAACTCCAATCTAATCGACACATCTGTCTGTGTGATGGGGACAAAGATGTGTCTGGACACTTCAGCCGTGTTCAGGGATCTCCTGTCACATTTAATCAGATCTGTGCACCGTACCAGCCTCCACTGACGTGGCTAAATCCTCCAGGAGGGATCAAAGAGTGACTGGCATTGTGGCACTCCAGGAAAACCGCTCAGAGATCTATGGTACCGTCTATAATTAACACCTATAACAGCTTTAACAGTATGGTCTTATTTGAAGTACAATAGAGGTTGTTCCATTGTCACATAGATTGATGGGTTTTAATGAAAGAAGATGGCACTGGCACTTTATTATATTTTGAATCTATACTGAGCAAAAATATAAACGCAACATGTAAAGTGTTGCTTCTATGTTTCACAAACTATAAAGTAAAAGATCCCCAACATTTTCCATAAGCACACAAAGCGCATTTCTCTCAAATTTTGTGCACAAATTTGTTTACATCCCTTTCAGTGAGCATTTCTCCTTTGCTAAGATAATCCATCCACCTGGCAGTTGTGGCATATCAAGAAGCTGATTAAACAGCATGATCATTAAACAGGTGCACCTTGTGCTGGGGACAATAAAAGGCCACTCTAAAATGTGTAGTTTTGTCAGACAACACAATACCACAGATGTCTCAAGTTTTGAGGGAGAGTGCAATTGGCATGATGGCTGCAGGAATGTCCACCACAGCTGTTGCCAAGGAATCGTTTCTCTCCCATAAGCCGCTTCCAATGTAGTTTTAGAGAATTTGGCATTACGTCCAACTGGCTTGACAACCGCAGACCACGTGTAACCATGCCAGCCCAATACCTCCACATCCGGCTTCTTCACCTGCAGGATGGTCTGAGGCAAGCCACCCAAACAGCTGATGAAACTGTAGGTTTGCACAACCGAAGAATTTCTGCACAAACTGTCAGAAACAGTCTCAGGGAAGCTCATCTGCGTGCTCGTCGTCCTCACCAGGGTCTTGACCTGACTGCAGTTCAGCGTTGTGACCGACTTCAGTGGGCAACTGCTCACCTTTGATGGCCACTGGCATGCTGGAGAACTGTGCTCTTCACGGATGAATCCTGATTTCCACTGTACCAGGCAGATGGCAAACGTATGGGTGAGCGGTTTGCTGATGTCAACATTGTGAATAGAATGCACCACAGTGGCAGTGGGGTTATGGTATGGACAGGCATAAGCTACGGACAACGAACACAATATGATTTTATCTATGGCAATTTGAATGCACAGAGATACCATGACGAGATACCTGAGCTCCATTGTCGGGCCATTCATCCACCGCCATCACCTCATGTTTCAGCCTGATAATGCACAGCCCCATGTCACAAGGATCTGTACACAATTCCTGGAAGCTGAAAATGTCCCAGTTCTTCTCTGACATGTCACCCATTGAGCATGGGATGCTCTGAATCGACGTGTACGACAGAATGTTCCAGTTCCCGCCAATATCCAGCAACTTTGCACAGCCATTGAAGAGGAGTGGGACAACATTCCACAGGCCACAATCAACAGCCTGATCAACTCTATGCAGAAGGAGATGTGGTGGTCACACCAGATACCAACTTTTTTTTTATCCACACCCCTACTTTTTTTAAAGATGGACATCTAATTCCCAGTCATATGGAATCCCTAGATTAGGGCCAAATGAATTTATTTCAATCGACAGATTGAACTGTTGAATGTTGCATAAAAAAAATTGGTTTCGGCCTCAATAAGCTTGGTTAAACACTTTTCAGCTTGGGTAATATAACAAGATGCTAGTCCTGTCCACTGAGCATCTTTTATCAGAAGTAAAAACAAGGTAAGTAAGGGATAAATGAAAAACTAACTAATATACCACTAAATCATATACCTTACAAAGAATTTGCTGTGGCAAGAAAGATGGCCACACTCCTGAGGCTGATGGTGAATTAGTTGGTGGAAACGATGAGCTAATTGGGACTGGATGGATCTGCTGTGTGAACAGGAAAATAAAAGAGGACGGGGGGTCTCCCTGGAGTCACTCTCACAAGGGGAGCGAGGGAGGAGTGGAGGGAGTGTCTGCTACAGAGACAAAAAGTAACCCACTCAGGTGACATCAAAGGAAGACCAGGGAGCATAGAGAGGAAGAGTCAGTCAAACAAAGCAGGAGGGGATCAGGGGGTGTGTCAGGGGTATTGTGCATTGTGTGGACTAGACATGCCGTTCCATGGGGAAGGGCCTATTGGCGCACAGAACCCTGACTGAGACACTTCGTTAGCGGGAATGTGCACGTAGGGACTGGGATTGTGCCTGGAGAGTAGTTATTATTATTAGTGCAATGTGCTCCAGAGTGCCCCGATAGTCCCCACTAGCACAGAACAGACACACATAGGGGTCCAATGAGAGTGTCCCATAAGGGCAGCAGGTGGGCCGGTGAGGCGCTAATATCTGGGCTAATACTGGCGGCCAAGTGTGGTAATGGCAGTGGTGGGGGACACAAAAGTGACACTGGGGGAACATGTCAGACTCGTGTGGGGACAGGGCCTCAGGTTGTAATTAGCAGCCGGTGAAAACAGAGCTCACCAGAGGAGCAGGGACAGGTAAACAGGACACCAGGGTCTCAGCAACAATAATAATTATCAATCACCAAAACAATCAACCCAGGATATTCTATTAGACAAGCTATCACTGCCACCACTGACCCACTGATTCAGCCATATGGTTAGGCCAGGGTCTCAGGGCTAAAGCCGGTTGCATCCAGGAAGATAATGTAGAAGAAGGCATGGATTTTGCCGTGCCAAATTATGTATTATTTTAAAACAGTTTGGGACATCTTAGGAACATCAGGAAACACAATTTGTCCGGGAATTAACCATGTTAACTCAAACATATAGAATGTCACATGTTCTGCAGTGAAATGGTATTTCACAGCTTTGCCGATATCATTTAGACGAATGCTGAACTAAACAGGCCCCAAATTTAAGCCTTGGGGAACCCCTTTCTAATATCCATTTGAAACCCTGACATCATATGTACATTAGAACTCTCTTTCTTGTGATGTGAAAGGTAATGAGAACAGGATTTATATCTATAGTATATAATTCTGATTGTGCTCGACAAAATACTGTTTTGTTCGGGATTCATTTAAACAATCAACTATGGACCACTGTGTACCATTGAGTACAGCTGGTTAGTGTTGTATTCTTTAAATTAAATATATTTATCGGCAGAAAAGGGAGACAGAGCATTGGCAATGTCAATTCTACAGTTAAAGTATGAAAATAAGACCACACCCAACAGCATTGAAATATTCAGAAGGCCTCTCTGCCCCTACCTTATGAACCAATATGCTCCCATGAACCACAGTTCAAATGTTATAATGTATATATTACTTTACTAAAACCACTGAGAAAAATTGATTGAGTCTATATGTGAAAAGGGGACTGACAAACAAAATAATATAGGAAACCACATCCCACTGCGACTTCACGTACGGCTGTTACAGAGTATCTAAAGTCGACCTCTCGCTGCATCGAGCCCAGGGCAGGGGCTGATGGCAGATCTCGGGGGAGCCATTAGCGCCTGGATCGGCGGTGGAGCGCAGGGGGTATTAGCGCAAGTCATGGGAGAGTGCCGGAAAACTCACAACACACTAACAACACCTGTCACCCCTGCACCTAATGAGAAACACAATTAGCAATTAACAGTGCGATCTGTCAGGGCTAATACCTGCCTCCCAGTACTCACACACACTGAGCCGTATCCCCTTCATCAGCACAGATACACATACAGGTAGGAAATTAACCCAAACAAGCAGATCCTTTATAACAGGTAAGGTGACGTAATGCGGGCTGTATTTTCTCTGCCTCAGGTGTCAGATGGTCTGGGTGGCTCATATTAGCTCAATAGCAGGCACCTGCATAGATAGGGCTCAACTAGTGCCCAAGCACCTGCTCTTTTGCCCTCCTATGAAAAAGTGCCCTCACAGCTCAGTGGATTTTATGAATTATTTACATTTATTTTGAGTCTCTTTAAATGTAGCTCATTTCATAAGATTTGGAATCTCTGAAATTCCCCATTCCCTGCCTTCCTGTCCCAAGAGTGCACTCATCTGACTTGCATGCAGTGGTCACTGTCCATGTCGTCGTTCAGACATAAGATATTACCCTATCCCGTTGTTAGGATAGTATCCAACAGAGCTCATCCAGTTTATTCTCCAGTGATTGCACGTAGGCCAATACAATGGATGGTTACCCATTCGCCGACGAATTCTCACAAGGCACCCGGATCTGCGCCCCCTGTATCTCCATCTTTTCATCATGCGAATGACGGCCTGGTCTGGGAGAAACAGTATATCCTCATTAAAGAAAAAATCTTCGTCCAGTTCGAGGTGAGTAATTCTCTTCTGTAAGATCCTATATTCCAATCCCCAATTTTTTGTATATGTATATACAGTGGGGAGAACAAGTATTTGATACACTGCCGATTTTGCAGGTTTTCCAACTTACAAAGCATGTAGAGGTCTGAAATTTTTATCATAGGTACACTTCAACTGTGAGAGACGGAATCTAAAACAAATATCCAGAAAATCACATTGTATGATTTTTTACAAATTTATTTGCATTTTATTGCATGACATAAGTATTTGATCACCTACCAACCAGTAAGAATTCCGGCTCTCACAGACCTGTTAGTTTTTCTTTAAGAAGCCCTCCTGTTCTCCACTCATTACCTGTATTAACTGCACCTGTTTGAACTCGTTACCTGTATAACGATCAAACAGACTCCAACCTCTCCACAATGGCCAAGACCAGAGAGCTGTGTAAGGACATCAGGGATAAAATTGTAGACCTGCACAAGGCTGGGATGGGCTACAGGACAATAGGCAAGCAGCTTGGTGAGAAGGCAACAACTGTTGGCGCAATTATTAGAAAATGGAAGAAGTTCAAGATGACGGTCAATCTCCCCCGGTCTGGGGCACCATGCAAGATCTCACCTCGTGGGGCATCAATGATCATGAGGAAGGTGAGGGATCAGCCCAGAACTACACGGCAGGACCTGGTCAATGACCTGAAGAGAGCTGGGACCACAGTCTCAAAGAAAACCATTAGTAACACACTACGCCGTCATGGATTAAAATCCTGCAGCGCACGCAAAGTCCCCCTGCTCAAGCCAGCACATGTCCAGGCCCGTCTGAAGTTTGCCAATGACCATCTGGATGATCCAGAGGAGAAATGGGAGAAGGTCATGAGGTCTGATGAGACAAAAATTGAGCTTTTTGGTCTAAACTCCACTCGCCGTGTTTGGAGGAAGAAGAAGGATGAATACAACCCCAAGAACACCATCCCAACCGTGAAGCATGGAGGTGGAAACATCATTCTTTGGGAATGCTTTTCTGCAAAGGGGACAGGACGACTGCACCGTATTGAGGGGAGGATGGATGGGGCCATTTATCGCGAGATCTTGGCCAACAACCTCCTTTCCTCAGTAAGAGCATTGAAGATGGGTCGTGGCTGGGTCTTCCAGCATGACAACGACCCGAAACACACAGCCAGGGCAACTAAGGAGTGGCTCCATAAGAAGCATCTCAAGGTCCTGGAGTGGCCTAGCCAGTCTCCAGACCTGAACCCAATAGAAAATCTTTGGAGGGAGCTGAAAGTCCGTATTGCCCAGCGACAGCCCCGAAACCTGAAGGATCTGGAGAAGGTCTGTATGGAGGAGTGGGCCAAAATCCCTGCTGCAGTGTGTGCAAACCTAAACTGAATCATAGTGGCACAGAATAAGTTAGAGGAAAAACAAGTGTAATATATTATAAAAAATAAAGCGAAATGGATGGAATATGGGGAAAAATGCACCAAAATATTTTCTAATCTTCAACATAGAAATGCTAGCAGAAATCATTTACTGAAACTTGTTACAAATGATGGAGTCACCCATGATTCACCGAACAATATTTTGAAAGAGGAAGCAAAGTACTTTAAGCATATGTTTTCGTTCTCCACTAACCAAAGTTAATTGTAAGGATATTTTTTCTATTAATAATGTAAAATTAACAGCTGTACATAAAGACTCATGTGAAGGCCAAATTACAGAGGAGGAGCTTCTTAATGCGTTTAAAAGTCTTGGAAAACTCCAGGGCTAGATGGCATACCAGTTGAGGTATACCAAACCTTATTTGATGTACTCAGAGGACCGTTATTAGCATGTTTTAGTAAGTCCTATAAAAATGTTAGATTATCAGATACTCAACAAGAAGGTCTGATTTCAGCAGGAAACAACAGGACCCATGTGGTAAATATAAAGATCCAGTCCATTTAAAAAGATTGGAGGCCCCTTACACAAAAATTCTATCAAAATGCATAGCGCTTAGAATTAAAAAGGTATTGTAGGATATTATTCATCCAAATCAAACAGGATTTTTGTTTATTTATATATATATTTATATATAATACATGGAATAGTTCAATTTTGGAGAATCTCTTAAAGTTATGTATTGTAACGCTAGGTGTAAAATAGTAAATAATGTCTTCTTCTCAGAAAGTATTAAACTGTCAAGAGGAATAAAACAAGGTTGTCCACTATCAGCATATCTATTTATTATGGCCATCGAAATGTTAGCTATTAAAATCAGATCCCACAATAATATCAAGCGGCTAGAAATCCAGGGCTTTAAACAAAGGTGCCATTGTAAGCTGATGATTAATGTTTTCTTTAAAATCCAAAATTTGGATCCCTCCACAGCCTCATAGAAACTGTTTCTAACCACTATGGATTACAACCAAATTAGGATGTACTGAACTATATTACGTATTGGATCACCAAAAAAATACAACTTTTACATTACCGTATAGTTTACCAATACAATGTTCTGAAGTGGACCTACTCGGTATTTATATCCCGAAAGAAAGAAATGATCTCACTCCAATACATTTGAATAGAAAGTTAGTAAAAATAGATAAGATCTTGCTACCGTGGAAATTACAATGCCTGTCTATTTGTGGAAAAATCTCCCTAATGAACTCTTTAGTCATATCCCTGTTTACCTATTTGCTTATGGCTTGCCTACACCTAGCAACTTGTTTTTTAAATTATATGAGAAAAAATATTCAATTTTGTTTGGAACAGCAAGCCAGACAAAATTAAACAGGCCTATTTATTTAATGAATATGAATTCGGAAGGCAGAAATGATTAAATATTAAAACATTAGACCATTCACTAACGGCTTCAGTCATACAGAAGTTATACTTAAATCCAAACTGGTTCTCTAGCAGATTAGTAAGAATGTCTCTGTCACGATGCAAGGTAAGGGAACGAGGCGCAGAGCGAGAGGTCCGTGCAGACATGGTTTATTTTACTCAAAATAGAACACAACAAACGTAAACAGAAACAGCACCGTGAGCTGGTGTAGCGTAACCAGTACACAGACACAGACAATCAATGATCCACCCGCAGGTGGACGTGAAGTGAACATAAATAGACTCCGCAGTTAGAGACAACTCAAGACAGCTGCCTCTAATTGGGGATCACCCAAAACCCAACACCAACCCTGTGAATGTCAGGACCTGACTGTGGCCATCCCACTCCCTCTGGAGGGAGTCAGAGACCTGGCCTCAGTCAGGCCCTTACAGTCTCACCCCATGTTCAAGAATGGCCATTTTCCCTTTATTCAGATTACAACCAATCACTTTTGGTAAATATCACTTAAAAAATAAATAATTGTAAATTATATCATAAATAGGACTGGTGGAGTTATGTCACACATGTAGCTAACAAAAATATATGGAAATGTCTACCCAATATTACAACCAACTAATTGCCGCATTACAAACATGTAAGAGTCAAGTGGAAGGGGGAGAAAGTAAGGAACTTGTCTGTCGGCCCTGCATTAAAGACTGAAATTGGTTAAAGAAAGTCGTGATGAATAAAGAAGCATACTAGTTTGTTTTATGGACCCCAAAAATGTACAGCTGTGCCATAACTAAATAGTTGGGAAGAGATTTTCGATGTACCGATTACATGGCACATGCTTTATGAACTTATACACAAAACAACGACGGATTCAAAACTTTGCGTTTTTCAATTTAAATTAATATATACAATTCTTGCAACCAATAGAATGTTATATATATGGGGGATACAACTATCCCAGCTCTGCAGATTTTGCTGTGAAGAGACAGAATCATTAGATCATTTGTTTTGGTACTGTCCATATGTAGTTTGTTTTTGGTCACAGGTTCAGGAATGGCTGAAGAAATCCAACACTTACCTGAAGCTAACTCTGCAAATAGCACTGCTGGGTGATTTGAAAAGTCATAGTCAATCGATCAATAATATAATAATATTCTAAAATAAATGTTTATCTGTAGAAACTATGAGAATAGAAAGGTTAGGAACTTTTGTTAAACATCACAGCACAGTTGAAAAATATATGACAAAAAATAACAAGATAACTAATGTAAAATATACTGTGTCCGTAAAATGTATATAGGTTCAGAACTTTTGTGAAACAGCACAGTTAAATAATATGGCAATAGAAATCCTAACTGAATGGTCTTCAGAGATAGATGGAAGGGTTTGAGGGCAGCTGAAGGATGGGACTGAAAACAAACAAAAGACAACTATTGTAAAATATACTGTGTCCGTAAAATGTATACAATATAACTGGCCTTCTTTAGACTAGTTGAGTATCTGGAGCATCGGCATTTGTGGGTTACAGGCTCAAAATGCCCAGAAATGTATACAATATAACTGGCCTTCTTTAGACTAGTTGAGTATCTGGAGCATCGGCATTTGTGGGTTACAGGCTCAAAATGCCCTTTCTTCTGAAACTCGTCAGTCTATTCTTGTTCTGAGAAATTAAGGCTATTCCATGCGAGAAATTGCCAAGAAACTGAAGATCTCATGCAACGCTGTGTACTACTCCCTTCACAGAACAGCGCAAACTGTCTCTAACCAGAATAGAAAGAGGAGTGGGAGGCCCGGTGCACACTGACACGGTCGCCAGGTGTATGGTGTTTCCTCCAACACATTGGTGTAGCTGGCTTCCGGGTTAAGTGTGCATTGTGTCAAGAAGCAGTGCGGCTTGG
Source organism: Thymallus thymallus (assembly GCA_023634145.1). Classification (NCBI taxonomy): domain Eukaryota; kingdom Metazoa; phylum Chordata; class Actinopteri; order Salmoniformes; family Salmonidae; genus Thymallus; species Thymallus thymallus. The sequence goes on along the minus strand of CM042415.1, from coordinate 12,395,954 downwards.
CAGGTTGTGTTTCGGAGGACGCACGGCTCTCGACCTCCTGAGTCCGTACGGGAGTTGCAGTGATGGGACAAGACTGTAACTACCAATTGGAGAGAAAAATGGGTTATCCAATAGGCTTTGATATGCCGATTATTTGATGGGCTGGCGGGGTTACACATGGTGTGCGGTTGTGAGGCCAGTTGGAAGTAGCCCCCCCCCAAAAGGTGTGTGCACGGCCTTGGCCAATACAGTGACACTTCTGGTCACCATTTACTGTAGGCCCTTATGAGCCCACCTAGGTACTTGAGTTGTGGTGAGACCGTGCAAAACAGATTATGTTTATGGTTCCCTCTGTTCCCTGATAGAATCACGTGTAACAGGAGCCAGACAGAGATAAACGGATGAGACATCCATCTACTGCCTGTCTACGGCCGAGTAGACACATGGCACTCATTCTTGCATTGGTTCTGCTTATGACATAGAGGTACATTGGTAATTTAAATTATTTAATTCTTCTCAGTAAGACATTGCTAAAAGTTCCATGGCACAGTATGAGAGAGAGAGAGAGAGAGAGAGAGAGAGAGAGAGAGAGAGAGAGAGAGAGAGAGAGAGAGAGAGAGAGAGAGAGAGAGAGAGAGAGAGAGAGAGAGAGAGAGAGAGAGAGAGAGAGAGAGAGAGAGAGATGGCTCACGAGTGATTTGACCAGCCCAGACTCTCCCTCTCTCTTAATCACACGCACAAATACACCCACACCCACGGATACACACACACACACACATATACACAGTGTTTGTGTTCTAATTGGATTAGGCCTGTGTGTGTGTGTGGCATCTCCAGGATGGTAATTGTGTCAGCCATGCTGGTCAGCAGGGAATTCAAGTGTTAAATCCAATTTCGAATTTGTGTCTCTCGTTCAGGGGATGTACAAGAGTACCAACCATATGTCACCATCCCCAATTCCAAAGGATGAATATGGATGAACGCAATGCTAGGCTCCTGTGTAGTCCTACAAGGAGCTGGCTACGTCTGTGACAATGTGTACTATTTGTTATGACTGAGGACGCTTGGTACTGCAAGACATCACCGAAACTAAGTGTGGAAGACGTGATATTTCCAATGTGTCCCTTTTCTAATCAAATCAAATTAAACCGCAGGCTCTGAGTTAAATAATGTGAGCTTTTACTACAGTATGTACATAATACAGCATTTTAGAAATAGGCCTAGAATAAGGCTCTTACATCTTTAATGCGGCCATTCTTAACTGTAGTAATCATATACTTAAACAATGTCAAATTGCATCTACACTAAGCTAAGAAAGTGTAAAACAATAGTAACTGGTATGTACACTGCTGTGTTAGTTAACGAGTGTGGGTGGTTTTGTACATCAGAACTAAGATAGGTGGTACAGCTCAAGCACACAGTCTGTCCAACATTAGCAGATTGCTAATTACATATGTCAATTATGCCGAGTTTTGATGAGCTACAAAACGTGCACAACATTATGAAATTAGATTATTAACCCGCGCATGTCTATAACAGTCCTGGTACCTTTTGTGCTGTAAAAATCAGCACAAAAGCAAGGGGACCCACCCACACAACAACCCACTTGCCTCCACACACACACACACACACACACACACACACACACACACACGTGTGTAAGCTCTCAATGCATGTGGACAGGTGCGCATGCACACACACACACTCAGGGCGGCAGGTAGCCTAGGTTAAAGCTTTGGGCCAGTAACCGAAAGGTCGCTAGTTCGAATCCCTGAGGCGACGGTGTCGATGTATCCTTGAGCCCAAACTAATTGCTCCTGGGTCGCCGTTGATAATGGCAGACGCTGGCCGTAACCCCACTCTGTCTCAGGGAAAGTTGTGATATGCAAAGAACACATTTCCAAGTCACACGTGTGTATTAATGTACATGTGTGAAATAGGACTAATATAAAAACACACCTAACTATTATGATTACACACACGTTCCAGAGAAGGTCTGCCTACTAATGAATCAACAAGCGGTTGCTTTTCATAAATCATAACTAGCATTAAGCCTGTAATTCTGTGGAAACCCAGTGGCTCCATGTGAAGGGAAAGTTTGCTTTTGTAATTGTCCCTGCACACAGACTGTTTGACAGGGGCAAACAGAGGTGCAGCTCTGTCCTTGATGTGTATGAGACTCAGAGTGCCAGCCGGTCCCCAGAGGGCCAACTGCATTAAAAACACTATTCACAGTTAGGATGAATTGCAGAAAGAGAGAGAAGAGAAGAAAAGAGAGAGCGAGAGGGAGAGTAGCACTGTAGCCTGCAGGTGCACAATAACATCTGGTGAGACAGGAAGCCGAGGACACCCAAGATTTCTTCAAATGACAGCTTTTAATTGGGCTGTGTATGTTAGTGTTAGTGTGTGTGTGTGCGTGCGTGTGTGTGAGAGATAGAGAGACCGAGAGAGACCCATATTATGCAAGGAAGATTGTATACGCCACAGTTATATGCATCGTAAAATGTAATTTTTAAGTTGTACAAACTTTGAGAACCAGGATGTTGGGTATTTTGAGGAAGTTGCAGCAATGTTGTACCAAATGGTGATCTTCAGGTCAGAAAGTCGGAGCTCAGGAAAGATGTTTCTGACTTGGAATTCCGAGTTGGATGACCATTCAAAACTATTTTTTCCAGTCGGAGCTAGTTTTTCCGGAGTTCCTTGTTGTTTTGAACCCGGCATCAGTTGACTTTAAATCACTCTTCTTCCTCTATCATCATTACCTCAGTTCAACCCTCTTTAGAGAAACCAAGGCATCACTGACGAGACAGTGAACGCTCCTTTCTGTCTGCATGGCGCTCTCTAGCCTGGAGAAGACTGGTGATAAATCTCTGTGTAGCTAATGAACTGCATTTAACAATAAAATGCACTGGAAATTGAACATTTCATTTACAACAAGATCAATGGCACTGACAAACTCCCCTCTCGCAGAGTTAGCGGGATGATGTTCCGCAGGCAATCCAATCAATCACAGAGCACCAACGCCAAGATCAATCAATGCTCAGGCTTTAAAAAAGCAGGGGAGGAAGGAAAAGAAGGAAAAAAAGATGTGAAGTGTTTCTCTCCCCTCTTCTTTGAGAAGGGCCTTGTTAGGCTCACTAATCACTCGTTTGAAATACCCTCCTCCTTATCGCCCTGCTCTCTTGTATTCCGGGATGATTCTTTTTGGGTTTCAGAGGGGGAAACATGCACAAGTCGAGGGCTTGTGAGTGAGTGATCACGATCATCACTGTACGCTCCATCTGCGACCCGACAAATTCATAATGCCAAGCATCTGCGTTCATTTATAAGGGTCTCACTTAGCCTGTGTTGCTCTCCTTCTCTCTGCCTCTCTATCGCCTCTTCTCTATCGCCTCGCTCTCGTTCTCTCTATCCACATCAGGGTCCATGAGAGTGCCACTTGCCCTCTTCCTCACCTAATCCTCCCCCTCTCTTTCTCTCACTCTCAATGTGTCCTCTGTTTATTTTTCGCCTCGCATCGCACTCTTCTCCCCGTCTCTCGTTCTCGCACGCACTTCAGTTGTCTAATAATCCAAGTCTGACTCAGGTGATTAGAACACAAGTGATAGAATGCACAAGCACACATACTGGCGTAGGAGTTTGATGGACACTTGTGAAAAGTTTTTTTCGTCAAAATCCTACTTACTCAAAGGTGTGAAGTTGGAGGTTGTATTACTCCGATTAAATACGTTCCTGTGTAGAACAGTTGTTTCATCTTATTCCGATTTAATCACATTTCAAATTAGCAAAATGTTTAAACACTTGATTTAATAACATTAATTTAACACATTGATTGAATCACACATTTTCTTAATTTGAGTCAAATAACATTGTTACCCATGAACACCAGTGGGATAGGCTTATCAAATTCAATATCACCTGATAACAGTTTAATTTGCAGTATCAACATTTCAGGTGGCGTGATGACAGTTGACATAGTAGGCAAAGTAGGCATACAGTATTCACAGTTAATTCAAACTTCGTTTTTTATCGATTTCATTTCAAGTCAGTGGCATCAATATAAGCAAAGTCTTGGTATTGACAGAAGAATGTGAAGTGCAATTTATCACCAGTAGGTGGGGTACTTCGCTCGCTATACTTGAAGATCCTCACACCCACACGCACACAAAAACTTGCAATACAATTATGAAGTACATTTTCTGAAATGGGTTTTTATCATGAAAAATAAAATGCAACATCTGTTGTATATATATTTGGATACATTAGTGTGTCCTTTGGGATCGGCATGAAGCACACAGCCCATGGTGATGGCTGGCAGTGTGTGGGCACTGATGCAGTCCACAGACTCCAATGTCCACACTCTTTCAAGCAAAATACACAGAGTGGGCTAAGATGGAACACTACTGGAAAGTTTACAAAGTAAGAAGGTAGCTGGCCCATAGAACTAAACAGGGTTTAGTGCAGGTGGTTGTGGATGCAGAGATGAATCATGGGTAAGCATTTTATGCAATTTGAAATCCTGCAAGTGTTGATGAAATACATAAAGCATGACTCAAATTACCCCATTCAAGTTACTCAAATAAACTCAAAACAATAACTTAAAACTAATATCTATTATTTTCCCAAGCAACCGAACCATATCTCTATATGAAAAACACTACCATTGCCAGTGTGGTCATTTATCCTGGATAAGTGTCCCTGTGGCATCCCATGGTCCCAGGGAGAACACCCTCCCATGTTGTCCTCCAGCTGGCTGGCTGTAACCGTAATGGCAGTCCCCAGTAGGAGTGAACAGAGCCGAGCAGAGCAGGTCGTGGCTGTCTTTACCGTCATCATTAAGCAACATTGGTTTAATGAACACAGCATTTAGGAGTGCTTGGACCTTCATGCTCCGCTGCCTCATTAAGTGGAAAGCAAACTAATATGGGGAGGCACCTAGAGCTCACCTCTGTATAGAAGAGCTGCTATCTGTATGGTGAACACTGAACAACAGAGGGAAGGCTTTCTCATGTACTCTCAGAGCTACAACTCACTGTCCAGGTTTGAATGTGGGAATATCCCAATTGATTTAAGCTTTTACAGTGAGATTATTGGGAGTTATTCAAGTTATTTTAACCTATGCATTTTGATATGCTGATAATGGATAAACATTCAATCATACCACAAACTATAGAACATGTAACAAAATCGTCACAGAAAATACATATATAAAGAAAATGCTCCCATACAAAATGTCTGCATATTAGATCGACTGATATTACAGAAAGTGTCTCCATTTCAGTTAGCTCTGTCTTACTGGGTTACCATGTTGGCCTGTGTTGCTAGTCTTCTATCTACAGTACAGTACAACTACCTCATCCTCCTCCAGTGGTTGTACCAAAATCCACCCACACCTATCTAGTCTTCCATCCCCTCCTCCCTCTCTCTCTCCCTCTCTCACAGGGGTCATTGCTATCCTTGGGATGCCCCTACACCATTAAAGTTTACATTTAAAATGGTTAAGGTAAGGGTTAAGGTTAGGGTTATGGTTAGGGTAGGCGCTTTGGGTGAGGACAACCCAAGGATCCCAGATAGTACTAACCCTCTCCCAGGGAAGGTCTTTGTTGGGGATCATTCCCACTTTACAAAGAACCAGTTAAGGGCCCAGCTCTCTGGTTTATGGTCAGAGAAGCAGCTGCTTTGACATTTACTGTCTCATACAACAGTGAGAGGAGGGAAGAGTATTGCTGGCCCTTCCCTCCAGCAGTGTGTTACACCTTCTTTCTGCTTATTCCGCATAATCCACACCTCCGTTAGTCAACCATAAACAGATCATGTCACCGACAAACTGCAATGGGTTTTCCCCCTCCAGACGACGGAAGCAAGAAATAGCAGGGCTTTGGCAGTGTGGTTTGAAGTGTTGATAAGAGATATTGAACAAGATGTGAATGGTGTTAACAAGAAGCCTTGGGGATGGGACTCGTTTAAATGAAGAGTCAAGTCATCAAGTGATTAGAGACAACAGTGAATGTGGAGCCAAAACTTCTTTTTCAGTCAAATGTAGGCCTAATTCAGTGCCTTGCAGGATGAGCTTAAAAATAATAGCTTCAGAGGGTTAACTGTCTCTTAATTCACATTTCATTTTGGAGAGTAGATGAGCACAAATGGAAAACATACTGTACACTCATTTATTGCTCTCATCCAAGTATCAAACTATGTGATTTGGTAATAACTTTGACAACAAACAATGGTCCAATCATTTCCTCATAATGCATCCACTGCGGACAACAGTATCATATTCTCTAGCTCTGCCTGACCTCTCCTACAGAACATTATAATGTCAGATTCTGTCTATCTTCCTTTGGCTTATTTCTCCGTATGCCCATGGCTTCATTCTTTTGTAATGCTCTCTCTTTCTCTCTCTCTCCCCCACCTCTTCTCTCCCTCTCTCTCCCTCCTTCCTCCTCTCTGTCTCTCTCTCTCTCTCTCTCTCTCTCTCTCTCTCTCTCTCTCTCTCTCTCTCTCTCTCTCTCTCTCTCTCTCTCTCTCTCTCTCTCTCTCTCTCTCTCTCTCTCTCTCTCTCTCTCTCTCTCTCTCCCTCTCTCTTTCCCCCACCTCTTCTGTCCCTCTCTCTCCCTCCTCTCTCTCTCTCTCCCCCACCTCTTCTCTCTCTCCCTCCTCTCTCTCACTCTCTCTCTCTCTCTCTCCCCCACCTGTTCTCTCCCTCTCTCTCCCTCCTCTCTCTCTCTCTCTCTCTCTCTCTCTCCCCCACCTCTTCTCTCTCTCCCTCCTCGCTCTCACTCTCTCTCTCCCTCTCTCTCTCCCCCACCTGTTCTCTCCCTCTCTTTCCCTCCTCTCTGTCTCTCCCTCCTCTCTCTCTCTCTCTCTCCGCCCCTCTTCTCTCTCTCTCTCTCTCCCTCTCTTTCTCTCTCTCTCTCTCTCTCTCTCTCTCGCCCTCCTCCTCTCTCTCTTTCTCTCTCTCTCTCTCTCTCTCTCCCTCCTCTCTGTCTCGCTCTGCTGATTTTTTTCTATCTATCCTAACCTCCTCATTATTTCCAGACATAGGTCATGCAGGTCAAGGGAAGATGTCTTCATTACGAGTGACTGGAAAAAGTATCCGGTTCTGTTGGCAGAAGTAGCCATCAAGGATGGGAATAGAGCCGTAACGCTACAGATGTCAGAATCAATAAAGTTAGGCATTTAAATGGCCATTTGAGTTGCAGAGACGTTGAGGTTGCTCCTGCACAAACATATAGAGATTTACAGTGACATTAAACTGAATGTTTCTTTGCACTATTAATCATGGCCTATATACGGCCAGACTGAGATACTATTGTCTGAAGAATGTCCATTGAGAGTCACATGCCTTTTTTTACCATCACAAACATACAGAGCACATACAGAGCGAAAGTGACAGCGGTGTACTGGACCAGAAAGGGTTAAAAGTATCTCCTCCACTGTCTATATGTGGAGCATGTGGCCTCATTCAGCTACCTGAGATGCCCGCACCACAGCCCACAGCTTCCAGTCAGTTAGCAACCAAGGTCCTCCTGACAGGCAAGGAACTGTACTCATTAATTACTCCCTCCATTCCTCACAGCAAAACTGTAAACAACACAGAGAAATGGGGAACTAGAGAGCGATTAGTGAGATAAAAGAGGAGGAAAAGGAGGAAGGGAGGAGATGGAAAGAGAGTAGGAAGGAAGGAAGGAAGGAAGGAAGGATGGAAGGAAGGAAGGAAGGATATAGCGTGGTAGGTGGAATAGAGGAGGGAAAGACAATAAGATGACGAAGGGGAAGGGGTATAAGAGGGGGCAAGGTGAAGGGGAAGGGGAAAAGTGACATATTTTGCAGGTCTGTTTTTGGCGAGTAGGGGACGTTGTCGCAGAGGCATCCCAGTGCCTTCTCCCTCTCTAATTATTCCAATTATCATGGCACGCTATGAAAACGTGATTAATAACACAGAAGATATTGTTGTGGCAATTAGCCATATGGTGGTGGGACTCTGCTCTGTCACGATTTCGCCATTAGCATCTACTTATGTTTGTCAGGAGTGCGGAGCCATGACAAGCTCAAGTTCTGCTCACCTTGCACTCCCCACAGAGAGACACACACTGGGGGACTGGATATTCCTCCTGGCTCCTCGCCTGACTGCATTTTTCATGCAGCATCCAGTCGGAGTGGGGACAAAGTGTCAACTATCGTCTGGGACGACTCATCAAACTCTGGTGCTCTTGGGGTGGAAGAGGGAAGGATTAAGGGAGGGGAAGAGGGGCACTTAGTGGATTATCTGCTGTGGTGTGATATTCAAACACACACCGTTTCTCTCTCTGTGAGATTATTAGGAGGTATTCAAGTTATATTAACCTATGCTTTTTATACTCTCCCTCTCTCTCTCTCTCACATACAGGATCTGGGCCAGTCAAATGCGTGTTGTTGACTCCGTGGCGGCCAGCTTTACGGTAAGAAATCTTTAAGCGAGTCCTTTTGCTAAGACCTGTTGGAATTTTCCAGATGGCAATAAAAATGCATGAGGTCTCCTGGAACCGTGGAGAGCTCCGCCACTTAAGACAGAAAAACATAAACACCCAGAGAAAAGGAAGTAGCTAGTTTATGCTTGGAATCTTATACCCCAAGGACCAGGAAGAGAGATCTTCACAGGAGAGTATTGCACTGCTTGGAGAACTGAGGAAGGCAGTGCATTTTGTTATGCCAACAAGAGAGTACACATGCTGTTGCAAAGATGCTAGAAATGTTTTACACAAGTGAGGAGATATAACTTGTCTTTAACCTTCAAAACCATGTGTTTAACCTTTAAAATTATTAACAAAAATCATATAATTTACACTTAAAGCAAGGAAAAGAGTAGGCCTACAGAGGTCTATTCATATTACATACGGTTGAACAAAACCTGCAACATAGCAACTACACTGATTTACCATTAATACGATTTATATTACATAAACATTCCATTATTGTCATTAACCTGTGTTAGACAGGTATCATTTAGTTGCAATATGTAACTTTTAGGGTGACCCGACCAAATTCACATAGAAATTGTAGTTATATATCTGTTTAATTCTCATTGATGTAAGGGCCTGACTGAGGCCAGGTCTCTGACTCCCTCTAGGGGGAGTGGGATGGCCACAGTCAGGTCATGACAATCATAGGGTTGGTGTTGGGTTTTGGGTGATCTCCAATTAGAGACGGCTGTCTTGAGTTCTCTCTAATTGGGGATTCTATTTAATTTCCACTGTTTTCCACCTGGGTGGGGATTCTTGTGTGTGTTGTTCCTTGTTTGTGTTCACGCCAGTTCACGGTCCTTTGTTTATGATTTTTGTTTAAATTATAGAAAATAAAGGAATGTCTGCTCACTCCAGCTCTGTGCCTCATTCCCTAACCTAGTCTAAGAAGCGGTAGATCTGTTCAATGTTATTTCTATGCTTTTCTTTTTTTTGTGTCATTTCATTTCGGTGTTGTACACCCATTTCAAACATCTGAAAATACAATATTTTGGGTTGTTGTAAATATATTTCACAGCGGTTTGGATGGTACAATGATTCTCTACACCATGGGTGTCGCTAGGCCTATTTTAGGGTGGCTTTAGCCCCCCTAAATATTCATTAGCCCCCCCCTAAATAAATCAATATAAGTCAATATATTTTCTCTGTGATTTCTTTTTTTTTCGTCAACCGTTCCATCGCATCTTAAACATCTTACCGGGCGGGCACTAGGACCTGCGGGAGGCTGCTGCTGCAGAGGCTGCTGCACGTGCTAGTGACTGTTAGGCCTACTTGTAGCTAACATTTTGGTTAATGTTAGCTACTTCTGTGGCTTGAGACTGCTAGCTAACAGTAAACGGACAGGAAAAGGCTCTGACAGGACGGATTCATGCAGATAGGCTACGATGTGAATTTGTGGTAAGTTAGAACAGAGAGAGAGAAAGAGTATTCACTACTATAGACTTTGGTCATAATCAAAGCTTTGTTAACCAATACATTTTTAAGTGAGGCTGCCTGTAAGTTACAGTGTAACAGACGTTGCAAGCTAGCTAACGGTAACGTTAACAGTGTCTTTTAAATTCGACATAAGTTATGTGGCAATGATATCTAATTAACATTGTATTTAATGACCAGCGATTCTCGACTGTAGATGCAGGTCTGCTCAAAGGCATACAGGCATACAGCCCCAACTCAAAAAACTTCCTAAATACATCATGCTGAGTTTCCCAAGCACTACGGTATTGATGTTAAAACAGAAGAGATGTTGATGGCCAGAAACTTTCTTGCCCGAAAAAGAGAGGCTGGATGTCCCACCAAAGATATGCTTATTGTGCATAACCTCCTGGATGATGATATGTTTCCTTCAGGCTGTCCTTTACTGCACTTCGCTGGCTGCACTCTTCACTATACATTGCTTGTTTTAAAAATGATGTGAACTATTAGAATTTTAGCAACCGGGAAGTGATTCCTGCAAATCCTCCAACCTGAGTTGACTCACTTCTGAGCAACATAGAAGCGCTTGATAACAACATTGCCATGCCATCAGGGGCCTTAATATGGGCTGAAGAGAGGAGTCGAAGAGGAGGGATATGGGCTTTTCATAGGATCATTAAAACAGCAAGATGGATTCAGTAATTGAATGAAAAAGCAGGATCTGAACAACATCTGTGCCATCCACATAAATCATGTCGATGAGCGGCTCAAACTACAATAAAACCCTCAGCCTTGCAGTCAGAGACGCTGTCAAATACATCTTCGGGATGCACACGGATGACAAGATAACTGTCCATAGACCCAGCACTTCAATTCACTATTGAAAATAAAGTGGTGGAGTGAAAAAGAGGAGTACATGACAGGAATGTTACTCAGTCACTTCTTCTCCTCCTCACTTGTAAAGCACCATGACAGGAATATAACACAGCCCCTACACAAGCTGAAGGACAAATGTGTTTACCGAAATAATGCCCGTCAAATGAATTCCTCCACGTCATTGTGAACTTGTTATTGAGTTGGTTTTGTGTGTGTGTGGTTTTTAACCTTTATTTAACTGGGCAAGTCAGTTAAGAACAAATTCTTATTTACAATGACGGCCTACCAAAAGGCAAAAGGCCTCCTGCGGGGACGGGGGGGCTGGGATTAAATGTTTTTATATAGGACAAAACACACAACACGACAAGAGAGACAACCACAACACTATATAAAGAGAGACCTAAGACAACAGCATAGCATGGCAGCAACACATGACAAAAACATGTTTCATTAGTTCTTATATGTAATACTTATTCTTCAGCTTCCACACCATCATTTGGTCGTCTGGAGTTGACAGGATCAGGAGATTACGATTTTGCTGCAAATACAACAAAATGTTTGAAAGGTAACCAGGGACAGTATTATATAATAGCGGTCTAAGACACTGCATCTCAGTGCAAGAGGCGTCACTACAGTCCCTGGTTCGAATCCACATCCGGCTGTGATTGGGAGTCCCATAGGGAGGCGCACAATTGGCCCAGCGTCGTCAGTGTTTGGCCGGGGTAGGCCATCATTGTAAATAAGAATTTGTTCTTAACTGACTTGCCTAGTTGCATTTTTAAAAGTATATACGATTCAGGTTCACTCTGGATGTCACCTTGTTTTGCCGACGTACAAATCTAAAAGGTCAAATTATTTCCTGTCGAAATGCATATTTTTTGCACTTACAGTTAGTGCAATATGAGAGGGGTCTTTGAAGCTCAAGCCCTCAAAAGAGGTAACATTCTTGAGAAGTTGGGAGGGTGCAAATGTCTACCAATATCTCGCTGGTGTAAACCACAAACTGCCAAATCTACTCACAACCGACAGACTACTTGTGATAGGATTTTGCCAAAATGCATGCTGACATCCACTTGACATCCACTTCTAAGACGTTTTCTACATAAAAGCCCATTTAGTTCATTCTACCTTGGGGGTTGTGCAGTGGGTGGTTTTAACGATAGTTCCTTGCCGTTTTAGGCTGAATTTAACCTGAAACAAAGTGCAGACCTCATTAATAAATTATCCTTCACTGCCCAGAACAGTATATGAGACATACTGTAGCTAAGTCCTTCTTCAGTCCATTAAAGATAATGTTCTGTCTGAACGCTACATTAGTATACTGACACTATGTTATATAGCGATCAAACATGGTCAAGAAAGCCTGGTTCAATCCAACTTATCAATTTGGTTGACAAAGCCATCAGACGTGTATGAATGATTGTTTCCCTTCTATCTTATCTATTTCTATGGTTGTCACGTGACTATTCCCACTGGCTTTGATCTCTGTCACATCAGCTAAGACAGTGGAAATACTTGCTGTGTGTAGTCATGATCAACCCCCTAATTATTCAATAATCTAATAACACAATTGGTCATGGTGAATGACTAAGGCATTGACACCAGACGGTGGCTTTGTCGATAAAAACCCACACACACCCTCTGTGCATTGCTCAGCCAAGAAGGCGTTCGGTCAACTGTAACTTTTGGATCTTAGAAATTATCTATGGCTCTGTATTGGAAGGATGTCTGAGACAGCTACCTGCGGGGTGCTGGAGGGCATGACGATATGATGTCAGCAAGGGTTTGTGCATTATTGTGTGTGTGTGTGTGTGTGTGTGCGTGCGCGCAGCTCTTCATTTGTGATGTCCAGCTCAGTATTTGTATAGTCAACAAACAATATTTCCAGTGTCATTCACTGGAAATACTGAACACTGAAAGAATATACTGAACACCACACATTAATGTTTTCTCTCCAGATTGAGAAGGTCTCTTGAGGCTGTTTCATGGCTTTAGTTGGCATTTCCTTATTGTCCTCAGACCTGTCATTGTACAGCCTTCTTTCATTACCTTTTGTTGAGCTAAGCAGATATGCCTCATCATCAACGTCAATTTAATAGTGAAAGACTGGCAATGCGCGGAACTTTATTGTCGTAAACATAAAAATAAATGGATGTTGGATGAAATTCGGAGAAAATACATCCTATATCTAGTTGATTGTTAATTCTGAAGTAATGACATCCTTCCACGTAAATGACAATACGAGAGGCCATTAAGGCATGCGTGACTTATCCTGACGTCCGTATAAAATATGTTAATAATTCTCCTATAATTGAGGACGGAGAGAGGAGGGGAAGAATTTTGTTCAATTTCATCAAAAAATGTCAGAAAATAGCATGCATAAACAGATTGACATGCTTGTAGATATGAAGATAGCTATCGTTTAAAAATATATATTTTTTTACCTACAGTAAGTAGCTAAACAACAAGTAAATAACTGTTTACAAATGAATTACTACAATGCACCATTGAAATGTTTATATGTTTTTGTTCAGTATAATTGCTAGTTTAATTGCATTTAATATACATGGCAATGTATAGACTTATTTTGACATGTCATTAGTTAACTGGGAGGTGAAGGACGTTATCTTGTTTTGCTTGAGTTTGTACCAGAGATTGACTGAATGGCACTTTGTAAAGTGATGGATAAGGTAGGTATTTACACCTCTAAACAGGATTAGACACAATACAGAAGATTAACACTTCCTCTATCTTCACATCTTTTGTGTTCTCCTTAGTTTGAAACTGCTGGTGGTTGTTGTTGTTGATTTGCGATCCTAATGGCAGATATCCATGTTGAATCCCCATATAACGTTGTGTCTGATTATCCATCTAATTTGACTTGTTTTTCTGTAAAGAATTGGTTCCACTGGCAGTGAAAAGCAGTGGGATTGTTGGATTAGATCTGTATCCTGCATCTGCCAAAGCTTACATTAATGTTGACTTCACCATTTCAAGGGGTGAATGAATGATGACTCCAGCCTGCATTACTATCTTATCAGTGAACATGTGTGAGGGTTTTAGACCTTACTCCCAATAAGGGGAATGATAGGACCACAGCCGAGCTTTTTGTTATTTGCACCGTTGTTTTTGTTTGTATAGTTTGTTACATTTGAGTTTATAGTTTAAATAAACTATGTCGAACTATTGCTGCGCTGCTCCTTGGTCTCTCTCTACACCCACTTGTGACAGAATGACCCACCACAACGAGACCAAGAGGCGCAATGGGAGAAATAATCTACGGACCAAAGAAGCAAGGGAACAGCCTGGAGCCCAGAAACCCCAAACAGTTTTTTTGGGGGGGGCTATGAGGGTGGTCGGGGGTCGACGGAGAGGAGCCCCGGCCACTGCACTCGTGGGGGATCCAGGAGGAGACCCTACAGCCATGGGAGCAGAGGCACGGAGAGGAGTTGGAGGAAGAAGACGACTATGTGCCTTTGTTTCCTCACTCGTGGGGGCTCCCGGAGGAGTCCTCACAGGAAGGGGATTGGCGATGGAGAGATGGCAGTAGCAGCCCTCCAACGCCAGTTCCCAACCCGGTGCCTCCAGCGCTGGCCCAGAGTCAGGTACGGTCCGTGCCGACTTCGCGCACCACACCATCGGTGCGCAGCCAGAGCCCGGAGAGGCTGAAGGAAGGGGATCGCACACCACTTCGTCTACCCACGATCTATGATCGAGAGAAACCCGAGGGGTTTTACGAAGAATCAGAGGAGGTGGTGGAGAGCCTGGGTTGCTCTTCCTCTTGAGACGCATCGGGACCCGTTTCTACAAGAGGAGGAGGAGGACTTCGAACGCCAGCTGGCACTCGTGAATAGGCTGATGGATAGACGGGAACGGGCTTATAATATAACGAAGGCCCGCAGCTCGGAGCCTCCAGCGAAGGTCAGCAACCCGGATCCTCCATCGAAGGTCCGCAGCCCGGAACCTCCGGTGAAGGCCCGCAGCTCGGAGCCTCCAGCGAAGGTCAGCAACCCGGATCCTCCATCGAAGGTCCACAGCCCGGAACCTCCGGTGAAGGCCCGCAGCTCGGAGCCTCCAGCGAAGGTCAGCAACCCGGATCCTCCATCGAAGTTCCGCAGCCCGGAACCTCCGGCGAAGGTCCGCAGCCCTGAGCCTACAGCGAAGGTCAGCAACCCGGAACCTCCAGCGAAGGTCCGCAGCCCTGAGCCTACAGCGAAGGTCCGCAGCCCGGAAACTCCAGCGAAGGTCAGCAACCCGGAACCTCCAGCGAAGGTCCGCAGCCCTGAGCCTACAGCGAAGGTCCGCAGCTCGGAGACTACAGCGAAGGTCAGCAACCCGGAACCTCCAGCGAAGGTCCGCAGCCCTGAGCCTACAGCGAAGGTCAGCAACCCGGAGCCTCCAGCGAAGGCCCGCAGCCCGGAGCCTCCAGCGAAGATCCGTAGCCCGGAGTCCCCAGAGAAGGTCCGCAGCCCGGAGCCTCCAGTGATGGCCCGCAGCCCAGAGCCTCCAGCGAAGGTCCACAGCCCGGAGCCTACAGCGAAGGTCAGCAACCCGGAACCTCCAGCGAAGGTCAGCAACCCGGAGCCTACAGCGAAGGTCCGCAGCTCGGAGCCTACAGCGAAGGTCAGCAACCCGGAACCTCCAGCGAAGGTCCGCAGCCCTGAGCCTACAGCGAAGGTCCGCAGCTCGGAAACTCCAGCGAAGGTCAGCAACCCGGAACCTCCAGCGAAGGTCCGCAGCCCTGAGCCTACAGCGAAGGTCAGCAACCCGGAGCCTCCAGCGAAGGCCCGCAGCCCGGAGCCTCCAGCGAAGGCCCGCAGCCCAGAGCCTCCAGCGAAGATCCGTAGCCCGGAGTCCCCAGAGAAGGTCCGCAGCCCAGAGCCTAAAGTGAAGGCCCGCAGCCCAGAGCCTCCGGCGAAGGCCTGGAGCCTCCGGCGAAGGCCCGTAGCCCAGAACCTTCAGCGAAGGCCCACAGCCCTGAGCCTACAGCGAAGGTCCGCAGCCCTGAGCCTACAGCGAAGGTCCGCAGCCCGGAACCTCCAGTGAAGTTCAGCAACCCGGAACCTCCAGCGAAGGTCAGCAACCCGGAGCCTCCAGCGAAGGCCCACAGCCCGGAGCCTCCAGTGAAGGTGTGTAGCCCGGAGTCCGCAGAGAAGGTCCGCAGCCCGGAGCCTCCAGCGAAGGCCCGCAGCCCGGAGCCTCCAGCGAAGGCCCGGAGCCTCCAGCGAAGGCCCGCAGCCCGGAACCTCCAGCGAAGGTCCAGAGCCCGGAGCCTTCAGTGAAGGTCCGTAGCCCGGAACCTCCAGCGAAGGTCCGCAGCCCGGAACATCCAGCGATGGTCCGCAGTCCGGGGCCGGCCGTCTGCTTCACTCCAGTGCCAGAGCAGTCCGTTCCACCGGTGCCCAGTCCGGGGCCGGTCGTCTGCTTCACTCCAGTGCCAGAGCAGTCTGCTCCACCGGTGCCCAGTCCGGGGCCGGTCGTCTGCTTTACTCCAGTGCCAGAGCAGTCCACTCCACCGGTGCCCAGTCCGGGGCCGGTAGTCTGCTCCACTCCAGTGCCAGAGCAGTCTGCTCCACCGGTGCCCAGTCCGGGGCCGGTCGTCTGCTTCACTCCAGTGCCAGAGCAGTCCGCTCCACAGGTGCCCAGTCCGGGGCCGGTCGTCTGCTTCACTCCAGTGCCAGAGCAGTCCGCTCCACCGGTGCCCAGTCCGGGGCCGGTCATCAGCACCATTCCCATGCCAGAGCAGCGCTCCACCGGTGCCCAGTCGGGGTCCGGACGTCTGCCCAGCTCCAGAGCCGGAACCAACTGCCACACCGGTACCCACTCTGGGTCCGGTCGTTTGTACCGCTCCAGGGTCGGGGGCTCCCACACCAGGGTCCAGACAGGACTTGGTGCTTCGTGGGAGTACTGGGGTGGGAAATCACCGTGCTGGGGTCCGGACCGGACCGGGCGTGCAACTGTGAGGTAGGAAGGGAGCAGCCTTCACTGCCTAATTTGAAAGCTTAGTTCTTTCAAATTCTGTGCACAAATTTGTTTACATTCCTGTTAGTGAACATTTCTCCTTTGCCAAGATAATCCATCCACCTGACAGGTGTGGCATATCAAGATGCTCATTAAACAGCATGACCATTACAGAGGTGCAACTTGTGCTGGGGACAATAAAAGACCACTCTAAAATGTGCCCCTGCCCAGTCATGTGAAATCCATAGATTAGGTCCTAATTAATTAATTTCAACTGAATGATTTCCTTATATGAACTGGATTTCCAAATCTTTGAAATTGTTGCATGTTGTGTTTATATTTTTGTTCAGTATAAATGTTTTATTGTCTTACTCATCAAATTTTACTTTCATGTGTCAACACCAGAGAAGTTAAACAATAATTAATTTTCCAAAATTTGAAATTTCATCATAGTTAGCTACATCAAAACTTCTGACAATTTTCTATAATAATCTGTGATATCTACCTGTAAATTTAAAAACAAACTTTAAAGGCATCGTTCCATCTGTGTTCATCATTACAATATTGCTTACTTTAATGTGAAGTTTTGTTTATATTACATTTTCTTCTGATCTTTTATGATTGAAGTTGTAATTAGAGTGTAGATTGCAGTGGTGGGTTGTGGGATGCACTGCTTTATGGCCTACTATAAATCATGTTTATTTATGTTGCTTCTGTAATAACATTTTTTTTAAACAGACCTTTGTTGGCAGAAAGCAGAGTGAAACTCTAAAGCCTTTAGAAAGGAAGATAGGGTAAATAGTAAATAGTGGCAAATATGTAAAAAAGTGCAAGGTATCTGATATTGTAATGAATCCTTTGTCCTTTCTTTAACTGTCCTTGTCTTGCAGACTAACTGTATTTTACAGTATCAATCAGTTGAGGGCTATTTAACGTCTTCATTCCACATTATTAATTCCGGTATTAGGCCAGTAATGTTGTGTCGCTCATTTCCTTGTTACTCAACTTGCAATACAAACTAAGGTCATGAACTTACATAGAACAGCTTCACTGAACAGATTAGCAATTAAACCAAATTCACAAAGTAAAATAACCTTGATACTTTCCCTGTCTTTGTTCAAAGACTAGACAAATAATTCTAACAGTCAAACCTGTCCAAACATATGTGCTTTGATTTTCTTCTGTCTCCATGCTTTGTTTTGTCTATTGAAGTTCTGCCAAGACAACAACTGATGTTCCAAACTGTGACATTTCCCACTATAAAGTGATAATCCATTTTGATTCATTTGCTTGTAGGATTCTGCACATGAAGAAAACGTTCACCTGAACATTGAAGTATGCTTATTTTGAGGAACAATTTCACAAAACTGCAGCTAGTTGAACAGAAGTTATGAGAACAGGAATTCAATGACCCTCATTTTCAAACAGGTAGTCACTTTATCAACTACTTACAGAGGCAACGCTTACGGGGAGAAAATTCCCCAAATGACAGAGTATAAAGAACATTTATGGAAGTAGAATTTTGAGGAAGCCTCCATTGGTTCATAATCATGATCTGGTTGACCGTCACAGTCAACACACAGACAATAAATACTATACACATTATGGAGTAATGAAAGATGACATGGTCGCTGTAGTAGTTTATTTGTTATTTTGACCGATCAGGTAGCCTGATTTCAGATGTGTTCATGTAAACAGGATTATAAGGGAAATCGTTCTTCCTACAAAGCATGTAAACATTTAAATTGAATTTATATAAATCTGACTATTCACAAATCGTACTCTGTGCATGTAACAGTACTCAATGTCTGAATCACACACCATCTGTGAGAGCACCTCTTCTTCTGGCATCAGCACGACTTTTCATTCCCTGTACTTCTAACAGGTCTTAGTGAGCTCTTGTATCATGTGGATTAGCAGTGTTCTTCAACTTCAACAACTTAAAGGACAATCCCTCCACTTTATAACCAGTTACTATGCTGTTATTATTGAAGCGACCCTAGTTTATAAGCACGGTTATCGACTCTGCCACTTGAGCATGCTTTTGTGGCACAGTTGATGGCATGCAGGCCAGAAGGTTGAGGGTTTGAGCCTACCTGTTTCATTACAGTATACAGTACATTTGGAAAGTATTAAGACCCCTTGACTTTTTCCACATTTTGTTATGTTACAGCCTTATTCTAAAACTGATTAAATATTTGTTTTGCCTCACCAATCTACACACAATACCGCATAATGACGAAGCAAAAACAGGTTTTTAAAACTAAAACAGAAATACCTTATTTACGTACAGTGGGGAGAACAAGTATTTGATACACTGCCGATTTTGCAGGTTTTCCTACTTACAAAGCATGTAGAGGTCTGTAATTTTTATCATAGGTACACTTCAACTGTGAGAGACGCAATCTAAAACAAAAATCCAGAAAATCACATTATATGATTTTTAAATAATTAATTAGCATTTTATTGCATGACATAAGTATTTGATCACCTACCAACCAGTAAGAATTCCGGCTCTCACAGACCTGTTAGTTTTTCTTTAAGAAGCCTTCCTGTTCTCCACTCATTGCCTGTGTTAACTGCACCTGTTTGAACTCGTTACCTGTATAAAAGACACCTGTCCACACACTCAATCAAACAGACTCCAACCTCTCCACAATGGCCAAGACCAAAAAGCTGTGTAAGGACATCAGGGATAAAATTGTAGACCTGCACAAGGCTGGGATGGGCTACAGGACAATAGGCAAGCAGCTTGGTGAGAAGGCAACAACTGTTAGCGCAATTATTAGAAAATGGAAGAAGTTCAAGATGACGGTCAATCTCTCTCGGTCTGGGGCACCATGCAAGATCTCACCTCGTGGGGCATCAATGATCATGAGGAAGGTGAGGGATCAGCCCAGAACTACTCGGCAGGACCTGGTCAATGACCTGAAGAGAGCTGGGACCACAGTCTCAAAGAAAACCGTTAGTAACACACTACGCCGTCATGGATTAAAATCCTGCAGCGCACGCAAGGTCCCCCTGCTCAAGCCAGCGCATGTCCAGGCCCGTCTGAAGTTTGCCAATGACCATCTGGATGATCCAGAGGAGGAATGGGAGAAGGTCATGAGGTCTGATGAGACAAAAATTGAGCTTTTTGGTCTAAACTCCACTCGCCGTGTTTGGAGGAAGAAGAAGGATGAATACAACCCCAAGAACACCATCCCAACCGTGAAGCATGGAGGTGGAAACATCATTCTTTGGGGATGCTTTTCTGCAAAGGGGACAGGACGACTGTACCGTATTGAGGGGAGGATGGATGGGGCCATGTATCGCGAGATCTTGGCCAACAACCTCAGTCCCTCAGTAAGAGCATTGAAGATGGGTCGTGGCTGGGTCTTCCATAATGACAACGACCCGAAACACACATCCAGGGCAACTAAGGAGTGGCTCCGTAAGAAGCATCTCAAGGTCCTGGAGTGGCCTAGGCAGTCTCCAGTCCTGAACCCAATAGAAAATCTTTGGAGGGAGCTGAAAGTTCGTATTGCCCAGCGACAGCCCCGAAACCTGAAGGATCTGGAGAAGGTCTGTATTGGGGAGTGGGCCAATATCCCTGCTGCAGTGTGTGCAAACCTGGTCAAGAACTACAGGAAACATATGTCTGTATAAGGTCCCACAGTTGACATTGTATGTCAGAGCAAAAGCCAAGTCATTAGGTCGAAGGAATTGTCCGTAGAGCACCGAGACAGGATTCTGTTGAGCAACAGATCTGGGGAAGGGTACCAAACAATTTCTGCAACATTAAAGGTCCTCAAGAACACAGTGGCCTCCATCATTCTTAAATGGAAGAAGTTTAGAACCATCAAGACTCTTCCTGGAGCTGGCCAGCCCGGGCAAAACTGAGCAGGAGAAGAACCCGATGGTCACTGACAGAGATCCAGAGTTCCTCTGTGGAGATGGGAGAACCTTCCAGAAGGACAACGATCACCAATTTTAGAATAAGACTGTAACTTAACAAAATGTAGAAAAAGTGAAGAGGTCTGATTACTTTCCGAAGGCACTTTAGATCGCTGAATCATCACATGAAATCATAAAATGACTCTAAAACTGTGTAGGACATCACTAAATACTTCATAATAACAACCCACATGTTAAAAGATGTGTCCTTTAAGCTTGGCACACCTAACACTGAAGGAAAACTAATTTGTCTGTTCATATGATTTGATTGGAAATGGCTTTTGATTGTCAATTATACCCAGACATGGTTCTTGAAAGAATACACAGAGGCATGACTACACGTTAGTGTAATTCTGTACTCTGAAACAAGTTGTGAGACAAACAGGCATAAACGACGGAGGTAAAAATAGGGCTAAAAAACAGGATGGGGAAAAGCAGAATCATCTTCCAAATGGATTTGGAGGGAGGCGGGGGCTAAATTGGTCTTGTTCATTTGTGACGGACTACACACAGTCTGTAGCGTTTTCCCTCTTCTTACCTTCTAACAAACGGTGCAGAACCTGATGCACCACATTCACCCATTAATCCCTCTCTCTGCCGGATCCCAGCCAGGTAATTACTGTTTAAAAATATTTCATTCCATTCTCTCCCGAAAAGGAGACAAGTGAAAACAAAGACAACACTGTTCTGAACAACGACAAAGGGCCGCTTTCAATTCTCTCCCTTTCTCTGGTAGAATTGGTGGCTTTGTTTGCACATAGTACAAGGTGTCTTAAACCAAATCTGTTGCTATTTCATATTCAAATGTTGCAGTCACGCTCTAGTTTCTATACTGAGACGTTGGGTCTGCGTCTTTGTGGGGGGAGGTATACTTTTCTGTTCGCTGCAATGTTCTATGAAGCCACTCTGTGGGCTGGCCTTGCACAACAGTTGAAACCAAGCGGAAAGCTAAATTTTTATTAATTTCTCACGGCCAAAGATCTATTCACATTTTGTTTTCCTTTATTTAAATCGTTTGCCGTATGAATATACTAATATGTATGATACTGTCCTTAGAGAGTAGCATGCTCATCCATTCACATCCTCTGCTGTTTGTGTGTACAGTCAACCCTCAGACAGTGACCTCTTCCTGACACTAACTATTGAAGCCATAAACAAAGGCTGTGCTGTTTATACAGTTGAAGATAAGTTTAGGTGACATGGATTAATGAGATTAAGCAGACCTGACATGCCAGCTGTATTGTGGGAAAGTTTTGAATCTGCTCAGAGATATGACATGATCTGATTATGATAATCTACAGCATATGACCTGTTCTGCACCACTGTAAGAGAACATCTGAGCCAGCAGATGAACTATTCCTCAACCCCTTGTAAAACACCATAGAGGAGATGATTGCACATGTATGTTATACTTTTCTAAGTGGTTTGTGCAAAGAATGAGTAGCAGTCTAACTGACAAAAGGGCAAGTTAAGTCGAATAGAAAACAAATGCTTGGACCACAACATTATCTCAAAATATTGACACCTCTCAGAAATGTTATGCATTGAAAATATCTATTTCTCAGTTTCTTCATTTGTAAATTAGGCCCGTAGAGTTGGTTCATGTTAACAATGACGTGTTTGGTGTATTAAACACCATGTTCTTGGTTATGTTGTGACATTTTGCCCCTAAAAATAGATTACAATGCTACACATAGCGGGTGGTGCGAAATGCTGGCAGTGGCAGGAGATGTCATGATAAGTAAGTAGGCCATTTTCAGAGGGAACATCAAACACTCCGAACCCTGCACGTGACAGCATAATACTCTATAGCCTATGTCTTTATACGTCCATTGACTAGCCTCAGAATGTCCAAATACTGTATATTCACAAACAGTGTTGTGGACATGAATGAAATCTTCATGATGTTTACTGAACATCGTAGAAATGTTTTCTCAGGATAAGACTAGACACTGTGTTGCGTATTGCTGCCTCTCGCAGGTCAGAGTTCGGATTGCACATTTTGGTCACCAAAAGAACAATTTACTCCCCAATCCAGCATGCAGTAAAAACTGATCAGCACCATACAGGGTCACCAACCCCACTGAAGAGTCTTGGTCACCAACCCCACTCCATCTTGGCTCTAGCTTTCTAGTTTCACTGAGCCCTATGATGCTGATGACCCTCTCAAGGCGACCTTGTGCCTGTTAGTATTGCCGGTTGTGTGAGCACAGGCGTTGGAGTCAGCAATTCTGCTGGGTAATCAGAGGAGAGGAGCTCAGGTGTGCTGACAGGTAGTGCTCACGGCCCTCAGGGGCCCCATGGGAAATCAGACGCTGTGCTACTCTCACCAAATGAGTGTGTTTACCACTCGGGAAAAACAAACACACATACACAGAGGAATGCCTGTTCCTCTGTGTGAGTGTGAGAGGAGAAAATGTACTGAACTACCAGGCTATAGTAGGAGTGAGAGCGGTTATCAAGTACTGTCGCGAACGAGGGTTTTGCGTCCCCGTGTCGGCCGCACAGGGACGGAACCCACGCTTTATGGAGCCAATGCATTTTATACCGACAAGAAGATTTTATGAACAATAGTTGTTTTATTGGAACGAATTAAAGGGAAGGTATTCACACAATGCAGTCTACCAGCCTGGTCTCAAAGATTAAACGTAACATAATAGTTAGTATCATATGTTACATTTGGTATGGTTAGATAAGACAGATGGTTACTGAAAGGTGGGTGGGTGTATCTCATCACGTTCGAATCTCATCACGTACAACTTTTTCAACTACTTACTACTTTTTAGCTACTTTGCATGTTAGCTAACCCTAACCCTAACCTTAACCCTTTTAACTAACCCTTCCCCTAACCCTAACCCTTTTAGCTAACCATGACCCTAACCATTTAACCTAACTCCTAAACTTAACCCTAACCCCCAGCTAGCTAAAGTTAGCCACCTTGCTTGAATTCATAACATACCATACATTTTGCAAATTTGTACTATATTGTACGTTTTGCTAAATTGTAGCAAATTGTACATTTGCAAATGTGTAACATATTGTATGTTTTGCAAATTCATAACTTATAATAATTAATTGTAAATCGTAACATATCATACAAAATGAGTGATGGACATCTACAAATTAATACAGACAATACGAAATGTAACTTATCATACTAAATGGAGTGTCTTGGATTTACATACAGAATAATACGAAATGCTCTGAGATCACGTTGTGAGTCTACAGGCTATAAGGCCCATTGGTTTGTAGATGGACCGACATTGCAACAACTTTAATAACTATTACATCATCCCCATTGCACATCCAAATGTATAACGGATCAAATGAATTATCTAAATGATACAACAAAATGCCAAATCAGAGGATGGTTTGGAGAACAAATTGGTGGTAATGTTTTTTAACCTCTCTCAGTGGGATTAGGGTTGTGTGCCATGCTACAGAGAACCCAGACTATAGTGTGTGTTTCTCAACCCCAATGTGCAGTCTCCTACACTACAAACACAATGAATTCACTTCTGAGGGTTTAATGCCTAAACGCAAGAATATGGATGTGAAATTATCACGGGGAAACAGCAGGGTGGGAAAAAATAGCCTCTTTAAGCCTACAAACACACTGCTTCTGACATGGAAACCTGGCCAAGCCAATGGTCTCCTCTAATCTCAGCTACAGACTGATGCTATAGGTGTGTGTGTGTGTGTGTGTGTGTGTGTGTGTGTGTGTGTGTGTGTGTGTGTGTGTGTGTGTGTGTGTGTGTGTGTGTGTGTGTGTGTGTGTGTGTGTGTGTGTGTGTGTGTGTGTGTGTGTGTGTGTGTGTGTGTGTGTGTGTGTGTGTGTGGTATTTGGTATGTGTTTTTGTGTGTGTTCACCTTTTTAATTAGAATTATTCCTGCCAAAATATGTGTCGTTGTTGTTACCAGCAACAATAATATTCATTGTATATGTGATTCTGATGGCTGATATAGTGTAAAAAAAATGTTACCTCACACTAAGCAACACTATAAGATCATATAATTTGAAGAAAACTGTAATAAAGACACAAATATATCCATATTTATAGTAATAACAATGCAAAATGCTAGCATAACACCTCAAGGAAATGACAGGTCTGAGTCATCTTTACATGGTTGCTTTCACTCCTGTAGTTTGCCTCTTATGAAGCTGAAACCCAAGAGGACCGTGCTCAAAGGACACGCAGGTTGACGCTCCCTTTACCTAGAGCAATAATATATAATTTCCTCCTCTGTGTGTAGGTAGAAATAAACTGACTGTATAGCAGCTATCCAAACAACGTTTATTGCTACTCCAGGGCTTTGTTGCATCTGCAAAAATTGCCAAATTTGAACTGATTCCTTTCCCTGCGATTATGTAAATATTGTTTTGAAGCATAACTACAATTTTGGCCATAGATTATAAAGCAATGGGGTTTTAATGTAAATGATTTGAAATGCATTCTATTTATCTATTTGAACACGCTTTCTCACTTAATTTCTATAACGTCATATTGACATTAGGGGGTGCTGGAATTCTTCAGAGGGGAAATGTTTAGGAGAGTTTGATTTGAGTTGTGATGATACAGAGAGCTTGGAATCTCATATCATTTTAAGAACTTTATAACACTTTGAATTTAAAGGAGGATTTAGATGAGTAGAATAAAGACAATCCACAGTTAAAGTGCAAAAAAATATATATAAATAAAACAAATATTCTGGAAGTAATGTTTATTCCAAATGTAATAGGTATTTTGCACATGACCTTCTACAATAGTAAATAAATACATACTAATTTGCACATACTGTATTCTACATGTATGTCCATTTGAATGTATGTAAACGCAACATGCAAATATGTATACATCAATAACAGACATATACTGTACTCAGTCCATCATCTAGCATCAAATCTGCTATCTCCATACAAGCTCATTTCAAACTTCTACCAAGTAACTTATTGAAAGTAAAACTCATGAATTATTTAAGAGAACACATTTCCCCTTGTTTATTTATATATACATATGTATAAAATATCATTTATTCTAAGAGGGTCTATAAATCAAAAGTATTTCTGGAGAATAACAGATAAGTGAGGTTATTGTGCAATGAGGCCAGCTGGTGGTAATAATTTAATGACGTTTTACAGGCGCTATAAAGACAGAAAACAGATGTGGCATTAAGGATTATAAAGTTGGTAAAACTTTTAACAAGAGAGACGTATTTCGGCAGTACAACAACACAACCCTAGAATAAAAGGAATTTACACATCCTTCAATTCCAAAGCTATCAATCACAAGCATGTTATTCCTCTGGGAGCGTCTTTACATGCATATTTATCAGCTCAACATGCTAATTCCCGCTGCTATACGCCCGCCAGGCACGTCTCCAGGCGTGTTTATGACTCATAATTGTTGATATCCTTTGATATATTTCTCTCAACTAAGACATAATTTGGCTTTTGTGGTCTAAAGTCAATGAGGCACAATGACCCGGGCTTTCAATTCAAATTTACAGTTCAATATCCATTATATGCTATTCAGAGCCTGCAGAGGGGCCGCTCAAAGGATAGGAGTTGACAGCAATGTATTGTAATGCTCTTTGCTATGAACACAATAAAGCTCATGCCAAGGTTAGCTAATTGAATTGAGAATATCGGAATAGACAAATCTGGTTAATAATGGAGGTGGTTTCTGCTGCGTTTGGTGCTGTAAATGTCCCTGGTATTATCTATAGCTGTTTCCTTAAGTGTCTCAAATTAAGTCTGAGAAAGTATGTGTACCTGGAAGCAACATATGTTAGTATTGCACTGTTGGAAGTTGCACTTACAAACAGTATCTTTAGTAGTTTCTCTTCTCCTGCTCAATGATTAACTCAGAAACTTTCTAGGCCTATAAGACAGCGTGCCATATTGAAAACGCAAGAGCGTCAGCATGCATTTACATTGCTAAGGAGCGTCTATGGCAGATGTATGAAGCATCCCAGAATAAATTCAACACTGTTGTGGGGAGTGAGTGGGAGATCTTTCTCTCTCTGTTTCTCTTTCTCTCCCCCTCTTTCTCTTTCCCGCAGACACCTGCCGCCAAGCGCACACCTCCAGGGAACAAACATCTGAGAAATGCAATTTGAGCTTCAGCGCCACAAAGAGAAGACAAACAATGCTGGAAAAAACAAGGGGATAAACACGCGCAGATTTGACGCTGGACAAACATGTCACATTCCTCCAATTCACAAACGGCCTTGCCACGTTCCACGCGCACAGGTGTGGAAATTCACGGATAAACTTGATTGCGGCTGTGGCCGTTGTTGGTTTGTTTGCTTGTTTGTTCCATCATTGTTTCACAGGTTGGCTCCTTGAGGGATACAGTCTTTTAGTTTGACAGCAGAAGGACATGATTCCTGGGCTGTGAGGACGAGAGTCTCTCTTGTTAAACATAGGGTTAGAAGATGAATTGGACAAGCAGGGATCGTTCATTCACCTGCATTCAAGAGCATGCCAAAAAACACAAACTGATAGTTCTGGCTAATTCAATGTTTGTCTCTTACACTTGCCTACATCCCTAGAAATAGGATATACGTAAGTAAACTGACTGGCGCACACAAACAACAGCCTGCCAAAGATTGGATTTCTTACTAGTTTGGAGTTCTAGAAGTGAGAAAGAAAAGAAAAGAAAAGAAAAGAAAGAAACCTTTTTGTCTCTAGCTTTCTAGTTTCTCCGAACTATGTGATGCCTACAACCGTCTGCAGGGTTAGAGCTAACATTGTGAAGAGTTGTTCATTTACCCCCTACTCTGTGAATTTAAAGAACAAGTCACTTGTGTCATGTTTCATTTATAAATGACAAATAACAATAACGTGGGGGTGAACAAGGTCAAAGTTATTTAACATAATGTAGTTAATAGCCGTTCCCTGCCATGACACTGCTAGAAGAAACAAACGTCTTAAACCCACTTCATTCAAATCAACAACAACCCAGGTGTGTGAAAAATGGAAGGGCTGGCAGAAATATGAATTATTAATGGAGAATCTAAGAAAATCAATGAACATACCTGGCTTAATTAATATGCAAAATGTTTTCCATAATCCAGCACAGTATAATTATGCCTCGCTATTCTGGAACACGTTAGCTTTAGCTTTTTCTAAAGTACACAACACCTGTTTACTTTGTTTGCTTGTCTGCTCTTTTTTCCCCATAACAGAGCTCTAAATAATGTTCAGCCTTGAGTTTATATTGAATCTGGACCTAATCATTTGAAGCAGGATGTGAACTTCATGTCCAAGGTCTGGAAGGACATAGTTATATGACTTAAGGTGGACTGTTAAATAAAGGTAACCCTAATGAGACCTAACAACCTTTGTTCACCACTGGTTACGATTGCTAGACATGCTTAATCACTGAACATGTATACAGATGTAGGACCTTCATTTGATCCTTCTGTTGTTGCTGAAAATTTTTGAAGGAAATGCAAAGTCTTCTAAAGTTTGTAATTTCCACTTTAAAATGTCAGACTTGATTTGCCCTAATGACAAATGTATCAATCCTTACAAAAAATGTCCATTAACTATAATCCACATAATAATTCCCATATGTTCCTGCTGTAGCAAACTGGCTCAAATTAAGATCCTACATCTGTACATAACGGTCAAACAGGGGTATTTACTGTAACATGTCTAGTAATCACTGATTAACACTGACACTACGAGTGTGACCAGTGGCACTGAGCAAGATTTCCCATCATTCCTGAAAGAGAACGCAGAACATCTTGAGCGGGCACCAACATGGGGACTGGGATTTTTTGGCAAGTCCAACTTTATCAGCATAAACACGCGTTAACGAAAACAAACACAACCCAGACTGCTAATTACCACTTGGTTGGACCTCTGTCCCTATTCCTCATCATCAGAGTCAAAATGGCCACTCTCCACCACCCCCTCACCATCCAGGAACCTGTAGTAAACCTGTACCCTAATATACAACCCTTGTTGCACAGAATAATACGTTGACACATCTGTACCCCCAGAGATTTTTCAAACCCATTATTTCCCATGCAAAGTTACAAATTACAAAAGTGACACCAGGCTGGTATCTTCCGGGCCATGTGGCCTGAACCAACGCCAAATCCGACACCACTAATTGTACTAATTGCCTAAGCCCGGCCAACACTTTTCATTGGTCCGGAGCCTGCAATGTCACAGGAAGCTAATGAGAGTTAAATAATGTATGTGAACCCCTCTAATTGCACCATTTCTCATTTTGGTTACCAATTCTGGAATCAGAGGTGGGATGCCAAAATATTGTTGGTAATCATTGTTGTGCTAAATATCAATACCAAGCCAAATCTTTCAGGTAGACAAAAGATGTGTAGAGTTGTAGTTGAATCAGGTCTTGAAGCGTTGCCTTTTCTTTCCCTGGACTGTATGATCATCACATCGCATGTTATGGTCTAAAAAAGGAGGGTATAATACAATCATTTTGTATCATATGATTAATACAGTGTTACAAAATAAAACGTGTTGTGAGACTGAAAAGCAATCAATTCAGTGAAGAATCTTAACTTAAACATGGCCAGCATGGGTTAATACAGTACTGTATTTATTCTAGATGTGCCCATTGATGCATACAGTATCATCAGGTAACCAGTCTATTCTGGCATATGCCACCTGGGGGTGTGTGTGTGTGTGTGTGTGTGTGTGTGTGTGTGTGTGTGTGTGTGTGTGTGTGTGTGTGTGTGTGTGTGTGTGTGTGTGTGTGTGTGTGTGTGTGTGTGTGTGTGTGTGTGTGTGTGTGTGTGTGTGTGTGCGTGCGTTACTTCACTTCTGGCCGGTTTCCCATTCCAGCACACACGTGCCACCTCTCCGCCTAGTCCTATCAACAGGGAAGCTGTAATTTAGCAGTAAATTCAATAATCCAAATAGCTGAATATTTAATGGTATTAAAGCACAGCCTAAAAGAGATGTATTATTTATTTACTCCCTATGGAGTCGCCTCTATTCAGGCAACATCAGGTGGTCCTGTAAATATAGTCCATCTAACACACATGTTAAATTATTGACCAATAATCTATCATAATTCATGTCACTGAAAACGTAATAATGCTCACCAGGCCAGCTCTCTCCCCCCTGTGACCCAAACCTGCACAGGTAGAGCCCAGTGCCCTACAGTACCAAGGTGGTGCCAAGGTTACTATACTGGGAAACATATCAAGACTGAGAGCACAGTTCTAAAGCAAATTGTGTGCCACCCTATGGCCGGATGTGATGCAGCCTGGATTCAAACCAGGGTCTGCAGTGACGCCTCTTGCACTGAGACGCAGTGCCTTAGACCGCTGCGCCACTCAGGAGTCCATTTGTGGTGTTTACAATAATGTGAGACTTCACTGTCAACGCACAACACCATCAAAGCATATCTGTAGTTTCAGCCTGTCGCGTTCAGTGGGAGATACAGTACAGTTCAAGATATAGCATGTGCATTCAGGAAAAGAAAAGCAATTTAAGTAGCTGGTTTAGTGGCATGATTGGTAAGATGTTCTATTCTAAAGAAGATCTTGATAAAATCACTGTACTGTATAGCTTGGTTTACTGTAAGTGTTACGGTACTGTCAAGTGTACTGCCCTTGTTGATTGACCTCTCTGTGAGGATATGACCTCATGTACAGTTATGACTTCAGTGTTCTCAGATACTAAAAGAATGGGACATTAGATCTACAATATAAGTTGGCCTGTACTATGTGTTGTGTCAATACAATATAAAATCTTAATCAAAACAATAGTTGTCAATACAACTAATGCAATAATACAAATAGGCTAAAGAACGTTATAACAGAAAACATTTCAGAATATTAATCACATTATGAGATTTGAGCTATATTGTAATTCGTCAGGGATAAATATTCAGTATCCCATTTACAAGACAAATATAGACAAGTACGAGAAAAAAACTCACAAAAATATTCAATAGGATTAACAAGAGCATAACCTAAATGCTCCGTGAGGTGTCATCGATAAAAGGATTTGAAATTATTCATCTCCATAAAACGAACATCATGATTGTCATACCATCATTGTGTTATACTGTATCAGCTTTATCTGCACGTCAATCTAGCCAAATCAAAATCGGAGCTGTATTTTTCTGTGTTGTTGTACAGTAACACACGGTCTGCATTTAGACTGTAACAACCAGATTACTTAGTCCCCTCAGGTTACTGCTCTTTTAATAATGGCTGTCACTAAAGTGATGAACTTCCACTGTGCTTCAACCAAAGACACAATGTCATCTTCAATTAATTAATCTGCAATCAATTGGTTGGATTTCTCACGAAATTGGTCGACGCGGGATTCATTTTTATTTTCAATCAATAGGCTATTATACAATCCCAGTAGACTGTCACCGAATATCTAATAAGCCATATATTGAAGACTATACATGGATCCACATTCTATTTGATGTCACATTTGCCTAAGCCTATCCCAGAGCAGTTATGTCATGCAATTTGACAATGTTCTGCACCAGCTACTAATAGCACATTGTTTTTAGTATGTTTTGTGTCATATAATGTGTGAACCCCTTATCCGAAGGCAATCCTTTCCCAATTACTTAAAATATTCTCTGGAAGTAACTGCTGTATGACACAATGGATCTAACAAATCAAATAATTTGACTGCACACAAAAAATATGGAACACTTAAAGGGGCATGAATCCATGCATACAGTCATCTGTAAGGGAAACACAGCTAAGTTCTTTGCAGTTGATTGCTAAATCGTACATTAAAACAACAATTTGATCTAAGCCCCTGACAAGTGAACTAAATGTTCTGAATAATTTCACCAAAGAAAACATTTCTTGTTAATTTGGGGCTAATTATAGTCGTGGTAGTACAGGGAGTTGGTAATTTAAGCTCTTGGGCGCCGCTTGTCACAACGACTCCTTGAAGCTTCAACGACTGCCACCAATAGTGGCACACTTACTTAATCAAAATTAGCCCACAATCAGCAGAGTTCAAAGGGAATCCTGAGCACCGCTGGATTAAGGAACCGCCGTCATAGTACAATGACTCAGGCTTTTGTGGAAAGAAACTCCAAATCACATTGGTCAAATTACACTCTTTGTACATTATAAAATAATAACACCAGGGGTTTCCCTGACTGTACTCTCGTCGTTTTCCTCTGCAGGCCGAACACAGACAATATTAAGAGCATCAAACTATGTGTTGAAAGAGCATGAATTGCAGAACTTAATGTGCCAACACGAAGAGAGGATGCAGGTGAGAGCAAGTGGATGCGAACACAGGAGGGTTGAGAATACACTGTGTGTGTATATGACCACATGTATCAGCAGTACTTTGACACAGGATTGACCAACCCAATCCTTGACATAGTGCAGGTACTATACAGTACCCCAGGTCACACCAGCATCTTTAGAGGCTAAAACAATCACTTTCTCAACCACTAAAGGAATAGTGTGTTCCAAATAAGGGATTGAGCTCTTGACAGCTTTAAGAGAGAATACAAATGCAGACTCATGAAATGAACAGCTCTTGTAAGAGACCCTTAAGGTAACACTTTGGCACACAACAGGCAAACAAGTGGAGCTCTTGGGAGTTGGGGAGGGAGAGGTGGACCTTGTTTTGTCTTTCAATTCAACACTACATTGGAGCACCATATTGAAGGGCTGACAGTGGCAATATGTTCACACAGAGTGCCGTAATACATCTATTGCCTTTCAATGCTTCCAAATATAGTCATTTTGGATTCAAAGGGCACAAATAGTTTGGTGGATCTATAACAACACGCATGAATACTTCTTCATTTGTCCTTGTCTGAGGTAAAAAGGTGGACTCTTCAACTACACCAGGCATGGCATATAATTAATGACATTTGAATTCATTTGTTCATTCATTTTTGCGAGTCCAGTAATTTTTCTGGAGCATCTGTTTCAGTAAGAGTAAGTGTGACAGCTGTTTGTCTGATTGGACACTGAACAAGTGTTCCATTTGCAGTTTGCATGCTGTGTTGCGAAACTGAGTTTGACACATTTCAGTGCTGAGGAATTTCTAGTTAACTGCACATATTGTGCTATGGCCTTTAAATTCAAGAGCGAAAAAATAAGATAAATGAAAGTGCAACACTCCAAATAGCTGAAGAGCCTCTTCAGTGCAGATGTATCAAACGAACACATTTTCTCATCTTTTGACCCAAAAACTGGTGACAAATTCAAATTGTTGTTTAAAACAAAAGATAAGCCAGGTCAACTGAAAATTCCTTGCGGCTTTTTATGTGTCTCTGTGTACAGTATGCATGTGTGCGTGTGTGTGTGTGTGCATGTGCTCAGTTGCACCTTTTGTGGTCATTTTGAGTTTGACCTATAACCACCACAGTCCGACTGAATGGAAAATGTGTTTGTCCTCTAGCAGACCCACTTTCCACGATGCTCATCCTGTCAGTGTCTTTTTATGTTCACGTCTGCAGGTAGCGTTTCTGTGCAATATTTAAAGGAGTCAAACATGCTGTCCTCCCCCCACCCCCTTTTACCCCCCAAGTGGGTCCCTGCCTGGTGTTTTAGCTCTGAATAGCATTACCATCAGTCCAGTGTAAATAACATGAAGTGGCAACTCATAAATAGTTAATCATGCAAAAAATCCATGAAGCCGGTCCCTTGGCTTTTGCAAACACTGCACTGCTGGCGGTTGCTGCATTCCTGGAGGGACTTTGGGGGCGCCCACTGTTGGTTTGAAACATGAGTCGCACGGTGACGATTCACAGAGCAATTAGTAACAGGTGGTAAAACGCCACAGTAAGTTTTTCAAGGAGGGCTGATACCACACAGATAAAGATACCATTAAGTGTTTACACTGATTATCAATACAGACAGCCATGAAGATTAGAGCGTGCACATGTAGCACATGGGGATGTGTGAAACATACCCATCAGCCTGAAGTGTCCCCCCCCCCCCCGACGAATTGCTATTTTTTAGCATGGTGCCGACTGGTAAGATGCTAGCAAGGCAGAGGTCCTGGGTCGAGCCTCGTGTTAGCTGAATCAGGAGGAAGTGATACTCGCTAAGCAGTGGTGTAAAGTAACTAAGTAAAAATACTTTGAAGTACTACTTAAGTCTGTACTTATTTATATTTGTATTAACTTTTACTCCACCACATTCCTAAAGAAAATACATACTTTTTACTCCCATATATTTTCCCTGACACCCAAAAGTACTCCTTACTTTTTGAATGCTTAGCAGGACAGGAAATTGGGTAAATTCACACACTTATCATGAGAACATCCCTGGTCATCTCTACTGCCTCTGATCTGGCGGACTAACTAAACACAAATGCTTTGTTTGTAAATTATGTATGAGTGTTGTAGTGTACCCCTGGCTATCCATTAATTAAAAACAAGAAAAATCATTTAGTTTGGATTGCTTCATTTAAGGAATTTGAAATGTTTTATGAAATGTTCTTTTATTTTTTTATTTAAGTATATTTAAAACCAAATACTTTTAGACTTTTACTCAAGTAGTATTTTACTGGGTGATTTTCAGTCATTTTCTATTAAGGTATCTTTACTTTTACTTTTTTACACCACTGCAGCAAAGCAAGCAGCATGACGTCCTTTACAGTGATGCCGTGACCCGGATCTACAGTTGCGCTCAGCTCAACTCTGGGGTCGCTGTTGAGTAAGTTTGAGGGGTGAATGTAGCTAATGGGGATGTTTGAAACTTACTCCTCAGCCTGAAGTGTCACCACTTGTGCAACTGAATTGCTAGCTTTTCGCGTGGCACCGTCTGGCAAGAAACTTCAGGAGGATGGTCACATGTGCTCGCAAGGCAGAGGTGGAATCAGGAGGAAGTGGTACTCGCTAAGCAACAAGCGTGACATCATTTACGCAAGGACAGTGCTGATGACCACTTCTTTGGTTTTCAGTGCTGTAAGCAAATGCCGCGATTTGCTTTGAAATAGTATGTGCCAACTGTAGGAAGAGGATTCCTTGGTCTTATCCTGGTAGAAGTCCATGTTGTTTGACCAACACTATCTCATATGAGTTTGTGAATAGTTAAACGATGCTATATGTGTGTATTGAGCATGTTAGTGAGTGGTTAGTGTGAGGGTTAGGTAAGGTTAAGTTTAGGCATGGTAGCGAGTGGTTAGTGTGAGGGTTAGGTAAGGTTAAGTTTAGGCATGGTAGTGAGATTCAGACCACTGCCACTCACTGCTGATTCAATAACGCAAACAAGCGAAAATTCCCCAAAAGTAATGTGAATAAGTGTCTGTATTTCAATATCTCATTTCCATCCAAGGCAATAAACTTTAGGGAGTTAAAGACTACCCTAAACTCTGATCCAACAAACCATGGCCAACAAGAGGCAACCTGCTTTCCATATCAACCCAGACCATCCCTTGGTGCTCACAAAGACTGCGTTTCAACCCCCTGAAGCCCAAGCTGGACCTCCAGCCCATCCCTAGGACAGCCAGTCAGTCCCCTTGATACACAACATTATTTCCATGGCTCAACTGGATTTCCTCATTTACACAGTCTCCCCATCAGCTGCCTGTCTGCCTGTCTGCCTGTCTGCCTGTCTGCCTGTCTGCCTGTCTGCCTGTCTGCCTGCCTGCCTGCCTGCCTGTCTGTCTGTCTGTCTGTCTGTCTGTCTGCCTGCCTGCCTGCCTGCCTGCCTGCCTGCCTGCCTGCCTGCCTGCCTGCCTGCCTGTCTGTCTGTCTGTCTGTCTGTCTGTCTGTCTGTCTGTCTGTCTGTCTGTCTGTCTGTCTGTCTGTCTGTCTGCCTGCCTGCCTGCCTGTCTGTCTGTCTGTCTGTCTGTCTGTCTGTCTGTCTGTCTGTCTGTCTGTCTGTCTGTCTGTCTGTCTGTCTGTGTGAGGAGGGTAATTCCTCATGCACAAAGTCTCCCCATCAGCTGCCTGTCTGTCAGTGTGAGGAGGGTAATTCGGAAGGGAAGGGGTTATGGAACAGCTGCTCTCGCAACAGCCAATAATAATGCAAAAAAAATGACTAACCTTAAAACTGGGGAGTAAATTGGGAATGTACACAGCTTTGGCGGCCCCTCTCCTGTGAATTGTTTCTCTCCTGACAAGCAGCTCATTGCATTTCCCATCATGCATCTGATCGGTCATTCAGAAACACAAAACACAAATAAGTCAAGTCGACCATCTGCTTGTTAGCGGCAACTATAAAAGTGCATCTTTTTAATAAACACTAAAATTACTTTGATGGGCCAGAGACCACCTGAATGGAAAATCTAATATTTTATGTTATTTAAGTTGTGTTTCCGCCGGCTATTAAAAAAAGCATCATCTTTAATTTATTACAGCAACACACAATACTCGTGTCATCCTCATTTTCTAAATCAATAATCAGCACAGTATGCTTCATTAACAGTGACCAATCACAGACAAGCTGGGGATCTCATTTTACAACATGAGCATTACGAAGACATAAACCATCTGCTACTTGTAGAAACAGAAAAATCAAATTAATCCATTCTTATCATGCATTCAGATTTTAAAGCAATTAAAGATGTTCTCCGTCTAATCGCAGATGCAGAAGTATCTTGGTAATGAGGAAGGCATACTCTTCGGTGAACTTTCCAGGGTTCTCAACGACGCGTTTTGGAAACTTTACAACACTCGCACACTCCAGTGAGCCGTTAGTCCTACAATACAGATGTTGGCAACAACAATTAATTTTTTATTAAGCATTTAATCATTGTGCAAACCAAGAATTCCCATAATATGGGGCTAAGACAGAAAATACGGAGATGCCAAATCATCCAGTGTAATGTTGCCTTTTTTAATATAAGAAATAAACAGCTGCCACATAAACACAACTTGTTTTAAAATTATATAAAACAAATGATGAACTGCAATGTAGAATGTACCTTAATTAAGCTTGGGGAGAAATCAACTCCACCAGAATACAAATTTGGCTTTGGTTCTAACCTCTGAGGATATTTATGAAACCCATGGTACGACAGCTTATTGCAAGGTCTGCTCCAGTGTATGACTTTATAACATTATACAATGGAGACTGATGCTTTTTCCCTGAATGGGATCTCAGGCTCCAACTCTGTCTTGACTTTATCTTGGGATCTGGTGATTCACTGTATCAGATGCTTGTACTAAAGGCACAAGAATAAACTACATTCTTGTGCCTTTAGTATGAAATGGTCAAATCCGCCCTGAAGAGACCAACCAAACACATATCAACAAATATATTCAACAGAACGATGTGTAAAGAGAGTAGCCGAAGAGCGAGTAGTTGAGTTCTTTCCCTCTTTCCTAGCACAGTAGTCGCCATGTGTGCTCACTGCTCACCCTTGTGGTCCCAGTTGAAATTCATGAGGTGCCCCTTTGCCGGGGCTTCTCAGCTGGCGACTAAACCAGGCCCAGAGAGCAATGAGCTCATTGTTACGCTCCGACTGCTGCGCTCCATTTCAGAGCTATCAACAGCTGTCGATCGAGATGTCCTGGACTTCGTCCATCAATCACAGAACCGTCGTC
The DNA here is from genome assembly GCA_023634145.1 of Thymallus thymallus. Lineage (NCBI taxonomy): Eukaryota > Metazoa > Chordata > Actinopteri > Salmoniformes > Salmonidae > Thymallus > Thymallus thymallus. The sequence goes on along the minus strand of CM042415.1, from coordinate 12,358,789 downwards.
AAGAGACACAACAATAACAGTCAGCCAGATCCAGATATACAGCCCCAGAGTTAAAGCAGATGCAACAACAACAACAGCCAGACACAAACATGACTCAACTCCTGATGCTTCAAAGACACAGGCCTCATTCTTATCATACTATTGTCAAACTGTGACTTCCGTCATAGGTAAAGATGCCAATGGTAAAGCACTTGGACAAACTAGATGGAAATCTGAATGAATAAATTGCTCTATAAAGTAGTTTGTATTTGTATGCATGTTCATCTTTCCTGACGTTCAACCTCCACTGAGACAAAAATATTCTCCCATGAACTCAAGGAGGCCTTCACACATCTAATAGGGATGTCATGTCACATTATGAAAAATGGGTATTGTTAGCAAATAAATTGCTCTGGAGCCATTGTTATGGGTTCAAAGCTATCCATCACTCAAGCCGTGTTACACTGTCAAGTCAGAGAGAAACATGGAAGGGAATAAGGGTGAACTGAAGTATTAAGAAAGATGGCATTTACAAAAACATGCAGTTAGTTACGCCAATCAAATTATCTATGAAATCAATATAATATCAATTTCTCTGAAGAACAAAGTGCCTTAATAAACTTGAATCAATCACTCAATGCTCCCTATGGAAGGGACAACTAATTCAATGTTTTTAGAGTGCACTTTCAGTAGCCAGACAGATGCTGTTGGTTGCGACTGAAGGCCCACCTCAGAGTAGGGTGGCAGGTTGCCTAAAGGTTAGGAGCATTGGGCAAGTAACTGAAAAGGTCACTGGTTTCGAATCCCTGAGGAGACTAGGTGGAAAATCTGTCCATGTGCCCTTGAGTCAGGGTTGCTGTCAATGCTGGCTGTGACCCCACTCTCCGAGGGTGTCTCAAGGTGAGTTGGGATATGCAAAAAAACACATTACCATTTCACACCTCACACATGGATTGAAACAGGACAAATATAAGCACCACCTATTTGACCTTTTGAGATCAAACAAAGACCCAGGAAATACACTTAGAAAATGGAGATGTCACATACAGTGGGGAGAACAAGTATTTGATACACTGCCGATTCTGCAGGTTTTCCCACTTACAAAGCATGTAGAAGTCTGTAATTTTTATCATAGGTACTCTTCAACTGTGAGTGATGGAAACTAAAACAAAAATCCAGAAAATCACATTGTATGATTTTTAAATAATTAATTTGCATTTTATTGCATGACATAAGTATTTGATACATCAGAAAAGCAGAACTTAATATTTGGTACAGAAACCTTTGTTTGCAATTACAGAGATCATACGTTTCCTGTAGTTCTTGACCAGGTTTGCACACACTGCAGCAGGGATTTTGGCACACTCCTCCATACAGACCTTCTCCAGATCCTTCAGGTTTCGGGGCTGTCGCTGGGCAATACGGACTTTCAGCTCCCTCCAAAGATTTTCTATTGGGTTCAGGTCTGGAGACTGGCTAGGCCACTCCAGGACCTTGAGATGCTTCTTACGGAGCCACTCCTTAGTTGCCCTGGCTGTGTGTTTCGGGTCGTTGTCATGCTGGAGGACCCAGCCACGACCCATCTTCAATGCTCTTACTGAGGGAAGGAGGTTGTTGGCCAAGATCTCGCAATACATGGCCCCATCCATCCTCCCCTCAATACGGTACAGTCGTCGTGTCCCCTTTGCAGAAAAGCATCCCCAAAAAATGATGTTTCCACCTCCATGCTTCACGGTTGGGATGGTGTTCTTGGGGTTGTACTCATCCTTCTTCTTCCTCCAAACACGGCGAGTGGAGTTTAGACCGAAAAGCTCTATTTTTGTCTCATCAGACCACATGACCTTCTCCCATTCCTCCTCTGGATCATCCAGATGGTCATTGGCAAACTTCAGACGGGCCTGGACAAGCGCTGGCTTGAGCAGGGGGACCTTGCGTGCGCTGCAAGATTTTAATCCATGACGGCGTAGTGTGTTATCCGTCTTCAGGTCATTGACCAGGTCCTGCCGTGTAGTTCTGGGCTGATCCCTCACCTTCCTCATGATCATTGATGCCCCACAAGGTGAGATCTTGCATGGTGCCCCAGACCGAGGGAGATTGACGTCATCTTGAACTTCTTCCATTTTCTAATAATTGCGCCAACAGTTGTTGCCTTCTCACCAAGCTGCTTGCCTATTGTCCTGTAGCCCATCCCAGCCTTGTGCAGGTCTACAATTTTATCCCTGATGTCCTTACACAGCTCTCTGGTCTTGGCCATTGTGGAGAGGTTGGAGTCTGTTTGATTGAGTGTGTGGACAGGTGTCTTTTATACAGGTTACGAGTTCAAACAGGTGCAGTTAATACAGGTAATGAGTGGAGAACAGGAGGGCCTCATAAAGAAAAACTAACAGGTCTGTGAGAGCCGGAATTCTTACTGGTTGGTAGGTGATCAAATACTTATGTCATGCAATAAAATGCAAATTAATTATTTAAAAATCATACAATGTGATTTTCTGGATTTTTGTTTTAGATTCCGTCTCTCACAGTTGAAGTGTACCTATGATAAAAATTACAGACCTCTACATGCTTTGTAAGTAGGAAAACCGGCAAAATCGGCAGTGTATCAAATACTTGTTCTCCCCACTGTATAAACATTAGTGGAGACTCCTTACTGGTTTTGGAGGCAGTTACATTTTCTCGTGTGTAGTGTGATGGGAGAAAAAAAAATACATCGCAATATTATTTTGGACGATATTGTATCAATACTTTAACTCCAATTACGTAGAGTTAGTTAACGCTAGTCGTCTGTACCTGCGTCAAAACTCCAGTGTTTTTCATCTTATAGCTTGTTCTCCATCTTCTTTTAAAATATGGAGCCATGCTTTCAGCACTTTTATTGCCATGACTGATCAAAGCTCATTTTCTCATGCTCTCGCTTGTCTCTCTGCAGCAGACAAGTGGCAGCTTCATAAAAATATTACCCGCAAAACACCAGTCTCAACGTCAACAGTGAAGAGAAAAAGAAAAGATTAAGATGGGCAAAAGAACACAGACACTGGACAGAGGAAGATATGGCTTTTTCTTTGCAACTCTGCCTAGAAGGCCAGCATCCTGGAGTTGCCTCTTCACTGTTGACGTTGAGACTGGTGTTTTGCAGGTACTATTTAATGAAGCTGCCAGTTGAGGACTTGTGAGGCGTCGGTTTCTCAAACTAGACACTCTAATGTACTTGCTCAGTTGTGTACCAGGGCCTCCCACTCCTCTTTCTAGTCTGTTTAGATCCAGTTTACGCTGTTCTGTGAAGAGTAGTACACAGCATTGTATGGAATAGCCTTCATTTCTCAGAACAAGTATAGACTGACGAGTTTCAGAAGAAAGTTATTTGTTGCTGGCCATTTTGAGCCTTTAATCGAACCCACAAATGTTGATGCTCCAGATACTCAACTAGTCTAAAGAAGGCCAGTTGTATTGCTTCTTTAATCAGCACAACAGTTTTCAGCTGTGCTAACATAATTGCAAAAGGGTTTTGTAATGATCAATTAGCCTTTTAAAATGATAAACTTGGATTAGATAACACAATGTGCCATTGGAACACAGGAGTGATGGTTGCTGATAATGGACCTCTGTACGCCTATGTAGATATTCCATAAAAAATCTGCAGTTTCCAGCTACAATAGTCATTTACAACATTAACAACGTCTACACTGTGTTTCTGATCAATTTGATGTTATTTTAATGGACAAAAAAATTGCTTTTCTTTAAAAAACAAGGAAATGACCGCAAACTTTTGAACGGTAGTGTATAATTAATAGGTAAACAACCTAAATAAAACGGACAAACTGGATGCTCTCACCACTAGGGAGCTCTAATTATGGTCTACATCTTAAGCTAGAATGAAATTATCTTTCCTTCTCCAGTCCTGAATGCATTAATGTGAAGATGTGAAGTGCCTTCGTGGTGGGACCTCCAAGATGCAATTTGCTTTCATCAAAGCAGTTACTAATTGTTAAGTTGTGTTACTGTCCCATATTTACACAGTTGCTGCGCTGACTGAAAATTAGCCCCTTTGTATGCCTGTCAATAGAATACTGCATCAGATGGGGGTATTTCTCAGGAAAGTCGAAAGTTAGAACAGTCATTAGATCTCTTAGACTTAAACTAAAGGCCTCATCTACTCTGTTTTAACACCAGTGTTGTTGGTAAGGAACACTTCTGTGGCTCGCTCATCATCCATTATGCTGCACTGTAGGCTACACATGGATGACATACAGTACACTACTCCAGCACGGATGATATACAGTACACTACTCCAGCACGGATTACATACAGTACACTACTCCAGCACGGATTACATACAGTACACAACTCCAGCACGGATTACATACAGTACACTACTCTGTTCAGGACACACTAAAGGTGTGTAGTATGCTATATACGTGTACATACCTTCTTGCTCTGTATACAGTATTTTTCAACATCAAACACACACACACACACACACACAGAGAGAGAGTAACATGATGTTTCCCAGCAGACCTATCAATTCCTATGTGTTGCAACTAGCGATTCCAAGCTGCCATCAAAAATCCAAACAAGATCCGTCAGCAATTAAGGGAATACGGAGGGACATTAGGAAGACGAGCTGCAATCCAGCCTACTTCTACATTCCCTGCACAGCGGGCAGTGGGATGAGCCTGGAATGAAGGCACTCATGGAAGACCCACGCATACCCTGGGTCATCTATATTCCACCCATGCTATGGCAATATTGATATTGGCAGGCAGGCAGCTGATATTGGGTATGAAATGACACAATTAAAACAGGAGCCATTTTACTGTTATTGAAAACCATGTCTATTTTCCCCCCATTTTAAGAGGCAAATTTGATTTTGGAAGCTATGCACAGAAACCCAGAAAGAGGCATTCTTGTAATAAAGGAATTAATCTCTTTACATCAGTTTCGTTTTAGATTCGTCTGTCGATGAACTTTTATTAAGTGAGAAACTTTAGCTTTGTGATGTTCAATGTATTTATGCACAGGGATAGTACAAACAGTATGCTATCTGTTTTTGTAACAGTTAAGTGAAAATGTATTGTACGTTAATTAATCTTAAAATGTCTTCTGTTTTACACAACTGCACTCAAGTTGTGAATAAAATATATAATGACGGAGAAGATATGTTTTCTTAATCCACTATTGAAGTCATTGTTGAGGATGGGCAATAGGGTAAAAAATCCCACAACTAAAGAAAAATGCAAATCCATCCAATAATGTTGGTTTACACACAGGTTATATACCTTGGAAATAAAAGACCTGAGTGTTTTTTGGGCCATATGGTGTTCCTTTGTTTCAAAGAGGGGAGATGGCTCCACGTCACTTATGTTTCTGATTAGCAAAATGATTTATGCCACAATCACTAAAAAATTCAACCAGCAAATGCAAAAATGCATTGTGACTCCACCAGATGTGCACAATAAAACAAGATTCCCATTGTAATCTAGGGTACTTAGTTTATATGAAGCTAATATAAGGCACACTTGGATGTGCCAAAGTCACTCTTAAAAAAAAATATTTTTTGACTATAAATGATTGGAAATAAATTGTATGTTTTATGCCGGATGGCATGAGTGGGTTGATGAATTAGGAACAGTTTTGTACCCTGACTTATCTACAAGACAAACCTGGAGGAGATCACAGGGATTAATTGCTTCCGAGTGTGTGGAATGGTGCTTTCCCATTCTTCCCGGTGCATTCCGCGCCTAAACAATGATTAATCACCCTTTAACTATTCTCCAGAGGATCCCGACGTTTGCCAAGACCGGGCCTTATCCACAGAAATCCGCCTGTGCAGGTTGGGAAGGTACTTGCCAGGTACAGGGAAGGCAACCTGTCCTCATCCGTTATCAGATTAGAGAGGTGTCAGGGAGCAGGCACACAGGAGCAACGCTGTTGTTCCTTGCAGATCTCAGACGGGTCCCCTTCAACGTCACTCACTCCAAATCATCAGCACATCTCACACAGACGTGTCCAGCTTCCCTGGCAAGCTGTGAAGCGCTCCCGCCTTGCGCCAGAGAAGCACTGCTCAGAATCAGACCACGTGCGTTTTACTTTTGTGCTTCATTGTAAACACTTACGACAGTACTGTAACAGGTTTGTTTTCAGTGGGGCCTATTATACACTGTACTATCTGCTCAACTAGGAGCCAAGAGGGAACAATATTGAATGATTTACTGGGTGTCTGCTACTATCTACTGTACCTGTTGGTTGACCCATCTACTTTGTGACTCAAAACTCTGTTCCATGATCAAACACATGACACACAGCCATTGTGAGAATTACGCATCTATCTCGTCTATTATATTGTGTTAGGCCTTTAAAAGACAGAAGACATGTAGCTTTAGTACCTCTTCAGAACTCATATTTTGATTGGCTGTTAAAAGTACAATTGAGGGTATTCTTAAGGGTGTTTTCACATATGAAATTCGGTACCCTGGTTCGGTTTCCTGCTGCGTTTGTGAGAGTTCTAGAGAATTCTACTTTCACAAGACCTTAAAATAATAGTTTCAGGGTGCGATTAGTAAGACGTGCATTCTACATGACGTTAGCGAGCTAGCTTGTTTACAACGGGCAAAAATGTTTCACACGACTCGCGCCACAATACCTGGTACTCTGGTCCTGGATTTTGGAACCGGTACTCACGTAGGTCCAGGATTATTTTCAGCTAGGGTTTCTTTGCGTTTCACACATGCTTTATAGTGCGGATCAGGGTAACAAACGCTCCAGGATCAGGAACATAAGGTCATATGTGAAAGCACCCTAAATTAGCTTTAAAAAATGGATGATCCCCAATGATGTCATAACAAGGTCAAAGTTCCAAGAACACAGAGAGAAATGAGAATCATAGACCTTCACACTGAAAACAGGGGACAGGCACCCCATTTGTTAAAAAACAACATCAATAAATCATTCACTTTTGGCTGACCCAGGACACACACAAGTGGCAAGTTTGCTCTGGTCAGTTAGAGAAACGAGGTTACACTTTAATATTTGATGCCACCTGCAGCGAGTGACTGCTTGCACTAATGCGGGTGACAGATATACAGAAGGCCGGTCCCTTGCTGAATATTCTCATGACTGGGGTGCGTAAGTGCATGTTTTATCTCTATACCAACTCGATATCTCAAATGGATAACTTGTGTTGCCTCTCATTTGCATTGGAGGAGGAGTGAAGCGTGAAAGCTGTGGTGAAGGCAGGGACACCTCGCGCTAATGCTGTTGGAGTCTGCTCCCTCTCCTCTGGGGTTCCCACCACGCTCTGTGTTTCCATCTCTGGCTCAGCCTCACAGATGGACTGCACTGCACTGCTGTCTATTTAACGCTCTCCTACTCTCCATCTATCACCTGTCAAACACAATGTTAGCATTGTGCATTACAACCAAAGAGACAACATGACTTAGTCATAGGAGTCATGCGCGGCAGGTAGCCTAGCGGTTAGAGCGTTGGGCCAGTAACCGAAAGGTCGCTGGCTGGAATACCCGAGCCGAGAAGATGAAAAACCTGTCGATGTGTCCTTGAGCAAGGCACTTAACCCTAATTTGCTCCAGGGGCTGACCCTGTAGGTAGGCCGTCATTTTAAATAAGAATTTATTCTTAACTGACTTGCCTAGTTAAATAAAGGTTCAATAAAAAAATGTAATTACATGTGGCAAACATGATGTGTATTCTGCACGAACTGCCCCCTTATATCAAATAATTGACTTTGATATAGCAGATCTCCTATTGCCCACAGACAGCAATAATAGTGTTTTGTTTTTGATACAGCGTACTGAAATTAAGTTTGATCGCAAAGGCCAAAACATATTTTAAATCTTATAAAAGAGAATGTAAGAGCTCTGTGTCTTCTTCAAACATCCAACAATGCAACACGGTGTCTTCCTATAGAAGCACTTCAGTTCAGGGCTCTAAGCACTATTCCTCAGAGTGGGTCTACAGAAACGTGTGATCTGGAACTCTGTAATTATCCACTTGACAAGCTCTCCGTTGTTTTACATTGTGCATTAGTTTCTTTTGAATGTGTGACAAAACATGAGCATGTTTGACACATCTCAGAAATGTTAACAATGACAAAGTGTTGTTGTTCCCCAGAATTAAACATATGTTTTTACACCTAGACACACATTCTCACAGTGCTACAATATGCAATCTGTTGTATTGAAATAAAGTGAAAATAGATGTGAATGTACAACAGTGCTAATCAGTGTAATTTATATGTTCAAGAAATGCAGGGGGGGGGTGATAGACCTGTTTTTAAGAAGCTATGATTATGAGCTTTGGCTTAATAATTTCAGATACATAAGTGATTTTTCTCTCATCAAATAACAGGTTGAAAGAATATCGTTCGGGGCAAATGCGAACAAAAGAAACCCTAAGATCCATCACTGTACCCCCCCCCCCCCAAAAATCCAGCTTTCAATTCAGATATATATTCATCTTTTTATTTAAGATGAATATAAGAATCAGCTACTCAATTCCAGTGGTTCCTTTTGTCCTCTTTCGGAAGAACAACAATCTCAACTTGATTACCTCCTACTCTGTCATTACCTAATAAGATCCCATACACAGCTCCCACATGGATATTTCCCAACCGGAGACCCTTTCCCGGAGTGTTGATTGCACCTGGTGCAGAGGACTGTTTACGCAACACTTCCCGACTTCAAGGGCCATTCCGCCTGGCTCTAGCACAAATGAAAAAGTCTTTAAGGACTAGTTCATTAACATTTGAATCACTCTCTCTTTATATGTGGAATGTGGAATGTGGAATACTGTTCCGTGATCCACGCTATGGCAAGATGTCCTCCAGGGTACTGAATGCTCCTGGGTTGGAGAGGGCGATTGAGGGTTCATTATTGTAGCTGGATCATCAAGTGGAAAAAAGTAGAACCTTTCTCAGAAAACTTCACGGTCATCCCTGGCTGACTGAATAGGTACATATTTTCCACACATTCTACAAAAAACACGTAATTTTATATCCCTCATACTACTGTGCCAAATGAAGTCGTCTCTAAACTAACTGTAGGAATCGAAGATGACTTATCCTGGATAAGCTGTAAAACGCATCTTTCTTTTGATCAACTTGACCAAGCTGACACAATCTCCTAGAAGTTAAAGAGCAATAGCCTGGGGAGACCTGTGGCAAGGCAAGGGTGCAAAGTTTGGGCAAAGTTGTCCCTTTCTGCTCCAAGGGATGGCAGGTCCAGCAGCTGGCAGGTGCAGCAGTTTATCACAAACCCAGAAATAATTGGAAGTGACAACTGGCAGCACCACAAATGATTTATTAGTCTTTTACTCAGCTCCTAACCATCCTCAGGGCTAGAATTAATTATTTACCAACTATGTGCCTTCAAATCATTAATTCTTCTGTGTGAAGCCAAACTTCATTCCACTTCACGTGGCATTTGGGTGTGCAAAAAACTATGAGAACTGTTTCCCCAAGTTCTTTCTGGAAGAATTGTGTGACTCTCTCTACAGAATGATTATTGCAGTACCTCATACGGTCATCTTTGACCCCACACCCATGAGGTGATGACCTTAAGTACTACCAGTCACTTTCTCTACTCTTCTAGGCAAACTGACTCAAACTCTCATAAGTACCCTACCCACTTTGCCCCATGATCTTTACCACTAAAGCTATTGCAAGGATTTCTGTCAAATTTAACACGATTGTACTTAGTCTCTTAATCACATTCAGAAATGGAGAACAAACCTTAAAAAGCAGGAAGCAAAGCCAAAACAACAACATTTTTTAAACTAGGCATTTTTTTTGTCAGAATGGTTTAGGTTTTATGTATAATTAACTTGGTATGGTTTTTAAGTTTAGCGAGCAGCATTTTATTTATTATAGCTAAAGTTTTCTCATCCTTATAAATACAAAGCATATATAATGTTATGCCTTCCTATTATTAATTATGGAAATAACACAACAAAAGCATATCCTAAATCCATTACTGTTGTAAGCTAGACTTGTCTCAATAAATCAGCATCTACAATCAAAATTGAAATAATTTTTTATGCATAATGTATGTGCTTGTTGCCACAACATCTGTTCATTATGCAGAGTAATGCATTCTTGTAGTTTTTAAAAACTTCAGTCCTATAAAATAATCATAATGACTGCTTCATTATAGAGCGCGAGAAGACAGAAGTACATTTTACAATATGTTGCATGATTTACGGTTTCATCTACTTTATATTATTGTCAATCTCAAGTTTCAAATGAGAAGAGTTGAGGAAATGTCATTAGGCAGATGTTTTTCAAGGCATTTTATTTGTTATTTTGGATATTCTATAGTATTTTACATACCACACACTTGTCAACTCACACAAATACACAGTATGTAGACTCATTATATATTTGGAACATACTGTATATAATATATTGCTTCTATATAATATGTAAGTATTGATTTTGCCTTCATTTCAATGCTTGACATACGCAACTTAAACAATTCCTGTAATGACTAACAATTTAGATTGAGAAAGGAGAAAAACTTTTTTTGTTCTTTTTTTTTTTACATATCGCTCTAGACAAATCAGTGAGCCATTACAGTATATTACAAGGAATTATGTCTCTGTAGAGAATTCATCTTTGACATGACAACAAATTCAACCTAAAAGTAAGCAGTTGCAAACGGTTAAGACAGTTTTACGATTTTAATATCAAGTGGCATTTTATACTTCATATATGCACAACAGTCTCAGCAATGGAGTAGAAGTGATGAACGGGAACATCCTGTTGCTACTGTGTGTTGTCAGGGGACTCTTATCTGTGCTACACATAAATCAGTCTGGGATGATGCACCTCTTCCCTCTCAGTAGAACATGACAGCTTTCTTTCATGTTGCACTTTGCTATCTAGCTAGTGATGATCCCGCATGTCATGTACAAAGATGTCAATTGATATGAAGCAAAATGTCATCAGTGCACCTAATGCAGTGTTTCTTAAAAGATTCCAACCCCCCAAAGCAGACTCTTCTAATATTTCTCTACATGTAGGCTTCAGACAGTTTGGGAATATCATGTCATATTTAGAACCTCTATGCATTGAGAATTAATGCATGCCCCAAATTCTGTCTATCTGACAGCTGTCTTGATCACACAACATAGCTTTCATTGTTTTGTTGTGAGCCATCTAAATGCAGGAAGCAACAGGACACAGGTCTTTAACAAAATGACAACCAATAAACCAGCTGATTATCATATCCATTTTCCTCAGGTATTTAAAATCGTAAATAAATTCTGCAAGATTAGTCAGTAAATGAAGAAAATAGTTACCTAATATTGCCACAAAGAAGGATATAACAACATGTACATAGATCACACCTTAATGTGAACAAGACAGATGTGTCCAGTGTGACCACAGATTGTATGTAAATAGCATCCTTACAGGATAATTTCTCTGCTTCGCCTCAATTCAAGACAAAATAGCCTCAGAGGTGGATTTAATTTCCTTGTCTGACTTGATGTGAAAAGGCGATCCTACACTACAACAATGTGGCATCTAGATGCAATAATCTCAAATTAAGTCATGAATAATGTAAGGCATGTCATGAAGATAAATTAATAATTCAATAGATAAATAATTTACAAAATAATCAAATAAATAAATAATGACACACCATAAATAACGCATCAGATTAAATCATTCCACCAGGCAATCTCATGCAAGAAGCAACACAAACAAATAGCATAGCTATAGTCCTGCTTTTGTATTGTTTCAGAAACTAGCTTTGTGTTGCAGCTAAGATGTTTAACCGACAAATTATATTTGAGATCTTATCAGTATTTTAACTCCCAATATGACTGTTTTATTTGTCAAGAACTGCAACGCTGCTAGGTTTTTCACGCTAAACATTTTCGTGTGTATCAAGAATGGTACACCACCAAAAGATTCCAGACAACTTGACACAACTATGGGAAGCATTGTAGTCAATATGGGCCTGGGGGGGGGGGGGGGCAACTCAATATTAGGAAAGTGTTATCAATGTTTTATACACTCAGTGTAGACTAGATGATTATTGAAGTACGATGCTCATTATTACCAATGGTGACAATCATTCTCAAGGGTCCCTTTTAACAATGTCTCAGGATACATTTTGGCATTTACTTGTGTCACAGTAATAACCTGAAATGTTTTTTTATTTTTTTATTATTATTTATTTATTTTACCTTTATTTATACAGTTGTTTTCTCATTGAGATAAAATCTCTTTTTCAAAAGAGACCAGGTCCAACAGCAGCAGGGGGAACAAAATTTCAGACAAAACAACTTACATACACTAGCACAATATTGAACAAAACTATACACACATACAACAATTACATATTGCGTAAAGAAACACGAATGTCAAAACTAAAAAACAGCTGTCCTAAAGACAATCACACTCTTCTACGATATTTTCATGAAAGAATTCCAGGACCACGGAGCTGAGTAACTATAACTATTCCTACCATGACCTGTTCTAATTCTTGGTACTGTCAAAAGCAAGTTTTATACTGTATATACTGTCAAATCATACTTTTCCCCATACCTTTGGTCATTTTAGAACTCCCCTTTGGGTCGCAGTACGTTTTCAGTGTGCATATGCTCTTCACCCTGACCTTTGAGAGGAAGGTCATGAAATGGTTACTGGTGCCAGTGGTGGAGTGGCACCCAAGTCTCTGCCCCTCTTTGGGATGTCCCTCTCGCAGTGCCATCTGCCTGCCATCCTTAGTCTATCAAGAAACGGAACTAAAATCAACAGAGCCATCAGTGGTTTCCTTTCTGTCTCAAGTCCATTAATTACATCACCACCACCCTAGCCCTACAGTGATTATACAGCAGTGACAGTGCAGTGTACCATGTAATTCAGGATGTTACGTAGATCTCAATGATCTAACAAAATCGATTGATGGAAATTGTAGTTGTCTTAGATCATGGAGATAGGACAGGGAATAGGATGAAAAAATGTGTATATTTAATGCGGACATGTATTAGGTGGCATTCATGTATTAGCCTCAGGCAAAGCTAGTGGTCAATTGTAGGTTTCGATTTTGTAGTAGTAAATGTCACAATTTACACCACACAAGCACTGTGATTATAGTAGTTCATAAGTCACATATAACATTACTCTTGCTTAAACAAGGAATCAACATCATCACAGGTACTGCTTTGAATTTGAACGTTCTTTCAAATCAGTGCAGACAAATCCACCAACTCAATCCATTAAAATCCATTCACTCCTGATGATTGCAAACAATGAGGATGCCAAAAAAGGCAGCGGACACAAAGATTAATAAATAAAAAAACAAGCTGTACAATGGACACATGAATTGTTTCATTAGAAGCCAGTGTGCGGATGCAGAAACGCCAAGAAAATATGAATGGATGTCCGGGATGGACAAGCGCTTAAGATAAAACAGTAGAAAAATGTGCAACAGACAAAACAGGCGATCTGGAATGGAGGAGGCCCCTAATGAAGCCAGCTGGTCCCAGTCCAGACATGCAGAGGAGGGGGAAGGATTGATAGGAGGAGAGACCCAGGGGGGGCTGGGTGGAGAGAGAGAAAGCGAGGGAGAGGGAGGAAGACATGCAGGATGTATGGCCATGGAAGCAGCTCTATTGTATCAGTAGGCACCAGTAGGTATATTTCTTCCAAACTCTGGGAAAACCTTGAACCATGCCAAATACACCACGTCTGCTAATCGTGCTGCAATTACTAGCCTAATAGATGTTTTTTTTGTTCACTTTCTCCCTATACACAGCCGCCATGTTGTGAAAAAAGGGATAATTATGGGATAGTAAGGCAAATTTCACTGGCCATGGCTACAGCAAAATGTTTTCCCATTGACACAGCCTATTTCAATGTTAACTTTCTCTAAAATGTGAAATTGGTTTCAATTTTACATTCTGAAACATTAATAACACGTTATTAAAGTGAATAACCTATATAACATGTCTTTCTCAAAAAAACTTTCAGAATGCCCTTAGGTTTCAAGTACAGCATTAGTTGTAAATAGCAATGTTTCCAAATGTCTATGAAATATGACCTATAGTTAATTACAATGTAAGTGAAATATCTTTCCTTCCAATTTTTCTTTATTATGTAAAAAAATATACTTTTCTGTATTTGAATGGTGTGGGCGTACCCCAACAACAGAATGGTGTGGCCATATACCAGTCATTACAAATATTCCTGAAAGTAGACCTCTGATTGGCCAGCTTAGCTAATGACCCAACATAATATTTTGTATTTTTTTATTTAACCTTTATTTTACTAGGCAAGTCAGTTAAGGACATTTCTTATTTACAATGACGGCCTAGGAACAGTAGGTTAACTGCCTTGTTCAGGGGCAGAACACCTGATTTTTTTTAACTTGTCAGCTCTGGGATTCAGTCCAACAACCTTTTGGTTATGGGCCCAAAGCTCTAACCACTCGGCTACCTGCCGCCCCAACATCATATTCTATGAGGAAATAGTCTGTTTGGAAGTGGTGGGGTTTCGGAAGTGTTTTTCTCAAATTTATGTTTCGGCCAAAAATACGAGTATATGACAAGTTGACAAACATTTTTTGGTATGAGTTAAACGATTATTAGTGAGATTTTCACTGGATGGTTACTTTAAAATAATCACTACCACACTCTGTTGTGTCCTCAGGTAAACTATGTTTCCTCTGTTCCAAGGACAGAATACATGCTGAGTGGCAACTCACAGCAAGGTGTGTGTGTGTGTGTGTGTGTGCGTGCGTGCGTGCGTGCGTGCGTGCGTGCGTGCGTGTGCGTGTGTGCGTGCGTGTGCGTGCGTGCGTGTGCGTGTGTGTGTGTGTGCAAAAAAAAACCAATCTACAGCACAGTACTATACCTTACTAACATAGCTAACACAAGTTTTATCCTATCTCATTTTGACATCTACTATAGCCTATCCAATTACGAGACATTTAACTTTGTGAGACTGCAGTTAACTGTGTCTAAAAATATCCTAAATTACACAACTAATATTTACTATCAAACTCTTTGAAGCCTATATCAGCCTAATTGCAACATGGTAGATCTAACTGAAATGCATGATAGACATTTTCTTAAGGCTGTGCGTATGACCACAAACGTTTTCACAAAAGACAATTTGTCATGCAATAAACAATAAGCTCAAAAAATGTAAAGCAATAAAATATTAACAAAGGTAATCAAGTACAATTATTATTGTACTTATTTTGTCTGAAGAATATACCCAATTACATATTCTGTATTTCTAAAGGAATACATTAGCATCTATGATCTGAAATAGATGATTGGGTAAAACTGTGTTAAACTTTTCACCTATTGTATTGTCTCAAGAGGGGGAACAATGTTAAAACTTGTGCTGTTAAGTCAAAATTTAAATGGTATTCCCCTAAATTACAGTATGTCTCTCAATGCACAATTTCAACCATTATGCACTCGTATTTAACCCTTACAATGCAAGGACACAGACACATTCAAACAACTCAATAGCGGAAAACAAAAATGTATGTACTGCAATCTAGTACATATTCATTAACCCTTTACTGTGGTTGTAGAAAATGAAAAATGAGTCAAAGATTCAAATAGGTATTCTATGTGTTTTGAATTTGTGGACAGTCACAGGCTGAATTCTACTTAAACGCGAGGTACAAATTCATTTCAGCACACCAAGTTCTTTTTTATTTTTTGATAGAGCCACAGAGCAGCGTATTCACATATGCTTGCTTGTTCCAAAGTGGTTCTTACCCAATTTGCTGCAGCGAACCGGATCCTTCATTCTCACATTATTATTTTTCGTCTTCAAACAAACCTCCCCTTTTAAACTTCCTGCATTACGAAACATTAACATTTGGGCCTATGTTTTTTAAATTGAGTTTGTAAATCATGGGTCTATTACAGAACCATTTTCTAAATATATAAATGTTTTTATTTAGTGAAGAGCGTTCACCCTGGGTTTTCCGTAGTTAACATTTGGAACTCATTATTAACTGTTCATTTTACATGGATATAAAAACACAAACTTTTATTTTTCCTCTTAATTTTGTCAGATCACTAACATGCTAAACAGCTCATTTGCATAGTAAGGTTTGGTTTCTTTCTGTGACCAATGTCCTTTCACTGTTGTAAGGTATTCTCAGAAGAGGCACCATTTATGTAAGGGAATGTCCTATTCAATCCAACATGTTCACATTTTTCAACATATGGCATTACAACACATCACTACACTGTCTTCTTAGTCATAGATTCGTGCAAGACCTTTGATTACTGGAAGTGGTTTCGAGTTAGGGTCTCTCATGCGTACACACCACAGCGTCTTGGACTTTAATGACACTCAGTCTATAGTTGGCAAGTTGTAAATTATGCAAGACTGACTGACTCCTCCTTTCATTTAATTCCAAACATTGCTTGACCTCCACGACAACGCGTGTGAATTATTATCACAGCGTCAAGGAGAGACATTTGACCTCTTCAACTATGACAAATGGCCTATGACAGAGAATGAACTCTAGTGAGCCAGGGAGAATTCTGCCTCTATACTGTAGGTAACACGATTGACCAAGTTTCATTAATTATAAAATGATGTGGTTACATGCTTGGTTGCAACAAGATGGAGTGACCCTTTAAAGCTATTACTGAGCTCAAAAACACCTTGTTAAGGTGCTGGAGAGTGATGTCTACTTCATGGCAAGAAATTGAGCAGCTCACATGTTTTTTTCTCTCAACACCAGCCATGATTTGGTACTGCTTTGACAAACAATACTGTCTTATGATGACATCTTTGTGTTTCAGTGATGGGATCTCTAAAGAAACTGTAAACACATTGTAACTTTCAGCACTGCAATTATATTAATTATAATTCAATCCAAAACAACAATATACCTACGGTATAAACATGCCACGCTAGGGTTGGGCGGTATCCAGATTTTCATATTGTCATAACGTCCTACTCTCATCCCTGGATTTATGCTATTACAGGCGTAGTACACAAGGGGGTGCCAAAAAAATGTGCTCAAGTAATAGAGAATTTCAATGCAGGCTGCTAGCTAAATATGCTAGCGAGTGCAAACAAAAAAAAACTAATTGCAAAGACAGGAAATCCAGCTCATAAAGTTATACGTATATGTAGGAGCTACTGAATATCATTGTTGGTGAGTTTGAAAATTTACAAGCATAGGTGAACGAGACATTGTGCAAATGAAGAGTTTTGACGGATGCTTATCTGAAGGAAGAACAGTGCTGTGTATCCGCTGTGTGTGTGGAGTCGCTAACGCTTAGAACACACCGACTGCGTGGTCGCATATTGGTTCACCAGAAGTACATTCATTTCCAATGGAACGCTGCGTTTGCCTTGCAGCATTGCGTAGCAGAGTCAGGGTTGACAGAAATGGTAGCAGAAGGTGAATGTTGAACTTTTGTTGCACACATATCTACATGATGCTGCATACTATTTTGCGCAATGTTGCAGTCGGTGTGTTCAAAGTGTAAGGTAATGGTCCTGCCTGCTCTGCACAGAGAAGATGGGGGCTGAAAACAGAGCGAAAAAAAACGCAAGGTAATCAAGCTGCAGTGGCAGCTGTACTCATCCAAAGGGCTTTGACTTCTCAAACATAGCAGAAAGCTAACACGATATGATGCCCGTCACCTTATTAATTCAGCCACTTACTTAGATAACCAGCTAGTTACACTTAGGGATCGCTTTAACGCCTCATGTCCACCAGATGCATCGAACTGTTTACATTCCAGCAGAAGTAATTAATTGTCAGTGGAGCAGTCCATAACAGCTACGTTGGGGCTGCCACACTAGGCTGAGAAGCGTTCTATGTACCGCATCCATTCAATATTTTCAACTTGTGCATTGCTTTACCATGCAGTGGTAAAAACGGAGGTTTCACTCTGTTATCGCGAGGTTACAGACAGCGCATCCCAGTGCTTTCTTTGCAATTTCGGGGGATTTTAACCATGCATCTCTCTCTTCAACGCTGCCCACGTTCAAACAGTTCGTGAAGTGCCCAACCAGGAATAATAAAACTCTGGACTTGTTATATGCTAATGTGAAGGATGCATACAACTCCACTGCACTCCCTCCCCTCGGTAGATCGGATCACAACCTTGTCCACCTCACCCCCCTCTACAGGCCTATGGTCCAACAGCAGCCTGCAACCACCAGGACTATTAGGAGATGGTCCCCGGAGGCGAATGAGGCCCTACAGGACTGCTTTGAAACAACAGACTGGGATGTGTTCTGCGAGGCTCATGGGGAGGACATCGATGGACTCACTGACTGCATAACAGACTATATTAATTTTTGTGTAGACAACACTGTACCCACCAGGAAGGTACGCTGTTTCCCAAACAATAAACCCTGGGTCACCAGCGACCTGAAGGCCCTGCTGAATGAGAAGAAGAGGGCCTTCAAGGAGAAGGACAAGGACAAATTGAAATGCGTCCAGAGGGAGCTGAAGTTGCGGATTGCTGAGGGGAAGAGAGTGTATAAGGAGAAGATGGAGGACAAGCTGAGGCAGAGCCAGGTGAGAGAGGTGTGGAAGGGTATGAGAAATATCACTGGCTTCAAAAAGTCAAACAGTGGGCAGACGGAGGGGACCCAGGACAGAGCCAATGAGCTGAACCAATTTTTTAACAGATTCGATACTGGCCCTGTCCACCTCCCCCCCAGCTCCCCAGACCACACACCCTCACGGCTATCCCACCCCCACTTTGCTCACAGCACCTCTGCTGAGACAATCAGTGACCCCACCTCCGCCCCTGCCCCCCCTGGACTGATCCTCAACACCCCCCTTCCCCCCACCTCCCTACCTGGGCTGGCTTTCACCACCAACCAAGTGAAGAGAGAGCTGGAGAGACTACACCAGTGGAAAGCGGCGGGCCCTGATGGCATCAGCCCAAGGGTGCTGAGGGTCTGTGCTGACCAACTGTGTGGAATACTCCAGCGTCTTTTCAACCTTAGCCTGAGCCTAGAAAGGGTCCCTGTGCTGTGGAAAACATCCTGCCTCGTCCCAGTGCCCAAGAAGGCACACCCCACTGTCCTGAATGACTTCAGACCTGTAGCGCTAACATCCCACATCATGAAGACCCTGGAAAGGTTAGTCCTCGCTCACCTCAGACCCCTGGTGTGTTCATCAATGGACCCCCTGCAGTTTGCATACCAGCGCAACATCGGGGTGGATGATGCAATCATCTACCTTCTGCAGAGGGCCTACTCTCACCTGGACAACGCAGGTTGCACTGTGAGGGTCATGTTTTTTGACTTCTCCAGTGCCTTCAATACCATTCAGCCCCTGCTACTGGGTGAGAAGATGAGGAGGATGAAAGTGGAAGGACCCTTAGTCTCCTGGGTCACGGACTACCTGACCGGTAGGCCACAATTTGTGCGACTACAGAGCTGTGTGTCAGAACGGGCAGTTAGCAACACAGGGGCCCCCCAGGGTACGGTCCTGTCCCCCTTCCTGTTCACCCTCTACACCTCAGACTTCAGATATAACTCTGAAACATGCCACCTACAGAAGTTCTCGGATGACTCTGCTATTGTAGGGTGCATCAGGGGTGGGCAGGAGGAGGAGTACAGGAGCACAATCAGTGACTTTGTGTTGTGGTGTGAGCAGAACCACCTTCAGCTCAACATCAGCAAAACTAAGGAGATGGTGGTGGACTTCAGGAGAACCAAGGCACAACTGACTGCAGTCCCTATAAAGGGGATGGATGTGGAAATGGTTGAGTCATACAAGTTCTTGGGTGTCCATATGGACAACAGACTGGAATGGGCTGGTAACACCGGGGCCCTGTACAAAAAGGGCCAGAGCCGACTCTACTTTCTGAGGAGGCTCAGGTCCTTCAACGTGTGCAGTAAACTACTGCATACCTTCTACCAGTCTGTGGTGGCCAGTGCCATCTTTTTTGCAGTGGTGTGCTGGGGAGCAAACATCAAAGCCGGTGATGCTTCTCGGGTAAATAAGCTTATCAGGAAGGCTAGCTCTGTCCTGGGGATGAGCCTTGACACTCTAGAGGAGGTGGCGGAGAGACGGATCCTGGCCAAACTGCTGGCCATCATGGACAACGTCACCCACCCTCTGCACGCTATGGTTATGACGCAGAGGAGCTCTTTCAGTCACAGACTGATCCCACCACGGTGTGCCAGAGAGCGCTACAGGAGGTCCTTCCTGCCGGCGGCTATGAGACTATATAATGCCTCACCGGGGTGCCGTGCCGTCGGCAACATAGATCTGGAACTGTTGGGGTGCTAGGACCTAGTTTAACAATTATGCATCCATCCGTGAGTAACTCTGTTCCGTCAGCACTCATCCACTCAGGACCTACTTATTCATACAGGTCTGTATATACATACCCATGTACAGTTGTTATATTATATCACATGCAATATTGTAAGTAATTATTGGACCTAGGCATTCACTCAGGAATGCATATTAGTATCCTGCCAGTTGCACCTTTTCTCATTGCTTTTAGTAGATCAAATGTGCAATAAGTGCAGTTGTCTGTAATTAAACCCTGCGCACTAAGGACTGTATTTTAAGGGAATTACTATTATTACCCCAATGATATCATACACACATTTAGCTATTAAAGTATCTCTTCCTGTCATTTACCTGTACAGTTTGTGTAAACATGCAAGTATTCACTTATCTGTAAATATAACTGTATACCTAACTGTACAGCTAATTTAACCATGCAAAATTTTCACTTACCTGTTCATTTACCCAGTCTGTCTATTAAGTAAACTATTATTACCCTCGCTCATATCATACGCATTAGCTACTGAAGTATTTCTCTGCCATCAACCTGTATAGTATAGTTAACCATCCAACATCCACCAATGTATAGTGTACATATTCAGCCAACCACTCATACTATGCAATGTCCTTTTATAGGTTTATTTTTTTTTTTTATTTTTTTTTTTTTTTGCACTCCAGATATCCTGTATTTCTATACTTTTTCATACTGCCGCTCTATGTATCATGTACCGTGTATCTGTCTTTTGTGTACTTTCGTTGTGGCATTTTGCACCTGCCCTGTGTTTTGTTGTAGCTGCTTGATAATGAAATTTCCCCCCCGGGGGATCAATAAAGTACCTATCTATCTATCTATCTACACAGACGCCAACTAGCTAGCATTTAGCTAGTTGAAAAGCGAAGCAGGGGTGTGTCAAGTAGGGAAAATGCAGGCTAGACTTCTGGCAAAACAAAACACATATGCTGGAGGACATCAGGCCTAAGGCAGAATTTTGCGTTTTTCTTGCAGCATTTTTTTTTTTAACATATAAAAAATATTTATGCGTTTTGTAAACTCAGATCTCAAATGCTTCTTATTGTAATTTCTGCTTGGCATCAAACAAATGTTGTGCATCAGTTGCACTTTTCCACTCACGGCATTCTATCAGCAGCTGTGTAGCAAGCCTATTTTTCTCAGATAAAATGCTATCAAAAATACCATCATCATATCATCATATCTCTCATATCTCCAAAAATGTATTGATGCTATATTCCCAAGTTCTGGAGAGAATAGCAGAGGTGGGACCAAGTCACTATTAATCGAGTCACAAGCAAGTCACAAGGTCCGAGTGTCATGTCGAGTCCCAAGTAGAATGGGTCGAGTCTTGAGTGAAGTCCAAGTTGTGCATTCTAAGAGCAAGTTAAGTTTCAAGTTAAGTAAAAAAAGAAATATATATATATGCAACGACTTGTTCAACTACAAATATTTTTCAATTTATTGAGGCTACCTGACAGCCCTTTTCATTATTTTGTCTACAACACATTCTGATTATGTAATTCTAAAATATGGACCTTTGTAGCAGTGGTAAGGGCATGAAATCAGCAGAAAGCAAGATGGGTTCAAGTGCTCAGAATGTAGATTTGATGATCCAGTGATGAAAGTGCCGTATCATACAAAATATGTAAGTATATTTATCAAATATAAATGGGCAATAGCCCAAAAGAAATAGCCTCTATATCAGGCTTAACCTGTCATATCTGAACTGACACAGGTACAGGGAAAGACTGCACAGCCTCCCCCTGAGAAACCACATTGAATCTGTCTAACAGAGGCTAAAACAGGTAGCCTACAAGCACTTGGCCCCTTCCAGGACCATGCAATTACCCAATTGGCAAATACAACCAATAAACTGGCTCTAAAATGTAAAAGGCAATTTCCACATCCATTGTTACATTCGTCTTAGTCAGACATAATGATTATTAATGATATTTCATCACCATTCATACATGGAACAATCATTTTCTCTCATTCAATGTTCTGACTCCAAAGTGTGTTGAGCACAGGCTACGTAGCCTTTAACTATGTGCACTGTGGCGCTCGCACTCCTATTGACAGAGACATAGGACACAGACACACGGAACTCCGACATAGCCCAGGAAATATGAACAAAGTAAACCATACGTTTAATTAAATAAACCAAACTTCTACCTCATGAGTCTTGCAAATCTTAATGTGCACAATAAACATTGCGCCGACTCAGAGGGTAAGAAATGGTAGGCTAAATTAAAATGTATCATAATAAACATGAAACAAGTGTTGCAATAAACAGTATGGGGATGGAGTAATGAAATGCTAGCAATTATTGTAGGATTAGATAGCATATAGATTTACCACATATGCATTTAAATGTGTGAAAGCAACATCAAACACTTAGACAAGAGAACAAAGCGCTCTCCACTGCATCTTTGCCAAAATAATTATTTTAACTACAAATTCAAAATGTAAATTATAAATTTAAAGCAATTTTGACATACCAAAAGAGCAGTAGGTCTATGCTAGTAATTGTTGCTTGATGCCCAATTGCTGGTAAACAGTTCATATTGTTGATCGCCAAACAATTTTTGGAGCTGCATATTTATTTATTATGGCAATCTTCTCTCCCTACATTTTTAGGTTTGCACTGCACCCGATCCTATAGCTGTACAGCAAATCAGCAATCTGTTCGCTAGCTTACCCGACCTGTGTTAATTGACAGCTTGCTGGTCCAATCAGAGGGCCGAGTGTCCGTTTCACTAGCCAATCTATTGCAAAAAATGTTTTGCAATGGCGATCCTGCGGCTACTGTCTCTAGCTGTATGGAGAGTAATTCATGGAGACAAAAGGCTGAGGTCCAAACACTTAAACGACACACCCTCGTCCACTTACCCTCGCCTTATGCCCTTGCATAAGTCAGCGAAAACTTAAAAACAACATCAATGGAGACATCAACATACAAGTGTAAGTAAAAACTAATGCAAATAAGTTAGAAATTGTGCTACTAATGCACATGGCAGCACAAACACGTCTCATAAAAGTAATAATGTTTTGTTTGGTTAGTTTTTGGAAAATATTTTCCTTCTTCAGAAGTTCCAGCTATGCAGGCTAACGTTAGTTAGCTAGCAAATTAATTAGCTATCACACAGAAGGTGTATATTAATAATTATATAGTTAATGTAAATAAATATGCAATCATAATTGACTGTAGCGCATATAAAACACACACAAGTTATCGTTGGCTGAAAACACAATTATCGCGGGAGAAAGGAGTGAGGAATTTCCGGCCAAGTGTGGTCCATTTAAAATAATTCCTTCCTCCCTCGCCCTGCAAGTGTACACTCGTCAGACGTCATGACACGTCATCAGAAGTGGCCACTTCATTTGAGGGCTGAGGGGATTTTAAGTGTTTGGACCTCAGCCTCTGTGCCACAAAATGAGTGACAAAACCTGGGCAGGTAATGTCTAGTCATCAGTCTCAAGTCAAAGTCAATTATCAAGTTGTTTTATTTTAGTCTCAAGTTATCAAATTTCAATCAAGTCCAAGTCATGTGACTGGAGTCTACAACTGGAGAATAGAGTGTAAGTATGAGGCATCATGGATGATTTAGTGGTGTTATTGGCCTTGCAAATGTTTGACAAACTCCTCAAACATCCCATGTACTCCCTGGGTTCCTCCATCCCATCAAAGCTTTGGAACCTAAGTGATCATTAGGCTAAATGAGGAGCCCCTCTCGCCACGCTGTTCGTCTGGATGGTAATGGCACTGTACTCTCCGCAGGATTGTCATAGGAGGCAGAGTATGGGAGGCTGCTGGGCTTTCAGCACACCATGCCCCTGACTCACCCGCTGCCTCCTATCGTCCCATTACTCTATTGAATGCTGGTATTAAAACAGTAGCTAACAACATGTGTTCCAGATGCTGTGAGATAGATGCATGTCCCCGGCTTGTTAAGCATGCATTTAGCAGTTATCTTTGCGCTTAATTATTCAGATACTACACTGTTGTAAATGACTGCGAACATGACAGAAGTAAATATCAGGGGCTACAGTAACAATGGGTTTTAAATGTAGCATTCGTGTCACTGTCTGCGATGACACTGCTAATTAGACTGTGTAGAACACTGACAGATATTATGAGCCAGGCCAGATATCAAAACAGGAGATCCTTTGGGGGAAATTGGGAGGTTTATGGTTGACTGTAAACTCTAGTACAGAAACAAGAATGTGTCATACAGCATCTCTAGTACATGTTTTACAGTTATCCTCTTGTCTAATATAGCTACCAAATATCTCTGGACTTCAGCTACTACTTGGGTTCCAAAAATCAACAAAAGAAGTCAGAGTCTCTGGCCTGGAACTATAACCTGAAGACCCCGAAGGTCAACTGCTGGTGTGCTTGGTGCAGCATTGACCATCATCAACATAGTGAGAGCACTGGGATGTTTACAAAGCCCAAGAGGACACAGTTGATGTCACTCTACTCACTACAAACACTGTAGACCGGCTTTCTCAGACTGAAGTATGTAGCGAACGATAGAGCAGCGGAAGAATTCCGTTTGAGTCGTCAGGCAACTCTGGTTGTGTAATGTGAGTATAGTGCACAAGAGAATCAAGCCCTTGCAACCATACTGTTAGTACAACAAATCTAAATATAGGCCTACAGTAAACAATAAATACATTAAATTACGATATGCTGACAGAATTTCTAACGCATTTCTTGGTTTGGATTGAATTCAAGGACTGTGTTTGTTTAGTGTGTATTTAAAAAAAAATGTAGATCTCATGAAACAAAGCGGCTTTTCTGTAATATATTTTTTTAAACACTAGCAAAGAATGCATAGTTCCATAATGTTCAATGGAAACTGGAAAAAATAGCCATTTTCGAAATTGCAGGAAACAAAGCATACAACAATGCATTGAGTCGTAAGAATGTTGCAGACAGAGGCAAAGCAAAGACTACAACAGGGGATGGCATTGTCTGAGGATCATACAAGACTGTGTACAGTAGGTGTGTGTTTCTGAGTGTAAGTACATTGTTAAGACATCAGCAACAGAATATCATTTGTTTGGGTGAGGGGGGAGAAAGCTGTCCTCTGGGGAGAACAGGAGTCAGAGTGCTGTGTCTGCACTGAGCTGGTGTGTGTTGCCCCGGTGAGAAAACACTGACGGAGGGGCGTTTCCAGGGGGTACAGAGGGGTTGTGTTTTTGGGCAGGATGCCAAGTGGGCCCTTTGAGGCCTCAGTGAGGGCAGAGTCTACAGAGACCATACTGTACCACAGAGACTGTCTCGCCTGTCAATAGGACCAGAGCCACAAAATAGTCCAGTTTCACTCTCAGTCTAATGGAACAATATGATATTCATATTATCAAGATGAAAACATTCACAGAGCTAATATACCTTACGCTGACAACTAATAAGACTTTACAGTCTCCTTACTTACATTTTAATTCCATTTTATGGCAATATGTTCTTTAAATGAAACCAACATTAATCCAAAGTACATTGCAACAACTCCTCTCCTCTATATGTTGTGAAGGAACATGTTAAATAACATGAAATGAAGCTGCCCATTTCCCTATTGTGTAGTAACATCTCTATTTACCATCCCCATGGACTTGCACTTGACAGCGAGCAGCTCTAGAGAGATAGATCCTTCCACTGACTCGCAGGGAAATCACCTCGTTTGTTTTATGTTAATCGACTCCAATCGCTCCCTGCTATTGTTCCTTTATTTCCTCGGCACCTGTCCTTGTGAATGCATCAAAGATCTCTAGCCTCGTTTAGAAAAAGAGACCCAGGCGGTCAACCTCATTGAGTTAGATGTGTGATCAAATAAATTTACAACAAATAAACTGACACATTTAAGATGGTTTATACAGGAAGTGATTGTAACGAATGCCCCGCGCAGAGCGACGGGCCCTCCTCCTCTCCAGCGATCATCCTCGCCGGCGTTCTAAACCGGCGGTCGGGGGAAGATGGTAGCAACACCCTGATGACCCACACCTGTTCCACATTGGTCACCAGGGTCACTATTTAACCTTGTGTATTTTGTTTCAACCCTCGCGGGTTATTGTCTTTGTGTGTTGCCGTGTCCAAATTAAATGTTAATCGTTAAATCTATTCATCTCTGTTCATCTTTCACCTCTTCTCTCACTTTCACCCCTCGCAATAACAAAGTGATGTGCTGATTGAGACTTGAAACAGTCCTGGATGTATTTATTTTTAAATCAAGATGTCAGAAGGTAAAAAAAAAGAAAAGAATGAATGCCCACTAAAAATAATGAACGAGGTGTGCAAGTTGTCACGAGAAGTCACAAATAGCTTTGGGATCTGTCAACATAAATTTGACGTACAACATTCAGTAGATGTTAATGATCTGTGGGTGGTTGTTGAGCATGAAGAGACAATTATGAATGATTCTATATTCTAAAGCAATGAACACCTTTGTACAAAAGCTAACACATCATACCTAATAATAACAAAGAAATATCAAATTAGTCATATCGTCTTTAACTTGAACTGCATAGGTTAATCTATTGTTAAATGTTAACTGCATAGGTTTGTATCTTGTTGTAGAATAATGTTTCTGTAGAATAATTTCCTGGAATACCAATTGAATGTAAATTATTTCATTTCAAACTAAAGTAACCACTATTATTTGTCTTCTATAGAATTGTACATGTCATGTAGGCTAATGAGGCAAAGAGAAAAGTCGGGAGGTGTAACTGTTGATCACGGTTGATTCTGTTGATGTCCCCTGCTTTGCTTGCTTCCTCAGCAACGTAAGTCATGCTGTGTGAGAGACTTTCCAACCACCTTCTCTATTAGGGAAAACATTCCCAACCTGTTGGAGGTGACAGAGTTAACACAAATACACACAAATACCTCCAACTGAAATAATAACTATTGTTGAGCAGAATACCAGAGCAGGTGCAGAGACACCCACTCTTCCCTCCCTCCACCCCACCGAGCCCCCGTCGCACACAGATGTGTCCCATCAAAGGCTACCCACAAGCCTCTCCACCGTGGAACGCAAACCAAGATAAGGACCTATTCAAACAGAGGGACTCACTTTAAACCATGCACCTTGCAGCATATCTTTCCTTTCTCTTCACAATGCACACTTTTAGCCATGGAACAGTGTTTTTTTTTCTTTTTTAGGTCACATATGGTTGAGCGCTGCGGAAAAAAACATGCACACTTTACGCCCGTGATAGGCGTTTGTACATTGACAAGAAAAGCTGATAATGCCAGAGCAGTGTTTGAGCGCAGAGGAAAAAAGCGAATGATTGAATAACAGTAATTAAAGCAGTTATTCGTTCGGCGAGCACCTGCATGAGGGATGATATTGCTCCTTAATTCAGCTCAGTTTAACTTCTCTCTGCCGGTGGTTCCAGCATCGCCTCAGTAATCACTGATTGGCATTGAGCTGTTCACACGAACAAACTGTTTACTCTGTCATCGCCTGTTTCTCAACACCGCCTTGAAGGCCTGCTCTAAATACTACACTTTACTGTGTACTGTATGCCTCTATATGCTTTTGAATGTAGACTCAAACAGAAAATAGTAAAGTCACAGTACCTGGCTGTTTCACGTTTCTTGGAGCAACGTTGGGGCAGACCTTTCACTCTCACGGTCTCTAAGGACATCCTCCAGTCGTGCCTAAGTGGGGTCAAATCCCAGAGGGCATTGTGTTATGATACTTTAACCATCCTCTGTTTGACTGGAGGATGGAAATAAGCCCTATAGTTGTTATGTAGTTGTGTCTACGCAAAGTAATCTACCATTGTGTGGCATATTTAATGGTAAATATATTAAGACGCTATACTCAATATTGAGGAAATAGATGTGCGTCAACAGTCAAACAAGGTATACAACAAAGTCCCCTTAAATGTTTTTTCAATAGATAGACAATGAATGTGATGGTACGGTTAAATACTATAATGATATTTATTTTAACTTTCAGTTACAATTGATTACGTTATAACCATTTTTATTTATAATCATTAACTAAGATAATAATGTTATACTTGGTAAGTTGGATGATTACAAGTTTAGCCAATTTACAGCTAAGATATAAGCTCACTATTCTAAATGGTACAACAGATATCAGTGACACATTTGAACTGAGCAACATAAACACACACACACACTTGCATATACGCACACATGTCTCACATCAATATGTGATGTTGTTCCATTATTGTTATGGTTTAGAAAGCATGTGAAAGAAAGAGAGAGAGAGAGAGAGAGAGAGAGAGAGAGAGTGAGAGTGAGAGAGAGAGAGAGAGAGAGAGAGGGAGAGAGAGAGAGAGAGAGAGAGAGAGAGAGAGAGAGAGAGAGAGAGAGAGAGAGAGAGAGAGAGAGAGAGAGAGAGAGAGAGAGAGAGAGAGAGAGAGAGAGAGAGAGAGAGAGAGAGAGAGAGAGAGAGAGAGAGAGAGAGAGAGAGAGAGAGAGAGAGAATGAAGTGAATGAGCAGCTGTAGCTGTCTTCCCAATATTGACTCTGCTCCACAGAGTGCTATTGCACAGCCCTTTGAGGAGCTATCAAACACCCGGAGATGGTCGCAAGATTCCTCCCTGTAAGCCACAAGGTTTTATTTGGGAGAGAATACCTTCTGTCTATAGGATTTGCAGCTATTTCATTTAGTTCCGTCTGTTTTTAAGTTGAAAACGAGAGGGAAAATAAGCGTCTATTGAACAGAGCATGTTCGTGCATCATATTGTGCTTGACGTAATGTAGGTCAGTGTTCTGCAGAGCACCAGATAAGACACAGGGAACAAGTGTTGTGTGTACTTACAAGCAAATATCTGTCAAAATAGCAATTGACAGATCTACAAAAGCATTTTGGCTGGAGAAGTGTTCCTTCGTCATTAGCATTTTACAAAAAAAGGCCAGAGATTTGGGCCTATCTGCCTCCATTCGCTGGAAAGCCAGTCTGGCCCAGGTTGTTATCTGTTCAGTACAGAGGTGCAGCTGTTGAGCAAATGGATTTGCAGATTTTTAAAGGGAGATGAGAGAAAAATAGGGAGAAGAATCAGGTCCTCACAACCCTCCCCAAACCGCCATTCAGTGCATGTGTGTTTTTGTGTGTGTTTTCTTATAAACCATACCTTCTGTTCCCACATTATTTTTGGAAATGGCATTAGACAAAAAAAGCATGAAAAATGCTTATTCTCTCTTTCTCAGTTTTCTTTATTCACTTTCCAGTCTCCCGAGGGCCCTTTTCCTGAGCAGCCGCCATCACCGCTGCCTGAGTGGACTGAGGGAGCCGGGGAGAGGATGGGGAACAAATGGGGCGCTTTCGGTGGGGTAGGGATGTTGCTGCCTTTGCTACAGCTTCTGGCAAGTGCCTCTCCTTTGTCTAAAGCAATCCCGCCATGGCTAACACAGACACACACACACACACACACACACACACACACACATACAGACACACGTGGAGGAATTCTGGCCCTAGTCAAGGGCCCCGATGGGAAAGTCCCCCAAGCCATCAGCAGAGACACAGAGGGTGGTTGGCTTTGCTGAGCAGAAGTGTACGTGTGTGCACACACACACAGAACTCAGACACACACAAACACAGACACACACCGTCTCTCTGCTGTAGCTGCACGCACAAACACACACTCACACACACAGTCCCAGGCTTCACCAGGAGGGGTCGTATTAACAGAACGGTGGATAGGATGAGTCTCCTGCAGAGCAGATTGAGGTAAACTCCCAACGTGGGGGGGTGGGGTGGGGGTGTGGGGTTGGGGGGGGGGGGGGGGCCTAATCCTGAAGACAAGCGTTCTAACCATGTCAACGTGTCTCTAACTATCATACAAGTTCTACCACTGCTAACTAGTCAAATCATTCAAATTGATAGCTATTGCTTTGTAATAGTTTCCCTTAACATAGAAATTAGATTAACTGTTGTCAAAGCTATGGCAGACAATGGATATTAGGCTACTTTGCATTTGTTATTGATACTGTATATTGAATAATCCATTGTGTTGTTAAATGTTTACAGAATTCTGGGGGGCTGTAGCTAATAAAGGTAATGACTGTATGTGTCGCTTTGAAGAACAGTTAACAAAGAAATCTATAATCTAATTAGAAGCGAGCCGCATGTAGGTGTCTCTTAATTTTATTCATCAGTTTATTTTCAGAGCCATTACTGCTTTTTGTCTTGTACATCTATTAAGTGGGCAGCTAAAGTAACAATTGTTAAACTATTGTTAAGACAATTTAAAACTCAAAGTTGTATTTAGAGAAGATAACAAAAAAATATCACCAGACTATAATTGCTATTAAAGTGCTTAACAATTCAGCTCTTTAGAAATCATATTCAAATGTGCACCAACATCTAAGAATTAAAGAATGTAGTTAATCATGTAGCTTCAGCTTGAGTTAGGTTAGCATTAGCAATTGCAACGTTAGATGCTAACAAAGGTGAATGCACCGCAGTAATAATTTCCTCAGAATGTGTGCGGTGAACGTTTTTTGGCCTTCATGGGGGTCTAACAGATGCTGTCTGTCCGCATGTTCCTCCTCTCTGCCAGAAATATCAGGCCGGGAATTAGTGGAAGCAATCTATTATTTAACGTTACAAGTGACAGTTCATATGGTACTGCAGTAAAGACCTACAACAGGAGTGCATCTTGATGTTAAGGATCCAGGCAAGCCCGAAGCCATCGCCTCTTCCCTCAAAGTGGAGGAGGGGGGAAGAGAGAGAAAAAAAAACGACAAACACCAACAAACATAGCCTGTTCCTTAGTACTCAGCACTCTTGGTTTCTGCCGAAGAAAAACTCCAGTGCAGTATAATGACTTTGCATCGAAACAATAAGAAATAAATACCTTGGAGCTCCGCTATTAGTCAACACTTAAAATCTTTTTTTCTCCCCTCTTAATGAGCCTCTCATTGGAGGGAGCTTGAGCGGTAACGAGGGCCGCCGTTTTGCTCTGCGGCGTTTGTGAGGAGAGTGTTCCCTGTAATCACGCGGCGGCTTGAGATGGAGGGAGACTGGATTAGCTCCTTTGCCGTATGTGGAGTGTTTAACATGGCTCTTCTCTTCTTCACTAGACAAACACTCACTGTCATTAATTTCATTTGCTTATCACAATCAGCCCTCATTCCCTCCCGCCCCAAAAAACCCTCAATTTGGTTGTTTCCTGCTTCTCGTTTCAGGCGTCAATGCAAATTATTGTTACCCGCTGCTAAGAATTACCAGGTAAAGAAGCTAAATGAAGATGAAGAATTGGAAAATGTTTCCAGTTGGAAGAATGTTGATTACCAGGCTGTGGTCCTGGAGGATTCCCCACTATTTCTCCTCATATTTTGGGCTGCCTCACCCTTCCCATTCCCCCCTCGGCTCTCCAGGGGCCCGGAGAAGCAGCTTGCACTCAGCACTGCCAAAAGAATGTATTAGAGCAAATGGTATTGTAAGCCCTATGGAAGGCATACCTTATGTAGAGATTTAAAAGATATTAGGAGGATGGTGCGGCCGGGAACCCAGGTGTGCCTGGTAATAGCCATTGTCTTGTGTGTGTGTGTGTGGGGGGGGGGGGGGGGGGGCTCATCATGCCAGGAAGGAGAGGCGAAGGAGAGGGGGTACAGAGTGAACCCAAGGCAGCGTGACAGGCTCTGCCTGGCAGGGAATGTTTCTATGTAGCTACCGCACTGCACTGCACTGTGGTGGAAGCTGCACCAATTCACAGCTTTAGCACCATCAACACAGCACAATACAAAATGATCCTGTGATATGGTTCTACAGTCAATAAAAGAAAAACAACCACAAAACAACCACATTGTGATGAGATGCTCAATGAGACAGTATTCAAGTGAAACCCGTGATAAGCATAGTTTTATCATAGACAAAACTTTCCGCTAGCCAATTCCACCTGTCTCACAAACCACACTTTTACTTTAAAATGTAATAATGATTTAAGCTTTTCTACTGATTGGAACTGTTTTTGGTTCCTGAAATACATAACAGTTAAGTATAGTATGGTATCAACACCTTATCCACATTATGCAGCTCAATTATTCCATGTGCAACACCTGCAAAACAAATTTGGCATTCAAATTTGCTAAGGATGATCAAACAACACCGAAACACTGTCATTATTTCTCCCTCAAATACAGCAGTGAAAAATGACTTGTTTTCCCTAGATTTACCAAATTAGCTATTCAGCTGGAAGTAAACTCCATTTTATAGGTTTCATTTACTTCATTTCCCAAAAGTGTATTCAACTGTCATAGCAAAAAACCCAGACATAAATGTGCTTGGACCCACAAAAATCACACCTGCCACAAAATTTCACTCTTGAATAAAATACTCCAAATGGAAGTTTTCAAATGTGTCTAAGTGTTAGCCTCAACATTTAGCGAAGACGACTAAGTAGATAACTCCACAACAGTGACAACTGTCCTCACACTATGTACTGTATTCTAACCCAAACCAATAGGTTTCTCAACTAAGATCCAAATCCTTCTGAAGACACAACTCCCTCCCATCTGGTTTGGGGGAAAATAACAACATTTATCTAGCACTGCACCGCTAAGCTAGCCTTGCCCTCCAACGTTAGATAAAGAGAAATGGGGGCTAATGAATTGCACCTCCCTGGATATAATTCTGTAATAGCTATAATCAGGCCGTTCCGAGTCCATGAATATACATGGGCGGCGTCAGCTGCAATCCTGTTGGTGGTCAATATTCTTGAAGCCCTGCGAGTTTGGGAATATTCTCGCCTTCCTCTCTTCTTTAACGTTATCAGGTAACACACACTGGCATTAAATCCCACAACATAATAAAAGCTTCTTTCTGGAAGCCTTCACAGCAGACAATGTGGCTCTCGCCGAAAGCCCTTTAAGTGTTCGCGTTTTAATGTCATTACGGCACCACGAAACACGCAGGCCGGGCAGAAAAGGCACAGTTTGAAAAGAAAAACCCAACACAAGACCTCAAGGTACATTTGCTCAGAGGAGAGACAAAAAGGTTTCAGCAATGGCAGAAACAAACGAACGGGTTTATTACGTTCGTGCGGTGAATGGCAGAACAACGGCTGCAGCCATCCCCACTGACAGCTTCTAAAGCTGCAGATTTGTGCCCATTAGTCACACATTTTAGGGAGAAGGTGGTTTCTAAAGTGCATTGATAGGGATTACAGTTCTATCCTTTCCTTTCTTTCACTGCTGAAACATGTGGTTGATTTCAGAGCCGCCAGGAGGTTCCTCTAAAGAAAAGAGTGGGGTGGCTATTGTATTTGTTTCTAAAACGGCAATCCATTGGATATTAAGGGGCTTAATCTGTGATTAATATTTTAATGATTCAAATAAGCAGAGCATTTTTAAGTTTCATCATCCTACACTGTAGCATTACCCTTATTTACATGTGTCTGGAAAAAAATAAACAACTCATTTGATTTAGATTACATGTTGGGACTTTGGTATTATGATTACACCAAGAAGGATTTGAATAATCTGGAGTCTATCGAGTTCAAGATATTTTGTAATCGTAGATTAGTTTGAACAGAACATTCTAAACCATGTTCACAAAAGCTAGGATTAAGGCAGATAAGGGTTTTTGTCAGTGAGCCCCAAAGAAATGTTTTAACTTGTAAGGCCTTGGCTTTGCTTGATTGGACCCTTCACATAACTAACAAGCCAGATATCTTATTAATCAACAAAGTTTTGTTTCAAGTGGTTCAAACTGAATTCTACACAAGCAGTAATTTATTATCCAGGTCTCTATCTTCTTGTCTAGCTCTGCGTAGCATCATCAGTACAATGAAAATAAGTCATTAGTAAAAATAGTTAACAATTAGTTAACTGTTAGTTTTTTTTCTCCAACTCTTTTGGCTACCTTTACAGACTGTTACTCTAGGAGGGTTAACACTGGCAGGATCCATTAGACACGCTCAGGAAGAACAAACTTAAAATGGTGCCTTTTTTCAATGCTGAATTGAACGCCATTGAGAAAAAAAAGAAAGGAAGTGTTTTTTTTTGCAAATGTCCTTCCCTTCCTGAATTGAAAAGTAATCCAAGAAGTAACCATTTAGTTTTTCAAAAGTATCAGTAATCTGATTACAATGTATTTTTTGCTGGTAATGTAACTGATTACAGTTTTTTTTTTTTGTAATCAGATTACATCTACTCAGTTACTCCCCAACCCTGTGAGTGAGGTAGGCATTGGTAGTACCTGGGTAAGCTAAACCATCAGCCTATCAAATTACATTAATTCCACAAACAGTTTTCTACTATAACCAGGTTGTCATGGCAGAATTTGAGGCAGTATAGGATCAATATCACTGTCTTTCTTATGAAATGGTTGATGCAACTGAAAAACATTTGAATCACATGAAAATATTTGGCAAAAAGTCCACCCCCTATAGGATCTCCATGATGGATGAAACATTTGTACATAACATGACATTCAAAATGACATATTTATTGAAGAATTAAGACAGAGCTCTCTGTTAATTCCTTTTTTTTTTTAAGAGGAAGGAAGTTTCTGTCCAAGACTGATAAAATCTAAATTATATATGATTACAGGTATATAAAAACTATCTATATGCAGCTTCTCTTTTTGACTCTCCTTTGATGGCAGTGCTATAAAAGACGAGCTTAAATATCAATATCAACAGTCATCCCCACGCCTATGGTCCCCGTTTACACTCCTCTTGCCAAAAGGCTAATATTAGTATCTTCCCGAAAATAATCTCTCTTTATTCGGTAACTTCCCTGCGAAGGCATTCATATTCACATCTATCAGAGGATTTAAATGTGGATGAAATAGTATATAAGCTGGATCCCCTCAGGAGAGGTTCTCATTCTCTTGTATTCTTTCAGATGGGAGAGAAAGAGGGAGGATGCTGCACCTTGGCGGAGAAAGGGAGGAGGAGTACGAGGAGGAGGAATTAATTTTTCCCCTCTGGGAGAAGCACATGCTGGATCTCAAGAGTTAGGAGTGAATCTACCCATCTTACTCTGTTTGGCTTTAAGAGGGAGGAAGACAGATAGATGGAGAGACAGACTAAGATAGAAAGAAAGTAAGAGATGATGTTGTTGCTAATGCTTTGCTGTTTAAAAGCTATGTGAAAAGTATGGTTGTGGTATATGGAGACAGTCAATTCTATGTTATTGACAAATGCCATAACAAGTTAAGATCATCTGTTCTCAACGTCAGACAAATAGCTAAATACAGATGTAGCCATGATGAATGGATGGACATTTTCCCCTATACTCCGAAGGGAGAGCAGAGGACAGACAGAAGGTTGAGGAGCTGCACACAGATCATGCATGTATTGACAAATGAATTTGAGGGCTAAGTCCTTCTGTGCAAGTTGTGGATTAAAGTGCCACTACAGTTCATTCCACACTCACAGTGCATATCTTACTCTTAATCTTACAGCATGGGCAGTCAAGCTGTCAATTCTCCTGTTAATTATTATCAAATAATATCATGCAATAAAATAATATAATGCTCTTGTGATTCCTGAAAACTGACCTAACAGACTTGTTTTGCACAATAAATAGGCCTAACCTTCTTCTCATTGGGAACTATTGGCAACACTAAAATGAATCCTGTGATGCTGATATAAGTACTATGCATATAATAATGAGCTATTAAGAATTCTAAAATAACATTTGTAGATTTGAAATTGAAAGATAACAAACAAAACATAAAGTTTATTTTACTCCAAGAGTCTACAGACTACATTATAAAGCAATTAAACGTTACTATTACATTACAAAATAAATGAATTCACTTTCAGTAGCTACACAGTAATGCATGTTTTCTTCACAAGCATGTTGGAAACTCTTCATTAAGGATAAGAAAATAACAAAGATTAGTCAGGAAAATGAGCCTTTAAATGTTCGTTATTAGTTGTATTGTTCTAATGTGCACTCCGAGACATTGTGAAAAAACAACCACAAACTTAATAAAATAATAACTTTATCTAGTTTTCAAGTTAATACTGGAAAAAGTCAAACAAGTCATGAGGCAGTCGTTTTTTTTCAGCATTTCTTGTACAAAGACACAGCAGGTGTTGGCTCAGAAGAAGAAGTTTGGGTAAATATTGATCCTCTAAATATGTGCGCTTTTCATCCCCTCCCTTTCCCCCTTCTCTGCCTCCCCTCCACACGAAAACATGCTCCCTCCCTGGAGCCAACGGGGAGCTAGTTAAGTGAGGTATCATCTTCAGTCCACAACTAGCCCAGCTACTCCCACAAGGGCATTGTGGGTAGGGTACAACTGTTGCGAGTGGGTGGCACATCTGTTCCCTGAGACAGGCGAGCCCTGGGGGTCACCCCTTTCCTCGGCTAGCATTTCAGACAACACCGCTAATAACCGCTCTGATATCTCTGTTTAGCCCCAGACAAAGGGCCTTCGCAGGGCCACTTGGCGTCAAATCCGAGCCACAACATTTCTAATAGAGGGAGCTTTAAAAGTCATGTTTATCTTATTCTCCTGCATCTTTCAATCTGGCGTACCATTCACACTTAGCGGGTTAAGCATATTCAAAGTGTACACCTCTGAAATTGAATCAATTCACAATAGATGGCACAGCCACTCGATTGTAGCACCATATGTGCAGTTCACCATTAACATATTCTTGCCAGGCTACAAATGGTAGCTGCTGAAATATGTAAAGGAATAATGTGGTTTAACAATTTATGCTTAACCTGCTACTACCTCCATTCCCCACAAGACGTTTGCTATCCAAATATTTTGAATCTCAGATTTGTCAAAGTAACTAGGGCTCAAAACACACAAGAATACACCCACCGCACTAAACGAACAAGTTTCAAATCCAACTGTGGCTCTGCTGTCTGCTGTGATGCCCCTGCGTGTGGTTGGCTGAGAAAGAGGCAGGTAAGTTTGTGTTTTCTATTGGAAGTGGAGAAAGAAGAGGGTGAGTGAGTGCGTGAAGAGTGAGTGTGTGAAGAGGGTGAGTGAGAGTGTGTGTCCATGGGTCTGGTTCACTAGTGCAGGGGGAGCAGCGGTGGCTCTGGTAGTAGAGGGCGAGAAGAGAGCGTGGAGGATGAAAGATGGAGTCTAATCCTCCACATGTGGCGCATTTTTTCCTGATTTTTTTTAAGGAAAGCCAACTGGAGCCATTCTTTGGACTGTAGGCCAAGGGCTCCGGGAAAGCATTGCCTGCAGCCAAAGCACATAGTGTGAAATGAGAAGCTAAAGCTTGAATGTGCTTTTGTTTATCGGAAAAATGCACTCTAAGTGGGATTGGCAGTAGAGGGGCCCAAACTCCATAAGTCATATAGACTGGCGCGGGCCGGAGTGGGGATGGCACGGGGATGTTTCAAGCATGAGTGGCCCAGGAAAGGCATCTCAACAGTCAGGCGTTTGGCAGTCTCCCTCCTCTGCGTCGCCTGTTCCCATAATCTTGGTGCGAGCACAAAGGAGGATCAGAGGGGTCAATCTAAAGTAAGAAATGTGGTCACAAGTTGAGAACGGGAGAGGAAACAGGAAATATCCGCCGGTCTGGTTGGAGTAACTGGAGCTGTGTAGGCTAAGGGAGCTGCAAAGGCCAACCTAAGCCAAGGGAATTGGGGACGCAGATTTATGGGCAAGTGGTGGCCAGCGGGGTGCCAAAGACTGATCAAGATCAATCTTCCACAATAGCGCTGTTCTATTCCACGTTCCTCCGCCGGTGGGTGAGATGGATTGCCAATGGGATCTGCCTTGGTCACGTGCCTTCGGCTTCAGAGTTGAAGAAAGACAACTCAAAAGTTGGCAGAAAAGTTTGAGGAGCTAGAGGCTTTGGATACATTTCTGAGGAGGTTGAGGATTCAGTACAGCGGCGACTAGAATAGAATACAAGACAGTTGAATGCATGTCTTTTAGATTTTCCTCCACAGAAAACGTGTTGTATGAAAATACAACTAAAGGTCAGAGTGATTGGCTTGCTGCTCACTATGATATTCTCTGATTGGCCCTTTTTGCAGATGGCTTATTGCCAGGGCAATTTGCAGGCATAGCATTTGACAGTGTTCTCTCTTGTTTCAGTATTGGTTAGAAGTCCAAAAGAGTAATGCATCAGTGGGTCACTCAGCCTCATGCAGGTGATATTCTGCAACACATCGTGGTAAATTAAAGTCTTAATCTCCCAAACATTGCATCATGTAAAACCAATCAACTAAGCACACTTGCATAGATAGTTCCTGATGGGGTCCATGTTGAAAAAACACACCCCATCATACGGTCATACTGTATTTACTCTAGCTAGTACAACAGCCCTGCTTTGCTCCACGAGGGGAGACACAAAGAGCAACCACTTCTAAAGGCCCTATAGTGGAGCCCAGTGAAATTATTAAATTAGTGAATTTAGCACCTGATCTGGTTAACAGCCCTGAGGACACCACAGCTGCAGTGTGTGTGAGAGAGAGAGAGAGAGAGAGAGAGAGAGAGAGAGAGAGAGAGAGAGAGAGATGCCATTAGAGACTGGGTCAGAGCAAAAGTTTTGGTATTCATTACCTCCTATACCACCCTTTGTTTCAGAAGGCGGAGAGCCAGATGAGCCAGAAAAGCATATATTAGTACTACTTTACTAATACTGAATGCACCGTCATTCATCCTGTAAATACTGTATGTGTACTTTATGTTTGTACTTAGTAAGTGTTCATTGAAAAATTATCCTTAAATTGGAAATACAATTACAACGAATTTGAAAGGCTAATCCCAACAACAAGCAGAGCAAGCAGCAATTAGACAAATAAGCGACAGTCATTTGAGAAAGAGAGGCGAGAGACGGAGAACAACCACACACATTTGTAAAGTTCTTGCTTATCAAGTCACATAGACGGCACTTGTGTAGGAACAGTATCGTCTGTTTGATAGCAGTGAGAGACGGGAGAACTCCATTGCATTTCATAGATTGCATGTGGGGCACTTTTTAACAGATCGTTGATTTGTTATTCATATTGCTACATTTGCTGAGGGATCCCTCTAAAACAAATAGTCCGAAATGGGGAGACAATATCTCCCAGTACCACCGTGTGGCAAGTGAGGGGCACCAAAACAGATGTACTTTGGCACTGCATGAGAGAGGAGGCAGGAAAGTGCTACAAATGCTGAAGTCTTCCAGCTGCTTGTTCAAATTGCCTCCCATTTTCTTTTTAAGTCTAGCACTTTGCAATACTTTGTTATTAATGTTTCTTTTTCTGTGTTTACATATGATTTCAACACAGCCTTGCAGCAATTTCAACATGTACTTAATAATGAAATTAATAAATACAACCAAAAACAAAATGGGGGAAGAATAGATTCGGTTGCTCTGATATGAGAGGAAAAAGCTTTGATAACTATAATTAAGATACCTTTAATGAGGCAATTATAGACAATTGATGAAACAAGTTTGATGAGCTGAGAAGAGATTGGAATAGCTGTGAATAGCTATGAACAAACCTTTTAGGGTTGGGTAACAATAAAACAGTTTAAAGTTGTGTATCTTTTTTATTTAACTAGGCAAGTCACATAAGAACAAATTCTAATGTACAATGACAGCCTACCTACAGGAACAGCCATAGTAGTACTGCGCCCCTGGAGCAAATTAGGGTTAAGTGCCTTGCTCAAGGACATATTGACAGGTTTTCACCTTGTCGGCTCATGGATTCAATCCAGCAACCTTTGGTTACTGGCCCAATGCTCTGACCACTAGCCTACCTGCCGCCCCCAGTGTATCTACACTGAACAAAAAAATGAAATGCAACATGTAAAGTGTTGGTCCCATTAGCTGAAATAAAATATTCTAGAAATGTTCCATACCCACAAAAAAGCGTATTATTTCACTCAACTTTTGTGCACAAATTTGTTTACATTCCTGTTAGTGAGCATTTCTCCTTTACCAAGGTAACCCATCCAGCTGACAGGTGTGGCATATCAAGAAGCTGATTAAACAGAATGATAATTACACATGTGCACCTTGGGCTGGAGACAATAAAAGGCCACTCTAAAATGTGCAGTTTTGGCATGCTGGCTGCAGGAATGTCCACCAGAGCTGTTGCCAGAGAATTGAATGTTAATTTCTTTACCATAAGCCACCTCCAATGTCGTATTTGAGAATTTCTCTTAGCGGGGAGGGTGGCCGAGGAGAAAGCAGAAGCCTGGGGGCAGACTCTGTGTCAGCAGATAGTGCAGGGGGTGGGCAGGGCCGGGGGGAGGGAGGCATGCCTGGGCGACAGAGGCTCGCCAAGACCCACACTCTTTTGGCATTTTGGCAGGGGCGAGCGGCGCAATGAAATGATCCAATTTAAGCTGGTTAAGGAGCGCCGGAGAATATTCAAATATTTATTTTTGCAGGGCATTTGGGAGGCTGTGCTACTCTGACTGCAGATCACCAAAGCCCAAGTTCTCCTCTCTAAGCTCCGACCGATGCCATTTTGATAGCCAGTTGGCCTCCAGTAGTGGAAAATGGATCCGACGATGGTGGCAGGTGGATTCCCGCGTTTTTGCCCTCTCTTCATTCCTCACTATAGCTCTCTTCCTCCTTGCTCTCTTTCTCTCTCTCTCTCCTTTTTACAGTCTTTTCTTCTCTGACTGTCAGTTTCCCTCTCTATCCTTCCTTCTCTCTGCACCACTAGAGCTCACCATTGCTTTTCTGACCAGTACTTCAGAAGTGTTTGTGACTCATACTGTATAAATATTGTCACAAATATTTTCACAAATTCCAATTTTAAGAAATAATATAATGAAATCAATATTTGATAAAACACCAATACAACATAATTACAATAATATGACATGAACAATATAAATTACGAGACATACTTTTCTATTATGTCCACTTAATGTTAGTGCTGTATGTAAATCAGCTTTGTGCATCATGTAAAAAATCCTTAATGTCCAGTGCCAATCAGTCACCATGTGCTGTAGGCCTGTAACGTTGACATTGATGCCTGAGAGGGGAAATGATGTAATGATCACATGTAATGTAATTATTGTTATTAACATTATTATTACGGCTAATGAAGGAAATGCAGACCTGGTTTTCCTCAGCAGAAGTATCACCATGGAAATAAATGAGTAAAAAAGCCTTTATTGAATTACACTAAAAGCAATCTCAATAAATGGATCTTGAATATGTCTCTATATGAGCTGAAGCTTAGCATCCTGTAATGTCATTGTGCAGAGAGAGGATAGGAACTGGGAGGACAAAAAGAGAGCCATGATACTGAGACAACAGTTCAGTCTTATTTAGGCTTTGTAAAAGCATTGAACATTACGTTCTTTGGTTTTGACTGTAATGATGAAAATATAAACTATTTACTCATGTAACCTTTTAGTTGTTTTTTTTTTCAAAGCTTGCTAGGGCAACACATTGCACATTAAGTTCCAACAAATACAGTTACAAGTGATTCAGAATCATAAATACAGCATATTTCCATTATATGCATGTCAATAGACCTCAACAATTATGTCAACTCCACACAGACTTTTATGTATCTGTCCACTCTATAAAAACATGTCAACAATACTGAGAGTTAACGACATACTCATTCTATACAATGGGCCGACTAACTCATCTGGGGATTTCCCAGTAACACAAACATAGCTCTCGTGTACATGTACAGATCTAGACCTTTGACATGAACTGTGTTCAATGACCTCACTGTAAAAGTTGCTAAGGGCTACGCTCCATTGTGCTTCAATAGAAATAAGTCAAGTTACCATTAAAGCCTCTGAGACCTGTGTCAACCAGAGATGTACAACAGCAGAACCTAGTTGACTTCCACATGATACTGATACTGTATGGAGTTAATTGTCATTCTTGCTAGACTTGTCATGTTTATTAAAAAGCATGAGCTGACCCAAAGATGTTTGTAGATGTGCTCGCTGAGAAATAGTTGCACACTCCATATATGCACCCAACAATTGAAGTGTCATGTCTCTGAGGGCAGAGATTGAGTCTGCCTATCCATTAGTAAAGTGGGAAATTCACACGCAATCTTAATTAACA
This sequence comes from Thymallus thymallus, assembly GCA_023634145.1. NCBI lineage: Eukaryota > Metazoa > Chordata > Actinopteri > Salmoniformes > Salmonidae > Thymallus > Thymallus thymallus. Next base: position 12,316,555 of record CM042415.1, on the reverse strand, counting down.
CACAACAGCTTACTCTAATAAACTGTTTCCCGTTTTCCACACAGTATCACCCAAAGACTTTAGTCTTAACCAATTAATTGAAAATGATCTGAGAGTTAATAACAGAGTGAGGAGAGACAGAAGAAAGCTCACACCAGTGGGCCTAAAAATAGTAGGAAAGTGCTCAAAGCTCGCAATGAGAAGGGAATTATTATCTGTTTTGGCACGTAACAAATCAACCCATTTACTATCTACTGACTCCAGGACCCCAGAGCATGCATCAATTAATTTATTACACGAAAAATATAATAACAGAAGTGAAATTAATATTTACACTGATGTTGCCATGTCTTGTCTGCATTTTACTCATCAACATCCAAGTTAACTGTACCATAATTATAATGCACACAGACTGTCAACGCTGTATCTATAGGTCTTCAGCTAATTATTTATTCAAATGACATTGTTTTGAGTGCTGTAAAGAATACACATTTTATTTTCAACATTTTACTGCGTTGTTAGGAGCCAGCAACATAAGTATTCACTGCACCCTGCACAGTGACTCGGTACCCCCTGTATATAGCCTCGTTATTGTTATTTTATTGTGTTACTTTTTGTTATTTTATATTTTTTACTCTTTCTTGAACTGAGTTGTTGGTTAAGGGCTTGAAGATAAGCATTTCACTGTAAGGTCTACACCTGTTGTATTCGGCGCATGTGACAAGTAAAGTTTGATTTGACTTGATAAACTGTGTATGCGACCAATAAACATTGATTTGATTTGATCCCAAGTTCACTTTTATTGTATGAATTCAAGGGAAGCCTAACTAGACACAAATGCAGCAATACCAGTAAATACGCACTGGGTACAGACGTCGGTTCAGCGTAATTTCATTGAAATGATGTGGCAACAACATTGATTCAACCATTGTGTGCCCAGTGGGTATATTGTATTGGTCAGGTATAGGATATAGTGACGCTGCCTCTTAACCATGATGGGACTACAGTAGAATAGTTATAATATCAGTTACTTACAGTAATACATTTTTGATGTTGTTAAGTTGCTATGTCATAGAAGGGTACTCTATGGTGGACCAATGCATTGAGGATAGGAGCTTGCACAATGTTGCCCTCACAAACAATTTAACTTTGTAAGATTTGATATAGGATTAACCTCTGTTGACACAAAATATGGTAAAAATGGGTGGGATTATATTAGGCTGTCAATCAATGACTAATTTAATCCAAGGAGAGCTTTTTGATTTAAATTAGAGAGAGGTACTAACTATTAAAACAAGGAAGTTGCTGATTAAAGGGGAAATATGCAGATGCTACTTACATTTTTGGACAAAGTAAATGTACCCATTGATAACTGAAAAATATAATTTATATGCCTCATGGTCTTAGTTCAACTGCAGTCCCCTAAAATATAAGTTTATTTTACGCCAATGTTGGTAAACAAAGTAAATGTAAACAAACACTATATAACCTGAAAACATGGTTAAAACTATAATTTTGATATTATGGATGATCAGTCCTTGCAT